>ML780937.1:250281-264329 GCA_009831015.1 Picea engelmannii
TTTTTCGAACGTCGCAATGTGACAAAAAATATTAAATACATTAATGTATTAAATACATTAATACATTAATGTATTAATATATTAACACATTAATGTATTTAATACATTAATGTATTAAATACATTAATGTATTAATATATTAACACATTAATGTATTAAATACATTAATGTGTTTAATAGATTAATGTATTTAATACATTATTAATATATTTAATACATTAATGTATTTAATATATTAATACATCTATTTAATACATTAATGTATTGGTGTATTTAATGTATTAATACATTGATACATTAATGTATTTAATAGATTAATGTATTTAATGTATTAATGCATTAATATATTAAATACATTAATATGATTAATACATTAATAATGTATTTAATACATCAATGTATTATTAAATACATTAAGATTAATGTATTGATTAATTAGTGTATCAATACTTTTATAATATATTTAATGTATTTAATGTATTATTAATGTATTAATTAATTAATACATTAATATAACACATTAATGTATTATATTAATAAGTTATTATTATATATTATATTAATGTAATAATTAAATAATACATTAATCATATATTAATGGTAGTTTCCAAAGCATGTCGGTCGTCAACTAGCAACAACCACTTTACAAAAGTGGTTGATATACGTGGATAGGCGTCATTAATTTTAAAAGGTAGAAAATGACTTATATCAACCACTTTTATAAAAGTGGTTGTTTCTAGTTCTACAAATGAAAGATGGAAAATGAGACAACAACAACAACAATAACTACATCAGTGGAATTAAAATGATGCTATGCACAAGAAATGAGTTATTGAAAGAAAAAAAGAGGGAAATATATTGCTTGACAAATTTTCGAGAGAATTGTTGTTCAAAAGAGAAAATAAGTGCTATAATAGTGGAGGTTAGTGAGCTATTGAAAAAAATTAAGGGGGATAGTTTTTATGAGTTGTTGAAGGGATTATCACGTAAGAGGAGAATTTTCAATTAGATTAATTTTATTCCAAGTTTGAGTCTACCAAGCAAAGTGCCACATACATTTATTCTAGTTGAAAGTGTGAAGATCAATAGGAAAATTTATGAGTTTTTGGACCATAGATTGATAATAGATTGATAAGAGGGAGTTTGAGCCCATTTGTAGTACTTATTTTACTAGAATTGAAAAAAAAGGAGAATTGTTGATGTGCATTTATTCAAGTTCCATCGACAAGATTACTTACTATTAAGTATTGGTTTCCATTATTGAGAATGGATTATTTAATGGGCTATTTGAGTAGAGAGAAGTATTTCATCAAGATTGATCTAAAAAATTGATCTTATCAAATTTGAATAAATGATGGAGATGAGTGGAAGATAGCCTTTAAGATAAATGTGGAAACTTATGAATGCTTGGTCATGCCATTTGGGTCGATGAATACATTGAATAATTTGATGAAGTTAATGAATGATGTGTTGAAACCTTACTTGGGTAAGTTCATGTTTGTTTATTTAAATGACATTAATTTTCAGCAAAACAAAAGAAGAGTGCATGAGTTGTTTGAATTAAGTGCTCAAGAAGTTGAAGAATGAGAAGTTGCTCCTAAATATACAAAAAAAAAATTCTAAGAAATGATTTGTCTACTTACTATTCGTATATTTCAAAATGGTTTAAATATAAATTTTGAGAAAGTAAGAACCATTATAGAGAAGTCACAAATTATGAGAAGCACATTTGAGGTAAGAAACTTTGTTGGCTTAGTTAGCTTCTAATTTTAGTAGTGTATATGTACCTTTTACAACATGCATGAGAAAATGACATTGTCAATGTAATGTAGTAGTGAAAAAGGGCTTGGAATTGTTTAAGAAAGAAAGTTACTAAATAACCAATGTTAGATTTAGTGGATTTTGGGAAAACAATACAAGTGGATTGCGATGCCAACATGACAAGAGGACTATGGAAGGTGTTGGATGTGAAGAGGACTATGGAATTCAGAGCAGGGAATAATCGCAAGAGCGGAAGAGGTTTGATGATGAGTTGCAGAGTGGGGAGGAGGACTATGGCATTCACAACAGGGAAGAGGAAATAGAGAATCGAGTATCCTTGCCTGATTAACACTTTTGCATGTTGTATCATGCTGCAGTGTTGTATGTGTAAACTAATCATTTTGTTGGTATCATGTTGCAGTGTTTTAAGTGTAAACTAATCGTTTTTGTATGTAAAAACAAAATTGATGGGATAAACATTTGTTAATATATGGCTGGATAAAGATGACTAACATTTAATGTTTATTAAGTAATGGTACATTCATCTCTAGCATTACTTGGTTGGTTTGGTAAAAATGAGAACACAAATATGTGCTTTAAATCAAACATTTAATGTTTATTAAGTAATGGTACATTCATCTCTAGCATTACTTGGTTGGTTTGGTAAAAATGAGAACACAAATATGTGCTTTAAATCAAAGATAACTTAATATATTAGCCCTTGTGCCTCGAGAAGAGACTAAATAAAAGTTCAAATTTAAAACTTAACTTAATTTAATTTAAATGGTATGATTTTTAAAAAACTTTACTTAAAACAATTATAACACATTGTTTTGTGTGCCAAGTTAATAGGAATAGTGAAAAATCGATTACTATATTAATAGAGACTAATAAAACAACAAGTGATAGGCTTAGCTATGTAATTTAGTTCAGCCATATTGCTATTAGGGATGAAATTTGATGAGAAATTTGTAACTGGGCAATTTCAGTCATCAAAGTTGTGGAAACGTTTAGATTTGAAATTCTAACCCTGTACTCACGACGCAAAGCAAAGTGATAAAAATTTTGATAATGAAATTAATTTCAAAGTGAACGAATGACCATCCATAATGTTTAAAGTTATTATTTTTAAAATAACAATCACATATGTTTGGAAAATTTTAAATAAAAAGCGATTTATTTTTCATAAGAATTAATTGACAATTGATTGAATATACACAACTAATAATGCCCAGCTATGCTAACTCTGCTCACTAATCCAATTAACTTTTTTAAATTTTCAAAAATTGGATTTATAATTATTAATTTAGCAATTTTTAAAAATAGAATATAATTATCAACAACTATTTTATAAAAGTGGTTGATATACTTCGATTAATGTTGGAAAGGTGAAAAATGATGTTGATCACCCTATATCAACCACTTTTATAAAGTGGTAGTTTCTAGTTGACTATTGACTTGTCTTGACAATACTATTAATTAAGTAGATAGGCGTCCCCCTATTGGAATCCGTGAATTAATCAACTTTTTAATCTTAAATTTAAATCTTAGGGTTTACAATTGGTCTCAAATCAATGAATGAGATTTAATTTCATAACTTCCTTGGATTTATAAATGCATACATTTTTCTTTTTTACTTTTTCACATTTACTTAATATAATTAAAGAATTACTGCCCTAGACATTGATTTCCACATTTAATTGATTAAAAAAGATTAACAGTGAACAGTGAACACGAATTTACCGATGTGAAGCGTTGCCACAACGTTGAATGTGAAGCGTTTCCACGATGTGAAGTGGTTGTTAAGTTGGACGCATGATGCGTTTCAATTAACACAGGCATGATGCATTTTAAGTTGGATGCGAAGCATTTCAATTATTTCTCTCTGCTGGTGAACCCTGAATGGTGAGACTAGGTGACATTATGCTCTGCTCCGAGAGAGGGCTTATCACTTAAGTTTTTACACTCACCCACGATAATTACCAATTCCATAACAAGGTGCAGCATTTTCCTCTAGTTATCGTGGATGATAAAGATTATCTGTTATAGTTTTGTTTTTAAGTTTTTAACCTCATAGCTTATTACTTGGTGTTTTATTTACATGCAAGTTGACAAGATTTAGGTTGGATGCTTCGCCCCAAAACTGCATACTTATTTTTTGTTAGAACCTCAAGGTAATAGTGTAATGAGCATCTTTATTCTGAGAGGATGACTTTAAAGTAAGTGGATACTTGAACCTCAAGGTAATAGTGTAATGAGCATCTAAAATTTCTCTTTAACGGTTTTGTACAGGGTTAGTGGGAAACCCTTGACGACAAACACGAATGGTCATCAATATCGAATTGACATCCCGGTGTCTTCCATGAAATTTACCGCAATCCATCATTGTTCCAATAGTGAGAACGTGGACGTAAGGTTGAGTCTGATACCGAAGAGGTCAAGTAACCTTTAATTAAATGTATATATTAATTAACGCAACAACCACTTTATACATTGCCTTGTGGCATATTTTATGTGATCGATACATTATAAATATTACATTATGTAATTCAATACTTTAATATGTGATATCAATTATTATATTAGTACTAATACCAATGGTAATATAAAGAGAATGTCTAATATTCCCATTACTACGAAATGCCTAATAATTGAGTACTTTATAAAGAGAATGCCTAATATTCCCATTATTACGAAATGCCTAATAATTGAGTACTCGTTTTGGTAACAATACCAAGGGGTTGCTGAACTAAATTAGTTTCGATAGCAGAAAAACATTTATTTATTGCAACCATAAGCACATAGACCTATAAAAATGGAAGGAAAAAAAATGAAAGCCATTAAATCATTTAAGAAAAGTTGCACGAAAACAGTTCTTCAACGCCCAAAATAAGATGATCAGTACAAACAATGCAAGCCCACACAAACCTAAAAAAAATAAAACAAGCAACCCAACAAAGAAATTTCTGGAGTGAATCCTCTAATCCATAAATTTTCAAGAAGAAAAACGCTTGAACGCATAAATCAGGAGATAAACTAAAAGAAATGGGGTTAATTACTGAGCGAGCATTACCTTCAGAGGGCTTGAGGTCGTGGGTACCTGGGTAAGTTGGCATCAAAGGGCTTGTTTCCCTTCTCCTCCTCCTTTGGCAAATGGAAGGAAGGTAAGCCAAATTACCTTAAGAGGGCTTGAGATGCAGGAGAATGCAAGTCTGCTTTAATGTTTTTTCCAATGATTTACAGGAAATAGAGTCGGTTGTGGGTTAGTGTTATTTGATCTGCCATTTCTTAGTACTAATATTATTCGAATAATACAATGGGAGATTGAGTAATAATGAGAATATTGGTAAAATGTCTAATATTCTCTCAAATATTACATTAAAAGGTAATACATTAATATTTTAATTCATAAATCACATTACTATTTTTATTATTTAATATATTTAATACTTTATTACATTAATTTAATATTTTTTTACACATCAATTTATATATCATTCATGTATTATTTAAATTACAATAACTTATATATAATTAATATATTATTTTTCTTCGGATGGGGTGTTATTGTGTTCCACGCGGCACGACGAGGGGGAGAGACATGGCCAGTAAAGCACAGAGCCACGTGAAGGGCTAGTTCCTTCACCCACCACCCTACACAGGCATTAAATAACCATTAAACATGGCTCAAGGATCAATTAAACACTTCCCTTCTCCCCTCTATGCTCACTCCATGGCTGCATTCTACCTGCTTTTCGCCTGTCCCTGCATGGGCCTCAATTGGCATTCCTCTTCGCAGCCTCCGTTTGAGATTTTTGAGACTTGCAGGCTCAGTATCGCTCTGGTCTGGCTACAGGCTTCATGTCGATCCCCTTTGCACCTCACGCCCTTTATCCAATTTTCAACGCGAACCATGCCACGACCTCGAGGATGCCCGCGCAGAGGCTCCCCATGGAAACCTCGTCGGCCCTCTGTTTCACCTCCAGCCTCACCTTCCTCCTGCTCCTCTCCCTCCACTCAGCCGGACTCAACTCCTTCTTCTCCTGCTTTAGTAGCTACGCATTTTGATAGCTTGGTTATCACTCCCACGCTGTCGACTTCCGACTCGATCCACCTCCCTGAACTGCCCTTGTTCGAAACTCTACTTGCACCAATTCCTATCTCTGCTGGGCTGATTATGGGGGAACCACCTCCATGTAAGCCTCGGAGCGCCGAGAGCCAGCCCCCGAACCCTTTCTCTGATACTCAACTTCGGGAAATCCTGGTAATTCTATTTGGCTTGGTCTTCCAACTCCGCCAGGGGGTGGAGGATCTCTAATTCCACTTGCTTGTCGTGGATGGAAAGATAGCAATCTTGCTCCAGCTCCTTACTTCTCTGCAAGAAGCTATCCCCTCAGACCTAGTCGGCGAGGCTACGACAACAGAACCTGAGGGCGCAACTAATGAAGGAAAGGACCAGGAGTAGAATTCAGCAAGAGATGAGCAACATGGAGTCAGGCCTGCGGAGAAAGTGAAGGAGGTGGACACAGGACATGAAGTGAAGAAGGATACCCAACCAGTTGTTGGAAGGACCGAAGGAGGCATGGATGTGGTGAAGCAGTGGGCTAACCAGGTGACATATGTAGAGGAGGAACCATGGTCAAAGGTTGTCCACGACACCTAGCGAGGCTACCTGCCACATGTCTGAGGTCTTTAGAACTTTTCTAGTCTCTTTGGTGTCTTTACTTTTAGTTGATGTCCAGTTAGTTTTGAACATGTCACTTGGTTTATCACACTTTTTATGTTTGACTTCGAGGCTGGTTCGACTCGTTTCCCCTCTGTTGGGGCAGTCCAGTAACTATAGCTAAGTATATTCTGTGTACTATGTACTCTGTATCTCTTTTTTTGGTCTAGGAAGGCCCTTTATATATAATACCATTAACTTACAAAACATATATATATATATATATAATTTAAATTATACATTTAATTTATTTGAGATTTTCATATATTTACTTTATTATTTTGTTAAAGTAATGACGAAATTCTCATGTATTTAATTTAGTATTTTGTTATGTATTCTAGTATTTTATTTCTTAATAATTCATTTATATTTTATAATTAATTATTAAATAATATTGAATTTATAATGAAGAATTAATTATAAATTCAATATTATTATTATAAAATAATTATCAACTAATATATTAATATTTTATAAGTTGTTTCATATATTTATTACTTTCACACATTAATGTAATAATTATTTTATACATTAATGTATTTTAATACATTTAATATCATTTCAAACTTTAACACATTAATGAATTTATTATTCTAGACATTAATTTATATATGAGTAATGTATTATTTAAATTTAGTACATTAATAATTGTGTATAATAATACATTAATATTTTAGTTCATCAGTGTGTACATAGCATATAATATAGAAGGAATATGTGTCATTCCTTTAATACTCTTCAAATGTTTTATATGTCATTTCATTCAACTTAGTAGCTTTATTACTTTTAAATTGTCACAATATTATCAAAATGTAATTTTTTAAATTCCTTTATACATGTAAACTATAGTTTATTTCTCTTTCCTCCTACTTTTGTACTTTCCTTATGTTGTTATGTCTCATATTATTTATAATTTTTTTATATGATAAACAAAACTTCATCACAAAATTGAATATTAAAGTTATTTCTCTTTTTATATTTAAATTGACACAATATGATATAATATTAAAGTTGACCTTTTAATTTATAAAAGTTAAACATAATCTTTTAGATTTTTATTAATTTATTTAATGTCAACCTCAAATATCAAATCTCTCAAATAATATTAAGTTACTAAAAATCAATTATTTACTTTTAAATTTCATCCTCTTTTACTTATTAAAAATCAATGATTTATTTTTAAATGTTTAATTCATCCTCTTTTTTGTTTTGCTAGTAACATATGACAATGTTTTATAACATTTATCTTTCCCATAGGTTAAACTTCTTCATGATGCAACTTAACCCTCACTAAAAAAACATAAATGTTGTGGGTTCTTGTTATTTGATCTGCCATTGCTTGATACTAATATTATTAGAATAACACAATGGCATATTGAGTAATAATGGGAATATTAGTATTACGAAAACGAGTACTAATACTAAATAAAGTATTCATACTAAATGCCTAATATTCCCTCAAATATTACATTAAAAATCAATACTTTAATATTTTAATTCATAAATCACATTACTATTTTTATTATTTACTACATTTACTACTTTATTAAATTAATTTAATTATTGTTTATATATAATTCATACATTATATATCATTATACATTATTTAAATTATACATTTAATACGATAATTTATATATAATTAATATATTATTTAAATAATACATTTAATTATATCATTCATGTATTATTTAAATTATACATTTAATACAATAACTTATATATAACTAATATATTATTTAAATAATACATTTAATTATATCATTCATGTATTATTTAAATTATGCATTTAATACAATAACTTATATATAATTAATATATTATTTAAATTATAAATTTAATTTATTTGAGATTTTCATATATTTACTTTATTATTCTTTTAAAGTAAATACAAGATTCTCACTTATTTAATTTATTGTTTTGTTATGTATTATAATATTTTATTTCTCAATAATTCATTTATATTTTATAATTAATTATTAAATAATATTGAATTTATAATTAATAAATAATTTATTATTATAAAATAATTGTCAACTAATATATTAATATTTTACAAGTTATTTCATATATTTATTACTTTGTAATAATTATTTTATACATTAATGCATTTTAATACATTTAATATTATTTCAAACTTTAACACATTAATGTATTTATTATTTTAGACATTAATTTATATATTATTAATATATTATTTAAACTAAGTACATTAAGGGGCCATGGCTTTGCGGGGATTGAGGTTAGGGTTATGGGTGAAATATTTGGCAGGCTTGAGACTTGCTCCGTTTGTCCCTACTCCCCACCATGTTGCCAAGGCCATGCTCCGACTTGCAGAAGTTAAATCCTCCGATTTTGTGGTCGATCTTGGCTGTGGAGATGCGCGCCTTTTCATCTGTGCTGCAAAACATCATGGGGCCAAGGGATACGGAGTGGAAATGGACGGTGAGCTGTTTAAAGAAGCTGTGAGAGCCATCGAGAAGGAAGGACTGAGTCACATGATCTCTGTACACCAAAAAGATGCAATGGACGTGGAATTGCACATGGCATCAGTTGTAACACTATACTTAAGTGATGCAGGCAATGCCAAAATTCTTCCCAAATTGCAGCACCAGCTGCCACCGAATGGTAGGGTGGTGTCTTTTTGTTGGCCATTCATGGGTATTAATCCATTACGCGTTGAAAGAGTGGATGGTATCATTGTGTATCTCTATGATTTTAATCGTTTAAATAACAATATCCATATCTAAGTATTTTATTCTGTTAAAAAAAAAAAAAAAACTTAGTATATTAATAATCATCAATATAATAATACATTAATATTTTAGTTTATCAATGTGTACATAGCATAGAATATAGAAGGAATGTGTGTGATTCCCTCAATACTCTTCAAATGTTATATATGTCATTTCATTCAACTTAATGAATTTATTACTTTTAAATTGTCACAATATTATCTAAATGCAATTTTTTAAATTCCTTTATACATGTAAACTATAGTGTATTTGTCTTTCCTCCTACGTTTGTACTTTCCTTATGTTGTGATGTCTTTTATTTATAATTTTTTAATATCATAAACAAATATTCATCACAAAATTGAATATTAAAGTTATTTCTCTTTTTATATTTAAATTGTCACACTATGATATAATATGAAAGTTGACATTTTAATTTATGAAATTAAGCATAATCTTTTAGATTTTTATTAGTTTATTTAATGTCAACTTCTAATGTCAAATCTCTCAAATAATATTATGTCACTAAAAATCAATTATATACTTTTAAATTTCTAGTGTATCACATTGTTTTATAGTAAATTTCTTCAAGTTTTATTATTGAACTCTTTGTTTATGCAATAACATTTTCATTCAATTAGACCATAAGGTTTATTAAGTAATTGAAAAAATAACGTTAAATTTTCATTTAATTCATCCTCCTTTTTTTCTGGTAACATATGACAATGTTTTATAATATTTATCTTTCCCATAGGGTAAACTTCTTCATGATGAAACTTAACCCTCACTAAAAAAACTTAAATGTTGTGGATTTGTGTTATTTGATCTACCATTGCTTAATACCAATATTATTCGAATAATACAATAGCAGATTGAGTAATAATGTGAATATTAGTATTACTAAAATAAATACTAATATTCCCTCAAATATTACATTAAAAATCAATACTTTAATATTTTAATTGATAAATCACATTACTATTTTTATTATTTAACACATTTAATACTTTATTACATTAATTTAATTATTTTTTACACATCAACTTATATATCATTAATATATTAGTTAAATTATATATTTAATACAATAACTTATATATTATTAATATATTATTTAAATAATACATTTAATTACATCATTCATGTATTATTTGAATTATACATTAATGCATTTAATTCAATAATTTATATATAATTAATATATTATTTAAATAACACATTTAATTATATCATTCATGTATTATTTAAATTATACATTAATGCATTTAATACAATAATTTATATATAATTAATATATTATTTAAATTATACATTTAATTCATTTGATATTTTCATATATTTACTTTATTATTCTATTAAAGTAAATATGAGATTCTCATATATTTAATTTATTATTTTGTTATGTATTATAGTATTTTATTTTTGAGTAATTCATTTATATTTTATAATTAATTATTAAATAATATTAAATTTATAATTAATAAATAATTTATTATTATAAAATAATTATCAACTAATATATTAATATTTTATAAGTTATTTCATATATTTATTACTTTAACACATAAATGTAATAATTATTGTATACATTAATGCATTTTAATACATTTAATATTATTTCAAACATTTCAAACTTTAACATATTAATGCATCTATTATTTTAGACATTAATTTATATATCATTAATTTATTATTTAAACTAAGTACATTAATAATCATCAATATAATAATACATTAATATTTTAGTTCATGAATGTGTACATAGCATATAATATAGAAGGAATGTGTGTCATTCCTTTAATACTCTTCAAATGTTATATATGTCATTTCATTCAACTTAGTGGCTTTATTACTTTTAAATTGTCACAATATTATCTAAATGCAATTTTTTAAATTGTTTTATACATGTAAACTATACTTTATTTATCTTTCCTCCTACGTTTCCACTTTCCTTATGTTGTTATGTCTCATATTTTTTATAAATTTTTTATATGATAAACAAAACTTCATCACAAAATTGAATATTAAAGTTATTTCTCTTTTTATATTTAAATTGTCACAATATGATATAATATTAAAGTAGACCTTTTAATTTATGCAAGTTAAACATAATCTTTTAGATTTTTATTAATTTATTTAATGTCAACCTCAAATGTCAAATCTCTCAAATAATATTAAGTTACTCAAAATCAATTATTTACTTTTAAATTTCGAGTGTATCACATTGTTTTATAGTAAATTTCTTCAAGTTATATTATTGAACTCTCTCTTTATGCAATAACATTTTCATTCAATTCGACTATAATGTTTCTTATGTAATTGAAAAAATAACTTTAAATTTTCGTTTAATTTATCCTCCTTTTTTTTTGCTCGTAACATATGACAATGTTTTATAACATTTGTCTTTCCTATAAGTTAAACTTCTTCATGATGCAACTTAACCCTTGTAACAACCCTAGTTAAATAAATATTTAAAGATTATAAAGTAAAATTAATTAAAGAAAATAATTGTGATTAATCAAGTAATACTCTAACTAGAGATCGCATTTAATGACCTAAGAAATAAATTTAAAAGATCAATGAAAAATGTTAAAAAAATGGTTGCGTATGGAGAGAGGGAGCTTATGGATCTTGAGAAGATAAAACATTTAAGGAAGGAGAAGGAACAGGCACGGAGGGTGGTTGGAGGAGTAACTGCATGAGTCGGCGAAGGAGGAATAAGGGATGGGTGAAGGTTGACGGGAGGATCATTCGGTGGAGGAGAGATTTTCTGGGGACTTTTGGAGTTGTTGTGAGCACAGAGTTCGGACTATGCCTTTTGATCAATTGAGGCACTGAGTTGCTGGAGGTTTTGGGCACGGAGAGCCAGGATATCCGTAGATATCCTGGAGCTAGGTAGTTTTCCTAGTTGGCAGGGAGGAGAGTAGTTTTGGGCAGTTATTTTCCAGTTTGTGGCAGTATTGATCGGGGTAGCAGGTAACAGGGAGGCAACAACAAGGCACAGTGGCAACAACAATTAGCATCAGAACCAGATACTTTGTTAAGTTATGTATTTATTTCTTTCTTCCATGAAATCAACATTTATTGATAAATTTAAGTTACTGATATTGTTGTCATGAAAATCAATATTATGCTATGAAGTTATTGTTTTAGTTTACAAAATAAATGGCTTAGGAAACTTGATGATGTTTAGAAGTATTTGGTTGTTACATATGGTATCAGAGCGTCTTAGTTCGAAATCTGGGCCTAAGGGCCAAAACCCCGAGTGTTGACTCTAGCCACGCTTAAACTACAAACAAAACACATTCAGTTTGACCCAATATGACTGATACAGTGTCCGAAAATATACTCAGGTAGTACCCCTAAGTTATCCCAGCATTTGATCTCATAGATATATCACAAGTAACTTCTTTAGGAAATACCCTTTAACTGGATCATGAATGGGTAATACAGTCTCAGTTTGAATACTTAAAGGAACACCCTTTAAATTAAGTGGCAGCGAGCCAGATAGCTTGAAGGACCACTTCCCACGAAATGGCCACCATTAAAAGCAGCCTAATAAAGCTATTATGCATGAAAAGAGAGATGATAATTTAATTGAACAATACTTGTAAATGACGTTTCGGGTAGGGTAGACACCTGAAATTGACGGAAGTGTTGAAGGAAGCTTCTATGGAAGGCTTGAAGTTGGAAAATTTAATAACTGCATGAATTATACTAAATAAAATGCAAAAGGACATTTGCAGGACCTTGAAAAGGTTTACTTCATCTCGAACTTACCCGAATGAGGAACTGCCAATGGGCATTCGGACAAAGGAAACTTAGAAGATTTGTATCATGCAAGAACAGTGTAAACTAGTTGCCTGTACTAGCCTCAGTGAAATTTTAAAATAATGAAGAATCTCAGGAGCGATAGACCCATACAAATTTTAACCCTGTCAAGAAAGGAATTTTAACACTACGTAATGTTTTATGCAACAAATCGATCATCTAGAGGACGGATCCTAGCCATTGATCTTGGTAGGACATGCGTCAGTATTCTGTGGAGGGGGCTCGAGGCCACCACCTTATGGTAACAGAGTCATACCAAGGATAGCAGCTGCAGGAATTTCAATGGCATCCAGTACAGTATCTCGTTCTTCACCAACGGTGCATACAGGTCCACAACCGTCTAGGGGAACAACTAGTAGGGGCAGGTGTTCCAAGGGAAGGAACTCATTTCAAAGACAGACACATAACAATGCACAGGTTCAACCTAGTGTTACTTGTTGGGGGTGCAGGGGACCCCATTACTAGTGTGACTGCCCAGAGTTACAATCAAGGTTCGTGCATAGAGAAGGAAAGGCACCAATGGGGAGAGCAAGTAGCAACCATTAGATTTACGCAGTGGTTAACAACCGCCAGGTCGAACATCAATCCATAGTAGTAGAATCCTCAGGTATGCTAAATCATGTTAATGTTAATATTTTGTTTGATTCTGGTGCGACGGATAGTTTCATTTCACCAACTGCATTAAAAAGGAGTGGGTTGGAAGCCTACGAGCATGATGACTTTAAACAAGTCAAGATGGCTTCAGAGGAAAAACAAGTTGTAGGACCTAGTGTCGATAATTGTATAGTAGACCTAGGAGTGTGCACTACCAGGTTGAAGATATACGTCACTGCTCTTGGGGCATATGACCTAATCATTGGAATGGATTGGTTAGCAGCTCATCGAGCTTTGGTAGATTGTTTCGCAAAGAGGTTGCTTTGTATCGATGATGAAGGAAGACCAGTAGAGATCCAAGGTGTACAGAGAAAAGTGTCATTACGCTTTATATAAACTATGAA
>ML780937.1:264386-286015 GCA_009831015.1 Picea engelmannii
TGTAGTGGAAGCAGTGGGTGAAAGGAAAGGGCCCTCATTAGATCAGTATCCGGTATTGTCAGAATTTTCAGATGTTTTCCTGAATGAGTTACCAGGGTTACCTCCTGAAAGGGAGCTTGATTTTACTATTGAGCTAAAACCTGGTGCAGAACCAGTATCCAAGACTCCGTATCGAATGACAGTGCTAGAACTTTGTGAATTGGAAATGCAGTTGAAGGAGTTACTAGACTTAGGGCTAGTAAGGCCCAATGTCTCACCTTGGGGCGCACCGGTAATTTTTGTAAAGAAGAAGGATGGATCCTTACGACTGTGTATAGACTACAGGGACTTGAACCGTGCTATAGTGAAAAATAGGTACCCAATGCCACGAATAGATGATCTCTTTGATCAGATGAAAGGAGCAGCAGTATTCTCAAAGATCGATTTGCGATCTGGGTATCATTAGTTAAGGATTAAGGAAGGTGATATCCCCAAAACTACCTTTTGAACTCGGTTTGGACATTACGAGTTTGTTGTAGTACCTTTCGGATTGACCAATTCACCAGCAGTATTCATGAGCCTCATGAATGACGTATTCCGGAAGTACTTAGACCGTTTTGTACAAGTTTTTCTGGATGACATTCTCATCTATTCCAGGAATGAAAGAGAACACGAGGAACACTTGTGAATAGTGTTGTCTTGCCTTAGGGAGAACAAATTGTATGGGAAGCTATCGAAATGTTCCTTCTTCCAGACAAAGATCCACTATTTAGGTCATATCATTTACGACGAAGGAATCTCGATGGACCCAGAAAGGGTAAAGGCCATTCTGGAATGGCCAGTGATAAAAAATGCACATGAGGTGAGAAGTTTCATGGGGCTAGCGGGTTATTACCGGAGATTTGTGGAAGGATTCTCAAAAATAGCAAAACCCATCACCACATTGCAACGCAAGGGGGTCAGGTATGAATGGACAGAAGAATGTGATAGTGCATTCAATGAGCTTAAGAGGTTACTAACTAGTGCGCCAATTCTATGAGTTCCAGATATGGAAAAGGACTTCATGGTCTGCACGGGTGCCTCAAAACAAGGGTTGGGAGCCGTGCTAATGAAGGATGGAGGAGTGATAACTTATGCGTCAAGGAAGTTTAAGAAGCATGAAGAGTTATACGCGACTCATGATTTAGAGTTGGCAGCTATAATGTTGGCTCTGAAACTTTGGAGGCACTATCTTGTGGGGCGAAATTTTGAACTCAAAATGGACCATCAAAGCTTAAATCATCTCTTCAGTCAAAGAGATATGAATGCGAGGAAAAGGTGATGGAGTGAGTTTATGAGTGAGTATGACTTTGGTATTTCATATATAAAGGGAAAGGAAAATGTGGTCGCAGATGCCTTGAGTAGGAGACCATGTATCTTCTCCTTGGTGACCTTAAAGGTCAGTCTGAGGGAACATGTGTTGGCACAACTACTAGGAGACAGTTGGTATTTAAAGGTTACTTCAAACCTCCAGAGCGGGAGACAGTTAGACCCAAAGTATGAAGGATATAATATAGAAACAGACGGATTGTTAAGATATCGAGGAAGGATGTATATCCCATAGAATGGGGATATTAGAAGCATCATACTAAAGGAAGCCCATAGATCACTTTATTGTGCGCATCCGGGTGTGCAGAAGATGTACGCAGAGATGAAGAAACTCTTCTTTTGGGTAGGCATGAAGCACAATGTAGTCCATTTTGTCGCCAGATGCCTAGAGTTTCAACAAGTGAAGGCCAATCACCATCACCCGGTAGGACTCATACAACCACATGACGTCCCTATGTCCAAGTGGGAAGTCATCTCAATGGATTTTGTTGTAGGGTTACCACTCACATCTCATAGACACAATGCCATTCTTGTGATAGTGGATAAGTTAACCAAGAGTGCTCATTTCATTCCGGTTAGAGACACTTACGATGTTACTGATGTGGCACGAGTGTTCATAAGATAGGTTATCCGTTTGCATGGGATACCAAAGAAGATTATTTTAGATAGGGACTCCAGATTCACATCTAGGTTTTGGACAAGTTTACAGTCAACATTGGGGACTCAGTTGAACTTAAGCAAAACTTATCATCCTGAAATAGATGGGAAAACTGAGAGAGTAAATCAATTTATGGAAGACATGCTTAGGATGTATGTGATGGATAATCAAACCCAGTGGGAGAAGTACCTACCTTTGGTAGAGTTTGCCTACAATAACAATTATCATAGTTCCATCGAAATGCCACTATACGAAGCTTTGTATGGAAGGCCATGGAGAACACCATTGAGTTGGGATAGATTAGAATACCGAGTAACAGTTGGGCCATAATTGATTTAGGAAATAGAGGAACAGGTGATTCAGATTACACAGAGACTAAAAAAAGCACAGGATAGACAGAAAATTTATGCGGACACACACAGGACCGACCGAAATTATGAAGCAGGGGACCAAGTTTCCGTTCGTGTCAGGCCTAATAAGAGTACCATATGTTTCAGAAAGGGGACAAAGTTGTCACCTCGGTTTATAGGGACATTTAGGGTCCAAGAGAAAATTGGACCCATTGCCTATCGTCTCGTACTACCAGCCCACTTGCATAAAACTCATAATGTATTTCATGTATCTATTTTACGTCATTATGTTGCTGATGAATCACATAAACTAAATTGGCAAGAATTGTAGGTATCGGACGTGGGAACCCTCACGGTAGAACCGTTACGCATATTGGACCGTAGAGTCCGACATCTCAGAAACCGTCTGGTAGACCAAGTTAAGGTCTAGTGGGACAAGTATAGTCCAGGATCTTCTACTTGGGAGGACGTCGAGACACTATGGTGAGACTATCCCTCACTATTTTGACCACCTCAAGAATATGTTTCTCAAGGGTGGGGTGTAGGTAACACCACCTTTTGACTTAGATGGCCAGGATTACTTGAGGCCTATACACTTTATTTCCTAGTCACAGTGAAACTATTAAGTGATACACTTAAACTTTAAACTTATGAACTTTTATGAATGATTAAATCTTATCAATGATGAGGCATATAATGCGATCTGTTATGTGAAAGTGAATTTTACGAATGTTTAAATATTATTAATGATGATGTATATGATGCGACATATTGTGAGAAAGTGAAATTGTTGAATGTTTAAATACTATTAGAATGATGTTGGATACAATGCAGTCTATTTTGGGCAAATGATAATCTCATGAATGAATGATGAGTTTGAATTATGGAATATTATGAAATCCCATTCTATGTGGAAAAATTTGATGTTGATCTATCGATACACGGATATCAAAGTGAAGTGTTGATAGTATGCAATTATATGATGATAATGCATAGAAATGTATGAGTTGTGTTGCAGACTAATCTGCAGGTTATGGGCTATGAAATAGCCAAGTGATAATGATGATGAAAGTGGATATCAGAACAACTAACCAAGAAACATTATGGTATAAATAATGTATGTGCAAAATTGATTTGGATACATTGTTATGATATGTGGACTAGCGCATGATTTTGGTACTAACACTGCCCAAAACCGAATAAACGATGACAAAACCTCCAACAACACAGTGCCCCCATATGTTCCATTGTAGGGTGTTGACCCTAGTTTTGTTAGGAGGGGTGGAGGCATTTCCCACCGTGTATCCTCCATTGTAGGGTGTTGACCCTGGTTCTGTTAGGAGGGGTGGAGGCATTTCCCATTGTATATCCTCTGAAACCTGAAGTCATGGGAGGACGGTGCTAGTTCACACTCCCCAAGACGTGTGATGATGATTGTTAGTTGTTTTCTAGGGAAGCTGGGTCGAGATAGCGAAACTTCCACTTACGGGTTCTATTTGGATTTAGGTCAATATAGTTGACGCTCCAAGATAGTCTAGCAGAGGACGGATAGGAATGGAGTTGGAAGTAGGTTAGGGAGGAAGGATGAGTAGAAATAGTTGAGACTATATGGAGATCTTTCATGTGGTGGAATTTGATGAAGAAAAATGTGTATATATGAATAATCATTATTATGACATAACTAAACCATAGTTGTTTAAAATAAATTGTTAAACCAGACAATTGTAATTAAACAATTTCTCACATGATTAATTGATTGTTGTCTTTTATAAAAGACTAGTCTTGCTGACTGGATTAAATGCATACCTAAATTATTAAAGGATGACATTTTGATTATTAGTATGTGAACGAGATTTGCATGTACTAGCTACACATGCAATCCTTGTACATATACACTAGTATGTATGAACTTCCTTGACTTACTTACTGATAATGCGAGTTACTTGTTGTGAATGAGTGAACCATGCTCTTTTCTTTTGTACCATCAGATACCTTAAACTTTGGGACGAAGTTTCTTAAAGGGTGGGTGTATGTAATAACCCTAGTTAAACAAATATTTAAAGATTATAAAGTAAAATTAAGTAAAGAAAATAATTGTGATTAATCAAGTAATACTCTAACTACAGATCACATTTAATGACCTGAGAAATAAATTTAAAAGATCAATGAAAAATGTTAAAAAAATGGTTGCATATGTAGAGAGGGAGCTTATGGATCCCGAGAAGATAAAACATTTAAGGAAGGAGAAGGGACATGCATGGAGGGTGGTTGGAGGAGTAACTAAATGAGTCAACGAAGGAGGAATAAGGGAAGGGGGAAGGTTGACGGGAGGATCATTCGACGGAGGAGAGATTTTCTAGGGACTTTTGGACTTGCTGTGAGCACAAAGTTCGGACTGTGGCTTTTGATCAGTTGAGGCACTGAGTTGCTGGAGGTTTTGGGCATAGAGGGCCAGGATATCCGTAGATTACCTGGAGCTAGGTAGTTTTCCTAGTTGGCAGGGAGGACAATAGTTTTGGGTAGTTATTTTTCGGTTTGTGGCAGGATTGATCGGGGTAGTAGGTGACGGGGAGGCAGCAACTATGTTAAGTACCAGGTACCAGGTATCAGAACCAGGTACTATGTTAAGTTATGTATTTATTTCTTTCTGCAATGAAATCAACATTAATTGATAAATCTAAGTTACTCATGTTGCTTTCATAAAAATCAATATTATGCTATGAAGTTATTGTTTTAGTTTACAAAATAAATGGCTTAGGAAACTTGATGATGTTTAGAAGTATTAGGTTGTTACAACCCTCACTAAAAAAACTTAAATGTTGTGGGTTCGTGTTTTTTATCTGCCATTGCTTAATACTAATATTATTAGAATAGCACAATGGCATATTGAATAATAATGGGAATATTAGTATTACGAAAACGAGTACTAATACTAAATAAAGTATTGATACCAAATGCCTAATATTCCCTCAAATATTACATTAAAAATCAATACTTTAATATTTTAATTCATAAATCGCATTACTATTTTTAGTATTTAACACATTTAATACTTTATTACATTAATTTAATTATTTTCTACACATCGACTTATATATCATTAATGTATTATTT
Organism: Picea engelmannii; assembly: GCA_009831015.1. Taxonomy (NCBI): domain Eukaryota; kingdom Viridiplantae; phylum Streptophyta; class Pinopsida; order Pinales; family Pinaceae; genus Picea; species Picea engelmannii. Next base: position 269,856 of record ML780937.1, read on the forward strand.
AAATTATACATTTAATACAATAACTTATATATGATTAATATATTATTCAAATAATACATTTAATTATATCATTTATGTATTATTTAGATTATGCATTTAATACAATAACTTATATATAATTAATATATTATTTAAATTATATATTTAATTCATTTCAGATTTTCATATATTTACTTTATTATTCTTTTAAAGTAAATACAAGATTCTCAGTTATTTAATTTATTATTTTGTTATGTATTATAATATTTTATTTATGAGTAATTCATTTCTATTTTATAAATAATTATTAAATAATATTGAATTTATAATTAATAGATAATTTATTATTATCAAATAATTATCAACTAATATATTAATATTTTATAAGTTATTTCATATATTTATTACTTTAACACATTAATGTAATAACTATTTTATACATTAATGCATTTTAATACATTTAATATTTTTTCAAACTTTAACACATTAATGTATTTATTATTTTAGATATTAATTTATATATTATTAATGTATTATTTAAACTAAGTACATTAATAATCATCAATATAATAATACATTAATATTTTAGTTCATCAATGTGTACATAGCATAGAATATAGAAGGAATGTGTGTCATTCCTTTAATACTCTTCAAATGTTATATATGCCATTTCATTCAACTTAGTGGATTTATTACTTTTAAGTTGTCACAATATTATCGAAATGCAATTTTTTAAATTCCTTTATACATGTAAACTATAGTGTATTTCTCTTTCCTCCTACATTTATACTTTCCTTATGTTGTTATGTCTCTTATTTATAAATTTTTTATGTCATAAACAAATATTCATCACAAAATCGAATATTAAAGTTATTTCTCTTTTTATATGTAAATTGTCACAATATGATATAATATTAAAGTTGACCTTTTAATTTATGAAATGAAGCATAATCTTTTAGATTTTTATTAGTTTATTTAATGTCAACTTCTACTTCTAATGTCAAATCTCTCAAATAATATTATGTAACTAAAAATCAATTATTTACTTTTAAATTTCTAGTGTATCACATTGTTTTATAGTAAATTTCTTCAAGTTTTATTATTGAACTTTTTGTTTATGCAATAACATTTTCATTCAATTCGAGGATAAGGTTTCTTATGTAATTGACAAAATAACTTTAAATTTTCATTTAATTCATCCTCCTCCTTTTTTTCTCGTAACATATGACAATGTTTTATAACATTTATATTTCCCATAGGGTAAATTTTTTTATGATGCAACTTAACCCTCACTAAAAAACTTAAATGTTGTGGGTTCGTGCTATTTTATTTGCCATTGGTTAATACCAATATTATTTGAATAACACAATGGCAGATTGAGTAATAATGGGAATATTAGTATTACTAAAATGAGTACTAATACTAAATAAAGTATTGATACTAAATGTCTAATATTCCCTCAAATATTACATTAAAAGTAAATACTTTAATATTTTTATTGATAAATGACATTACTATTTTTATTATTTAACACATTTAATACTTTATTACATTCATTTAATTATTTTTTACACATCAACTTATATATCATTAACTTATATATCATTAATGTATTATTTAAATTATACATTTAATACAATAACTTATATATAATTAATATATTATTTAAATAATACATTTAATTATATCATTCATGTGTTATTTAAATTATACATTTAATACAATAACTTATATATAATTAATATATTATTTAAATAATACATTTAATTATATCATTCGTGTATTATTTAAATTATACATTAATGCATCTAATACAATAATTTATATATAATTAATATATTATTTAAATTATACATTTAATTCATTTCATATTTTCATATATTTACTTTATTATTTTGTTAAAGTAAATACAATATTATCATATATTTAATTTATTATTTTGTTATGTATTATTTTTAGTAATTCAGTTATAATTGATAATTAATTATTAAATAATATTAAATTTATAATTGATAAATAATTTATTATTATAAAATAATTATCAACTAATATATTAATATTTTATAAGTTATTTCATATATTTATTACTTTAACACATTAATGGAATAATTATTGTATATATTGATGCATTTTAATACATTTAATATTATTTCAAACATTTCAAACTTTAACATATTAATGCATCTATTATTTTAGACATTAATTTATATATCATTAATGCATTTTTTAAACTAAGTACATTAATAATCATCAATATAATAATACATTAATATTTTAGTTCATGAATGTGTAGATAGCATAGAATATAGAAGGAATGTGTGTCATTCCTTTAATACTCTTCAAATGTTATATGCCATTTCATTCAACTTAGTGGCTTTATTACTTTTAAATTGTCACAATATTATCTAAATGCAATTTTTAAAATTTCTTTATACATGTAAACTAAATTTTATTTATCTTTCCTCCAATGTTTCCACTTTCCTTATGTTGTTATGTCTCATATTTTTTATAAATTTTTTATATGATAAACAAAAGTTTATCACAAAATTGAATATTAAAGTTATGTCTCTTTTTATATTTAAATTGTCACAATATGATATAATATTAAAGTTGACCTTTTAATTTATGAAGGTTAAACATAATCTTTTAGATTTTTATTAATTTATTTAATGTCAACCTCAAATGTCAAATCTCTCAAATAATATTAAGTTACTCAAAATCAATTATTTACTTTTAAATTTCGAGTGTATCACATTGTTTTATAGTAAATTTCTTCAAGTTATATTATTGAACTCTCTCTTTATGCAATAACATTTTCATTCAATTCGACTATAAGGTTTCTTATGTAATTGACAAAATAACTTTAAATTTTCGTTTAATTTATCCTCCTTTTTTTTTGCTCGTAACATATGAGAATGATTATAACATTTGTCTTTCCCATAGGTTAAACTTCTTCATTATGTAACTTAACCCTCACAAAAAAACTTAAATGTTGTGGGTTCGTGTTATTTGATCTGCCATTTCTTAATACTAATATTATCGAATAACACAATGGTAGATTGAATAATAATGGGAATATTAGTATTACAAAAAACGAGTACTAATACTAAATAAAGTATTGATACCAAATGCCTAATATTCCCTCAAATATTACATTAAAAATTAATACTTTAATATTTTAATTCATAAATTTGTAACATCCCGCTCTAGTGCTCTGAGAAAACTTATTCTTGAGGACACTTGCTCGCAAGTGATTTGGACTTTTATGATGTTAAAACATTTATCCTTGATTATGATGCGTTATGATAGATGACATGGTGTTTTGTTTCTTGACGTAGACAGGTGTTTTTGAATCATTTTTATTGAGTGTGCAGGGTTTTCGGACCTTGAGGATGCAGAGGCATCGGTGGAACCCCTTGGACTCTGGATTGAGTCAGGGAGTGTGTTATTTGGGTTGATTTATTTACTATGATACTTCATTGATTTGATGATATGATGTTGACATGTTCTGACACGATTGTTGATGATGCAGGCTAACGATAGCTTGCCGACCAGACTCACATATGGAGTAAAGGGGCCACACACGATTTCCAGAGAGGTTGACGGAGAGGGGTGGACAACAACCCTGCCACCCCCTACTAGCACTCCCGCTATGGCTCAAATTGTAGGTTAACGATTACCTAGTTCGAGAGGATCCACGATGGCGTGAGGGTAGACTGCGAAAGTCGCTCACGATGATTCTAAGGGGTGCACAATAAGGTGGGGGCCTTATTCCTTAGAGCCCTTAGTCTCCCACAAGTTCACCTGGCGGAGTGTTGACTCCAGGGGTTATAGATGTCTACCAATCAGTCCAGTTGGCGAGTGGCACCCTTGGAGCACGTGGTGCATCCTGAAGGGCACTTCGCACAAAAGAAACACAAGAAGCGAGTGGCACCCTTGGAGCATGTGGTGCGTCCTGAAGGACACGTCGCATTGATTTGGATTAAGGAAACAAACCTAAATAGCCCTAAGACAATAACTCCTTAAGAAATCCATAAACAACTCCCCTAACCCAGTGTCGTCCAGTTCAGAATCTAAGTACTGAGTCTAAAACTTTTAGGGTAAGATTTTAGTCTAACCTTAAGAATAGACCCTGGAATAAAAATAAAAATTTAAACAAGAACCCACCTAAGTAATAGTTGGGTCTTCATAAAATTCTTGGGGTGATGACGAGGGTAAGATTTAAATTAAAACTAATGGTTTTAAAATTTTACAAAGAAGAAATTAATTCCTAACTTGTGGAAGAACAAAAGATATTAAATAAATAATAAATGAAAAGATTAATTAGCGCATTTACCTTTTTGGATTAAAAAAAGGGGGGGGGGAGGGGATTAATAAAAATAGGGAAACAAAGTAATAAAGGAAACATAGACACTTAATAAGTAATAAATTATTTAACGTGCGGGAGTATAAAAAAAGTTATGATTTTAAAAATAAAATGAAAAGATTAATTAACACATTTACCTTTCTCGTTTAAAAAAAAAAAAAAAAGATGAGGGGAAAGAGAGGGAATAATAAAAATACGAAAAATGAGCCTTTTAATAAATTTAAAAGAATTAATTTTGGAGAACGTGGGGGATGACTGACACTTGTAAGACAGATAATTTTTAGAGGGTTTTCATTAAAACTTAAATTAAATGTCTTTAGGGCAAGAGGGGGTCTCAAAACACTATAAAAGAAAGGGGGATGTGGGGAAAAGGGGATGGGCTGTTAGGTATCGTTATGCTGTCAAATTTGGACTGGATTGATTGCTTGTGAGGAGTTGGGATTTTCTCAGCTGGGATTAGAGTGGTAGCTCAGCCTTGGAGGCGAGCTGGGAAGCTAGGTATACCATCTAGATTATGTGTGGCCCCTTTACGGCTCGGGGGGCTAAGGGGGAAGTAGAGTACCCCTAGAGTTTGGCTGGGAGGTACTGGTGTAGTCTCTACAGATGATGAGCGAGAGCGGCATGGAGCGCGGATCACATCGCGGTGGGTTATAAGGCAACAATATGATTTTTAATTTGGTAATATAGAATGAAAAAGGGTTTTATGATATAGTATATGCTGTAAAAACATTTTTGGTGCTGCCTTCTCCTCCCTGTGCGTGTTTACTTTGTTGTAATTTCCTCGCGCCCTGAGCTGATCTACCTCGGCGGGCCTTTCAATGACCTTGCTGGGGTTATACTCAGTCTCCTACTATGCACTACCTTGAATTATGTTGGTCCGCGTTTTTACATGTGGTTTAGTTCGATGATCCAGTTCTGTTATTAAAACCCTCTCCTTATTGCTGAATGTTGGGCATTTTTATATTTCTGGGGCATTTTTACATTTCCCTGGGTGTTTTTATATTGCCGGGGGCATTTTTACTTTTCTTTTACTTCGTTGAAAGGACTTTACCTTACAACGGCCTCAACCGACCTTAATTACTCAGTAAATATAAATATTGATGGAAAGTTGCAATTCTTATTATTCAACTACAAATATCGAATCATCCAGCAGTATTTATTCCTAATTACTCAGTAAATATAAATATTGGTGGAATGTTGTAATTTTATTATTCAACTATAAATACGAGTATTCAACATCATATTTCCTTTGTATTGTTGGTAGTACAGTAGAGTATACTTCAACTAGTTCATTTGTTAGTTTCTAAATTTAAGTTTCATTATATTAGACCATCAAAACAGTTGGACACCATAAATATCAAGGTTAGCCATCTTATTTTTTTTGATTTATAGATCGAATAAATTCCTATGTAGATATCTGTGCACGATATATTTGCTCATTCAAATTCTCACAAGGGCCTTTTAAATTTTTTGCTTTGTATGAGGGTCAAAGATGTTCTAAAGGTCTACTCTCGTGGACAGGTCCTCCGACTCTTACAAGTAGGTTCTTTCTGTATTGCTGGTCTGATCTCTTATTGAGATTTTTTTTAATACTCTAGCTTTTAGCTTTTCAATTGTTTATGCTGCAAGATGTTTGATTGTTAAGTCGCAGCTTCGTGGTAGGTTGGTCATGCATTGTAGACTTGATTTAGTTCTGTCTTTAGTTCCCTTAAGTCAAAACTATGAATTTTATGCTTGGTTGTACATTTAACACTCTCATTCAATCTTGTTGTCTATACATCGTAAGTTTTGAGCTAAAGGTTTGGAAAACTTTCTGACGAGTATATGATAATTTATAGTGTGTGGCATTATGTCATAAAACAGAGTACATTGAGTTCGAGATATTGTTTCAGTTGGCCCAATACAGATGGTCGATTTGATTCTTTCTATAGCACATTTCATAGTGACTATTGTTTCATGAAGAAAACAGGTTTTGTATTGCTCAATTTCTTTGATAAAAGGAAATAGTTGTTCAGATGATGATATTGCAAATTGTGAAATTATGCCCCATTCACCATTTGAAAGAGAGTAAGTGTTATAGTACATAGTCTCGGTAGCGGGATCCATAGTATTTGCAGATGGTTCGGTGGATATTTACCAATGTCAATATATCTTGTTTTTCTTTCAATCTTTGGATGCATTGGTTCCTCCTATTATGGTGAATTTGTGTAACCTAGAAAGGTAGTTTCAATCTTCCTTGTTAAGTTGCTTCCTCAAAATGTGTTGGTTCCCATAAATGGTGAACTTGTCCCTATCTACGTCCCCACCATTGTTGAAAACTCTGACTGAGTGGCTGTAGAATCACCCCCGTTTTAGCAGTTAACTTCTTCGAGTTCACTCGCCGGAGTGATGCACTACGTTTGCCATTTTGGAAACCCCTGGTTTAATTATTTCCTTTGTTGTCTATTTTGGGAACCTCTTGTTTTATTGCCTTTTCTTAAAATATATTCCTAACCAGGCCTTTCGGTTGTCCATTTTATTGCCTAGTTTTCCGATTTTCTCATTTAATATTTCAAAAATAATAATGTTGTTGTCATGATGATTATGCTTGAGAGTGATAAATGTTGTAGTTTCTATAACTAAGGTATTAAACATTTTCGTATATTAGTAAAGTGTAGTTTTTAGTATTGAGACATATATTTTATTTTATTGGATTTATCTAATCTAATTATAATGTATGATTTAATTTATGGGATTTATATTAAGTTGATGGTAATGTATGTGCATTTGTGTTTGTCATGTTAATTTAATAGCCTACTGTGATAATGCAACTTGATTTAGATTTATAAAGAACTATGATTTATGTTGAGTTTTTATGAATTGATTATGTTGTTAGTGATTGAATTATGATTGAGTTTTTATGAATTGATTAAGATTGTCATAATTAAATATTTCGAGATCGTTATTTAGAGATTCCCATTTTCATTTTCTTTAAATATTCCAGATCGTTATTAATGAACCTCCAAGGTCATTATAAACAACCAAGTATAAACGATCCCCAATTATAAACAACCTACATTTTATTTAGTATGGTTTATATGTTTTCAACATATTTTATCTTAACTTGGATAAGATTATTTTTATGTTCAAATAGTCTCTCTAATMTTTTTCATTTTAYGAGGHRAGTTGTCTTTAWTTGYAGTCTCTTTTGTGGTTGGTTTTGAMTACTAGAAGTGTCTTCTTATAAATTTYCCCTTWATAATGWCATTAKGTKCCCATGACCAACTAAGACCAATGACCCACTAAGACCAACTTAGATTTTACTATAATGTCATTATGTACCATAGACATACAAGGTTGGGCTTGCCTTGGAGGTCAGGATAGACTGAGTTAATTGCCTTACTAGTTGGTTAGTTATCTTTGTCTTGTAAAGAGAATTCTTTTATTACAAAGTGATGGTGATTTAAAATGTAACAGGTTGTCATTTCGGTAATGATATTGTGGTTCCGTTGCTGATGTTAACAATTAAAGTGTAAAGTTATTATTATTTTAATTGCAATGATGATGTGATGTAGAAGGCGAAGATATGGTTATGTTATGGTGATGTTATGGTAATTTTATTATGTTTCAGTAAATATGGATTTGCAATTAATTAACGTATGTTGTTTAAGACTGGGCTGGTAACTCGTCGATTAATGAGTTTTAAATGAAGTAGTTGGTTGGTGATTATGTCATTAAGTCTTAATCATGCATGGTCAATGTCAGAGTCCTTCTTACTTGCGCCTTCTTAGAGGACAGGTTGTTCATATAATTTGTGTTGTACGAGGTCGAAATCATTTTACTGCTTGGTCAGTTTTGTCGGGCGGAATGTAGACACCTCCGTGTAGCCTAGTATATAAGTCTGTTTGAGTGATTATTTTGTGTGAAGAATCATGTGCCGTATCAAGAGTCTCGGGCCCTTTAAAGGCAAGGTTTCCACTCTTGCGACACACCTGACGGAGATTACTAGATTCTACCTGAGTAGTCGGCCAGGAGCCTATCTGACCTTCTCTCTCTCCGGAGAAGAGAACTAAGATTAAACGCCCTGCTTTTCTGTGCAGAAATAGTAAAAGCTACTATTATGGATTCCTCCTTATGTCTATGGTCGTTAATGCTTGCAGTTACCTATTGTGCACCTTCCATCTTCTAGATGTGATCATCGTGGTTGCATCTTGTTAGTCGTCAGGTGGTGAGGTAGAGTCAAGTGGGTCTGTTCCCTTCCTACACATGTGCACACACCTTAAACAAAAAAAAAAAAAATTGCATCGGTTAGCATAGTTGTTGTCGTAATGAGGAGGCTCATTACATATCGTATCAGAGCCAGGTTCGACCCACAGCTTGGGGTTCTCTACGGTTTTCATTGACATGAGTTGGTTTTATTATACTATTGCTAATCGAGTTGATTGTGTGCGTGCAGGTAATCATGGTTAGAGGATGTCGCGGAGGCAGATGACGGGGTGCTAGGGGAGGAGGCACGATGCCTCCAGTAACATCCACGCCTGAGGGGTCTAACCCCCAGGGAGGTGAGCAGGTTCTCAGACAAGAGAAGATAGCGGTTGGCGATGTTATTGGGATGATGAGATCCTTTCAGCGCATGTCCGAGGCTATGATCAGTCGATTGGAAAGAGACGAGCCCAGGGCGCTGGCACCTGCTGAGGTTCTGCTGCGTGCACCGGCCGTTATAGGTAGCATTCATCGTGAACTCGAGAAGGTAAAAATTCCCAAGTTCTTTGGTGCCCCGGATGGCGCAGCCGCCAAGGCACGGTTAGAGAACATGGCGATGTGCTTCACACTTCGCGATTATACCTCCAACATGAAGGTCCGCATGGCAGTATTCCAACTGAAGGGGAGCGCTCTACTATGGCAGAAGACGCTCCTGCCGCAGCTGAACATGGTCATTGAAGATGTTTCATGGGAACTGTTCGAGGAACGGTTCCGAGAGAGGTACCTTTCAGAGGAATTCATTGAGTGTCAGCTCAATGAGTTCAACGCATTATGACAGGGAGGTTGTACGGTGCCTGAGTACAAGGTGCGTTTCATGGAGCTGCTCCAGGATGCTCTGCTCCTTAACACATAGAAACTCAAGGTCAACGAGTTCATGTTTGGCCTTAATGGCAGCCTGCGTGCAAAGGTTAGGATCTTGATGCCTCAAACCTTGCACGACGTTGTCCAAAAGGCCCTCATAGCTGAGGAGGAGTTTATCAGTGGTGGTCAGACCAGGACTCCAGGGAGACCAGTCGGGCAGGGTTCATCGGGTACACCACAACATCAGACACCAACGAGACATACACTAGGATATCGTCATTTCCAGAGAGGATCTACTTTCACTACACCCCGATGATCGCCGCCTCAGCAGCGAACACCTTATCGGGGACAACAGCGTCAACAACAGTGTCGCCCGTAGCAGCAGCAGTTTAGGCCTGTTCAACATAACAAACCTGGTTTCAAGGTCGGTGGGCCATCATCTTCTACTTCAGGCACTAGGACTACTGGGTCGAAGAAGGGGTGATGGACGTGTGGGGAGCCACACTACTAGTGCAACTGTCCTGTGGAGAGGACCAGAGCGTCCGAATCAGTCGGACCCGCTACCGTGGGAGATATGGACAAGTCCCATCAGATTCATGTAGTGCTGAATAACCGCCAGGCAGAGCACCAGTCGACTGTGCTCGAGACGATAGGTACTTTCGCTAACTAGACGCTTATTATTTTGATATACCCAAGTTCTACTGAGAGTTTCATTTCTAGTGCAGTGCTAAAAATGATTAAGGTAAAGGCAGTCGAACAAGATGAGTTTAGCTTCATGGAGATGGCTTCGGGAGCCAAACAGAAGGTTGGAGGAAAGGTTACGGGCTGTTCCCTTAACCTGGGAGAGTTTGTCATGAGGGTCAACTTGTACGTCACGATCTTAGGATCTTATGACGTCATGATTGGTATGGATTGGTTGGAATCGCATGAGGCGATACTCAACTATAAAATGAAACGGTTGAGCTTGGTCGATGATGAAGGATAGGAACGTGTGATAGTAGGATGGAACCAGGGAGTTTCCCTGAGGTTCGTCTCTTCCTTACAACTACGGAAGAGTATGCACACGGGGTGAAAACTTTATGTGATACTTGCGTTAAATGAAAAGGGAGTGGAAGAAGGTCTAGAACACCTTCCGGTGGTGAAGGAGTTTGCGGAGGTATTTCCAGAGGAGTTACCTGGGATGCCACCGGAAAGGGAATTGGATTTTACCATAGACTTGAAACCAGAGATCGAACCAATAGCAAGAATGCCTTATCGGATGTCGACCCCGAAGCTGCAAGAGCTGAAAATGTAACTGAAGGAGTTGTTGGACCTGGGGCTGATATGCCCTAGTGTGTCACCATGGGGTGCATCAGTTATTTTCATACGAAAGAAAGACGGGTCATGGAGGCTTTGCATTGACTACCGTCAACTGAACAAGGCTACGATCAAGAATCAATATCCCTTACCGAGAATTGATGATTTGTTCGATCAAATGAAAGGTGTGACGGTGTTCTCCAGGATCAATTTGTGATCAGGGTATGACCAGTTACATATCAAGGAGAATGACGCCCCTAAGACCGCCTTCAAGACGATATTTGGACATTATGAGTTGATGCAACCGCACTCCTCGGAGCACGTTCGCTTTTCCAAGACCTACTTTCCTTCTTTCCCCCAAGAACTCAAAGGTTCTTCTCATTCCCTATCGGGAATCTTCCTTAACCGCAGATTCTCTCATGTGACTCCCCTTTGTTCATGTGTCGAGAAATCGAAACTCGTAGCTTCATGAGTTCACTGTCTATCTCTAGGCTCTCGAATCCTCGAGACCCAATGCATCAACCAATTTTGACTTTCTCTCTCCTCTATCGGGACTTTGCTCCATCGCGATATCGCCACTTGTGAAACTAAGCACTCGGGGTTGCAACCTCCGATACTCGATGCACCAAAAATGTTGAAACTCGCGATCTCACTTCCTCGCGACTTCACCAGTCGCGTGACCAAATAACTCCTAAATCAACTTTCGATGCCCGAGACATCGAAATGCCTATATATCGCGTCACCTACCATGTCACCCTGTTGTGGCCCCACACTACTTTTGCATTCCGTCGGGACTTCGCTTTTCGCCCTATCGCGATTCCCGTGGTCAATTCTTCGATCCCTTTCTCGCGAAACCCCGATAGCTGATCTCTCGATGGATCCAACGGCCCTAGCTGGCTTGGATCAACACTCTATCTGTCCTAAGCTTGAGCCTTCTTCGCGCTTGCATTGTAACTTTATCGTACCCCTGGGATATCTGACGATTCCTGATAACTCGCAGATTCTCCTCTGAGAATACCGACCGTCCACTCTTCTTCTTGCGCGATCCACAAACAAGAAGCATCTCTCCACGAGACTTGGTCATCACCCTACGTCTCTTTCCTGCAAACTTTTCAGACTCGACTTTTTCTATACCTTCCTTCGACGAACTCGAAGGCCTATACTTCCTGAGCTCCCCTCTCAACTTTCGAGTCCCTTCAGGAGAACTTTTGCATGCACTCCTTGCGGCAAATCTTCAACACTCTGAAGTGTTGAAACTTCGACTCTGAGCACTCTTGCAGCAGAAATCTTGATTCCCTTTTGCTCAGAATCAAAACTCTAAGTCTTCGTCTAGCCTGCGCACACCTTGCATAGCTCCGGTGCCAAATCTGCACTTTTGGGAACTTAGAACAAAAGTTATCTCTATCTATAGCCTCTGTCAATGCACTCCTTATGGAAAAACTCCATTGCACTCCTTGCAGGAATTCTCTGGCTCAAAATAGAGAAACAATTGAAACTAATTCCTTGTTCCTTTCAGACTTCAATCCAACCATGAAATCACATACACAGCATATAAAAGAAAGTGCATGACAGGAAGCAAACATTCATGAGCATATCCACATCAATACATAGAGAAACAACACAAACCGTGAATTTGAATCAAAGTCCTTTCTATTAATTCAAATATCTGTACATGGGTGTTCTTCATACAATTCTCTGCATGCTCTTCTGTTTCTGAATGATTGATGATCCAGATTTTTTTTTACAATGTACAATGAGGGTGTCTATATATCGTTTCCCTCTTGCGTTGTAAAGCTATCAAATCTAGAATTAATATTCTATCTACTTTACATTAACTATATTAAATGCCTCATCTACCTAAGGATGAGAGATTAAAGGCTCAAGGTCCATTACAATATACAAAGTGCGCTTCATTAAATCTACACATTAATGTTTGCGCAACAATATCAAGGTGTTCTCAAAATTTGTGCCGGGTTGTCCAGTTGTCTTTTCTGCTTCCGCACTGGCTCACTTGATGTATGAGTGATGCTCCTGCATCACGAGTTTACTGTTTTACCATTTGGACTGACAAACACCCCAGGGGTATTCATAAGTTTGATGAACGGGGTGTTCCATGAGTACGTGGACAAGTTCGTCCAAGTATTCATTGATGATATCTTGATCTACTCTCGGACGACGGAGGAACATGACGAGCACTTGCGCTTAGAACTACAGTGTCTACGAGAGCACAAATTATATGGGAAGTTGTCTGGAAATGATCTTTTTACCAATCGAGGATTCACTACTTAGGGCATGTCATCTCTGGTGAAGGTATTGTCGTGGATCCAGCCAAGTTTGAGGCTATTATGGAATGGCCTGGGCCGACAAATTTCACAGAAGTGCATAGTTTTATGGGTTTAGCAGGATACTATTGATGGTTTTTCGAGGGATTTTCAAAGATAGAAAATACGATCAAGAAATTGCAGAAGAAAAACAAGAAGTTTGTTTGGACCGAGAAATGTGCAGAAGCATTTCGGAGGCTTAAGAAGTTGTTGACAATAGTGCCGATACTAAAGGTCCCTAACATGGACGCAGACTTCTTGGTATGCACTGATGCATCCAAGGAAGGTTTAGGCAGATTCTTGATGCAAGATGGACGAGTGATTGCTTACATTTTGAGGAAGCTGAGAAGGCATGAGGAGAACTATGTGACGCAGGATTTGGAGTTATTAGCCATCATATATGCCTTGAAGGTTTGGAGACACTACCTTGTTGGATGAAAATTTGAATTAAAGACTGATCATTGTGGACTACAACACATTTTTACGTAAAACGACCTGAATGCGCGACAACGGCGTTGGTCAGAATTGCTTAGCGAGTACGACTTCGAGATTAGTTACATAAAGGGAACAGTGAACCGATTGGTTGATGCTTTGAGTCGAAGACCACGCATCTTTTTGGTGTTGCCTCTTCAGACAAATCTACGTGAGAAGATTCTCACTTTACTACGTGATGATGAATGGTACAAAGAAGTCGAGGATTTTATCAGACAAAACACAATGATGGTACCCCGATATGAGGGATTTTCTTTTCATAGCGATGGGTTATTGAAGTTTAGAGGTCAGATTTACATACCTCCAAACGACGAGTTGAGGAGGTTGATCCTGAGTGAGGCTCATAGAGTAGTCTATATGGCTCACCCAGGAGTCACGAAGATGAGGGCAGACCTTAAACCCTTATTCTTCTGGAAGGGAATGAAGGATAACATAGTCAACTTTGTGGCTATATGTCTAGAGTGTCAGCAGGTAAAGACTGAGAATAGACACCCGACAAGTTTACTTCAACCACATGCCATTCCGGAATCAAAATGGGAAGTTATTTCAATAGATTTTATTGTTGGATTGCCATTGACGGCATGGAGACACGACTCGATTTTTGTAGTAGTAGACACTCTGATGAAGAGTGCTTACTTTATTCCTGTGCGTACGATGTATCGGGCACCTGACATAGTGAGAGTTTTCATCAGTGATATTGTGAGGCTGCATGGTGTGCCTAAAAAGATTATATCCGATCGAGGATCGGTGTTTACTGGACGATTTTGGACAAGTTTCGAAGAGGCCTTAGGAACCCAACTTAATTTTAGTACTGTGTATCACCCAGAGACTGACAGGTAGACTGAACGAACCAACCAAACCTTGGAATACATGTTGTGCATGTATGTTATGGACCAACAAAAGAGTTGGTGGGAGTTCTTTCCTCTAGTAGAGTTCTCTTACAACAACAGTTAACAGAGCACCATTAAGATGGCACCTTTCGAGTTTATTTATGGGCGACCGTGTCAGCCGCAGTTGAGTTGGGATCGACTTGAGGATAGGGTCCTGGTGGGACCAGAAGCAATCTAAGAAATGGAAGAGAAAATGAAAACCATAAGACAAAGGATAAAAGAAGCGTAGGATTGATAGAAGAGTTATGCCGATGCACACTGAGTCGACCGTAGTTACAAGGTCAGCGATCGAGTCTTCTTGCGGGTTAAACCGCATAAGAGTTCAATCAAGTTTGGAAAGGGAGCTAAACTCTCTCCTAGATTCGTGGGACCTTTCGAGATTGTGGAGAGAAAGGGGCCCATGGCCTATCGACTAGCCTTTCCTGATTCTTTGAGGCGTATGCACGATGATTTTCATGTATCTTTTTTGAGACATTATATTAGTGATCCTACACACGTGATTGACATGAGTTCCTTGCAGGTATCGGATGAGGGAGCACTCACGGCTGAGCTGGTATGCATCTTAGATCATCGTGTTTGATAGTTACGACGTTGAACGGTAGATCAGGTCAAGGTCTAGTGGGACAGTTATAGTCTGCACTCGGTGACCTGGGAGGATGCATATGATATGTGCCAGCAGTTTCCATTTTTGTTTGATAAATATACTTATGATATTGTGATACTTTTATTTTGACATTTATATTGAGAAACTTCAGGACGAATTTTAGACCAAGAGGGGGTGTATGTAACATCCCGCTCTGGCGCACAAAGAAAACTTATTCTTTGAGGACACTTGCTCGCAAATGATCTGGACTTTTATGATGTTAAAACATTTATCCTTGATTATGATGTGTTATGATAGATGACATGATGTTTTCCTGCTTGACGTAGACAGGTTCTTTTGACTCAGTTTTATTGAGTGTGCAGGGTTTTTGGGCCTTGAGGATGCTGAGGCATCGGTGGAACCCCTTAGACTCCAGATTGAGTCAAGGAGTGTGCTATTTGGGTTGATTTATTTACTATGATATTTCATTGATTTGATGATATGATGTTGACATGTTCTGACATGATTGTTGATGATGCATGCTGACGATAACTTGCCGACCAAACTCACATATGGAGTAAAGGGGCCACACACGATTTCCAGAGAGGTTGAGGGAGAGGGGTGGACAACAACCCTGCCACTTCCTACTAGCACTCCCATCGTGGCTCGAAATATAGGTTAACGATTACCTAGTTTGAGAGGATCCATGATGTCGTGAGGGCAGACTGCGACAATCACTCACGATGATTCTAACGGATGCGCAATAAGGCGGAGGCCTTATTCCTTAGAGCCCTTAGTCTCCCACAAGTTTACCTGGCGAAGTGTTGACTCCAGGGGTTATAGATGTCTACCAATCAGTCCAGTTGGCGAGTGACACCCTTGGAGCACGTGGTGCATCTTGAAGGGCACATCGCACAAAAGAAACACAAGAAGCGAGTGGCACCCTTGGAGCACGTGGTGCATCCTGAAAGGTACGTCGCGCAAGGAAATGAATGAGGCGAGTGGAACCCTTGGAGTATGTGGTGCGTCCTCAAGGGCACATCGTATTGATGTGGATGAAGGAAACAAACCTAAATAGCCCTAAGACAATAATTCCTTAAGAAATCCTTAAACAAATCCCCTAACCTAGTGTCACCCAGTTCAGAATCTAAGTACCGAGTCTTAAACTTTTAGGGTAGAATTTTAGTCTA
>ML780937.1:286346-341333 GCA_009831015.1 Picea engelmannii
TTAATTTTCGAGAATGTAGGGGATAAGTGACACTTGTAAGACAGAGAATTTTTAGAGGGTTTTCATTAAAACTTAAATTAAATGTGATTAGGGCAAGAGGGGGTCTCAAAACACTATAAAACAAAGGGGGATGGGTTGTTAGGTATCATTATGCTACCGAATTTGGACTCGACTGATTGCTTGTGAGGAGTTGGGATTTTCTCAGCTGGGATTAGAGTGGTAGCTCAGCCTTGGAGGCGAGATGGGAAGCTAGGTATACCATCTGGACTGTGTGTGGCCACTTTGCAACTTGGGGGGCTAAGGGGGAAGTAGAGTACCCCTAGCGTTTGGCTGAGAGGTACCGGTGTAGTCTCTATGGTAGGCGAGTGGGAGTGGCACGGAGCATGGACAACATCGCGACGGGCTATAAGGCAATGGTATAATTTTTAATTTGGTAATATAGAATGAAAAGGGGTTTTATGATATAGTATCTACTATAAAAACATTTTTGGTGCTGCCTTCTCCTCCCTGTCCGTGTTTAACTTGTTGTAATTTCCTCGCGCCCTGAGCTGATCAACCTCGGCGGGCCTTTCAATGACCTTACTGGGGTTCTACGCAGTCTCCTACTATGCACTACTTTGAGTTATGTTGGTCTGCGTTTTTATGCGTGGGTTAGTTCGATGAACCGGTTCTATTATTAAAACCATCTCCTTATTGCTTAATGTTGGGCGTTTTTATATTGTCGGGGTGTTTTTACATTTCCTTGGGTGTTTTTATATTGCCGGGGGCATTTTTAATTTTTTGTTACTTCGTTGAAAGGACTTTACCCTACAATGGCCTCAGCCGACCTTAATTACTCAGTAAATCTAAATATTGATGGAAAGTTGCAATTCTTTTTCTTCAACTACAAATATCGAATCATCCAACAATATTTATTCCTAATTACTCAGTAAATATAAATATTGGTGGAATGTTGCAATTGTTATTATTCAACTATAAATACAAGTATTCAACATCATATTGCCTTTGTATCGTTGGTAGTACAGTAGAGTATACTTCTTCTAGTTCATTTGTTAGTTTCTAAATTTATGTTTCATTATATTAGACCATCAAAATAGTTGGACACCATAAATATCGGGGTTACCCATCTTATTTTTTTTTATTTATAGATCGAATAAATTCCTATGTAGATATCTGTGCACGATATCTTTGCTCGTTCAAATGCTCACAAGGGCCTTTTAAATTATTTGCTTTGTATGAGGGTCAAAGATGTTCTGAAGGTCTAATCTCGTGGACAGGTCCTCCGACTCTTACAAGCAGGTTCTTTCTATATTTCTGGTCTGATCTCTTATTGAGATTTTTTTTAATACTCTAGCTTTTAGCTTTTCAATTGTTTATGCTGCAAGATGTTTGATGGTTAAGTTGCAGCTTCGTGGTAGGTTGGTCATGCATTGTAGACTCAATTTAGTGCTAACTTTAGTTCCCTTAAGTCGAAACTATGAATTTTATGCTTGGTTGTACATTTAACACTCTCATTCAATCTTGTTGTCTATACATCGTAAGTTTTGAGCTAAAGGTTTGGAAAACTTTCTGACGTGTATATGCTAATTTACAGTGTGTGGCATTCTGTCATAAAACATAGTACATTGAGTTCGAGATATTGTTTCAGTTGGCCCAATACAGATGGTCGATTTGATTATTGCTATAGAACATTTCATATTGACTATTGTTTCATGAAGAAAACAGGTTTTGTATTGCTCAATTTCTTTGATAAAAAGAAATAGTTGTTCAGATGATGATATTACAAATTGTGAAATTCTGCCCCTTTCACCGTTTTAAAGAGACTAAGTGTTACAGTACATAGTCTCGGTAGCGGGCTCCATAGTATTTGTAGATCGTAGGGTGGGTATTTACCAATGTCAATATATCTTGTTTTTCTTTCAATCTTTGGATGCATTGGTTCCTCCTATTATGGTGAATTTGTGGAACTTGGAAAGATAGTTTCAATCTGCCTTGTTAGGTTGCTTCCTCAAAATGCGTTGGTCCCCATAAATGGTGAACTTATCCCTGTCTACGTCCCCACCATTGCTGAAAACTCTGACCGAGTGGCTGTAGAATCACCTCCATTTTAGCAATTAACTTCTTCAAGTTCACTCGTCGGAGTGATGCACCACGTTTGCCATTTTGGAAACCCCTGGTTTAATGATTTCCTTTCTTGTCTATTTTGAGAACCTTATGCTTTATTGCCTTTTCTTAAAATATGTTCCTAACTAGGCCTTTTGGTTGTCCATTTTATTGCCTAGTTTTCCGATTTTCTCATTTAATATTTCAAAAATAATAATGTTGTCGCCGTGATGATTATGCTCGAGTGTGATAAATGTTGTAGTTTCTATAACTAAGGTATTAAACATTTTTGTAGATTAGTAAAGTGTAGTTTTTAGTATTAAGACATATTTTATTTTCTTTATTTTATTGGATTTATCTAATCTAATTATGATGTATGATTTAATTTATGGGATTTACATTAATTTGATGGTAATGTATGTGCATTTGTGTTTGTCATGTTAATTTAATATCCTACTGTGATAATGCAACTTGATTTATATTTATAAAGAACTATGATTTATGTTGATTTTTTATGAATTGATTATGTTGTTAGTGATTGAATTACGATTGAGTTTTTATGAATTGATTAAGATTGTCATAATTAAATATTCCGAGATCGTTATTTAGAGATTCCCATTTTCATTTTCTTTAAATATTCCAGATCGTTATTAATGAACCTCCAAGGTCATTATAAACAATCAAGTATAAACGATCCCCAATTATAAACAACCTACATTTTATTTAGTATGGTTTATATGTTTTCAACATATTTTATCTTAACTTGGATAAGATTATTTTTATGTTCAAATAGTCTCTCTAATATTTTTCATTTTATGAGGCGAGTTGTCTTTATTTGTAGTCTCTTTTGTGGTTGGTTTTGACTACTAGAAGTGGCTTCTTATAATTTTTCCCTTAATAATGTCATTATGTTCCCATGACCAACTAATACCAATGACCCACTAAGACCAACTTAGATTTTACTATAATGTCATTATGTACCATAGACATACAAGGTTGGGCTTGCCTTGGAGGTCAGGATAGACTGAGTTAATTGCCTTAATAGTTGGTTAGTTATCTTTGTCTTGTAAGGAGAATTCTTTTATTACAAATTGATGGTGATTTAAAATGTAACAGGTTGTCCTCCCGGATGGGGTGTTAGTGGAGACCACTTGGCGATTGGAGGAGGACGACTCATGTCAGTGGGGCACAAAGCCATGTGATGGGTTCGTGCCACCACCTGCCACCCTCTTGCGACTTTAAGGGATTTCATGTCGACGAAAAGGGCATTAATGCCTTCTTCCCATCTAATGTATCTTCTATGGCGCTGCTTCTATTTTTAGTTCATTGTTTATGTTGGTGGCTTGAGGAGCTCTCCCCTCTGTGCCCATGGGTAACTCAGGATAGTGCTCTTGGCCCCCTGGAGACTCCCCCTCACCCCTGGGCCTTCGGCTGTTGCTACGGACTTACCATGCCTGGGCACAAGCCAAGTCTGAGAGGGAGGCCACGACGGGGATCTCCCTGGAGACCTCGTCGGCCTTCGACTCCTCCCTCTGCTTAACCTCCCACTTGGTCCTCACTTCAATTTCAGGCAGATCCGATGGAGCATGTCCACAACCTAGAACTCATCCCTTATCCACTTTTCTCATCCTCACACATCTTTCAAACACCACCAATGGCTGCACCACCCCACACACCTTTCTCGGCTCTTCCAAGAACCTTAGAAGACCAAAACCCTCCTTCTCTGCATAAGCAAGGTCATAAGGAGAATCCCTCTGCTGATACAATCCACAACGAGAAATTAAAGGACAAGTTGTCCATCCTCTATGGCTTAGTCTTCGAACATTGCCAGGGGGTGGAGGATTTGCAGTTTCGACTATATCTTAAAAGTGAGAAGGTAGCGCTCTTCCTCCAGCTCTTCTCCTCCATGCATGAGGTTGTCCTTTCAGACCCGTGAGGAGTGGCCTCAAAGCCAGGACCAAGTGATGATACAGTTGACGTCGAAGAGGGTAAGCGGAGCGCAAGTTTGAGGCAGGAACCCAGATCAACCACCCAAGGAAAGGATCTTACAATGCAGTGTGCAGAAGAGCTCGATATAAAACAGAATGGTAGAGAGACTTTGGCCAAGCATCATATGCAGGACACCGCGAGGAACAACTAGAAAATTGAAACCAGAGTGGAGGTTGAGGTGCAATGGGGGGACAGAATGGCAATTATTGAAGAGGAACCATGGCTCAGGGATCTCCAAGGTACCTGGCCAGGTTACGTGTCAAGAGTCTAGGCTTTAGAGGTCGTGTCAGCTATTTTCAGTTTCTGTTGATGTTTATGTAGTCTTAGACTTTACTTTTAGTAGGCATTATGGAACTTTTGCTGACTAAGCTACTGATTGGGCTGGTTTCCCCTCTGTTGGGGAAGTCCAATAAGCATAGCAGGACTATCACTGTACTTGGGATTTCCTTTTTTCCTCTGTGATGCAGGAGTATCGCCAACTCATCAAGGAGCATCACCCAAGACAAGCGAGCCAACATGAAATACAACGAACATCTGGACAAGGCCAGTCGAAACTTTTTGAATTTTCATTCAAGAGATCCGCCAGTGAATAAATGAACCATTTATGAAAAGCGCCTTTGTACATTATAGAGAACCTTAAGCCTTTAAGCTCTCGTCCTTAGGTAGATGAGGCATTTAATAGGTTTAATGCAGGTAGATAGGATTTTATTTTCCAGATTAGACAGTTTTAGAGTCTGAGAGGGAAAACGGATATAGAAACCCTCATTGTATCATTGTAATAGGAGCCATCATTCAGGAGAGAAGAGAAAGAAGAGAAATCTGTGAAGAACACCCATGTACAGATGATTGAATAAATAGAATGAAGTTCTGTTTAAATTTCATGGCTGTTGTTTTTTTTCTGTGTTAATGTTGTTCTCATGAATGTTTTCTTTCTCGATACGCATTTTCTTGGTATATGTTGTGCATGTGATTTCATGGATCTAAACTGAAGTCTGAAAGGGAGAAGAGAATAAATTTCAATTGTTTCTCTGTCTGAGCCGGGAGATTCCTGCATAGGGTGCAGTTGAATTCATCCGCAAGGAGTGCATCGATAAGGGCTCGATAGTTAAACACTTATTCTCATTCAACCGAAGTCTCAGTTGTTAACCAGAGAAAAAGAAGATAGAGGCTGCTGCTGCAAGAAGTGCACAGATTCGGAAAGATTTAACACTTGGGAAGTTGTTGAATGATTGCCGCAAGGAGTGCGCGCAAATACCTCTAACAGAATCAGAGTAAGAAAGCTCAGGAAGTACAACACCTTCTTGGTACAGGTGAAAGAGAGCCCACGAGGTTTAGGTCGAGGAAGATTTGAGCAAAGATTGCAAACGCAAGTGTTGGAAAGTGGGTTCTGGAAGGAACTTTAGTCTTCTAAAGAAATTCGTGAGTAAAGGGAAGCGATGGTCAGGATTCACAGAGGAGAGCAGCAAAAATCCCGTCAGTCATCAGAACTTGGAAAGTTGCGTATGGTTTAAGCCTTGAAGGAGCAGAGGAGGAGTCCCGGAGGGGCATCGAGATATTGGCATCATCGGGGTTTCATAAAGCTGAGAATCGAGACCTTGAAAGTCCCGAAATCCTGAGAAGGGATCTCAACCGTAGATATTGGCAGGACGCGTGTCTAAATATTGTGAAGAGTTTGGGGTTCGACATTTCAGCGTTCTCGTTGACGAGAGACTCACAACACAAGAATTCACAAAAACCCAAATCGCAATATCCGCGCAGTCGACAAGATGAGTGGAGAATAGGTGTCAGGCTATCAGAGTTCGGGGTTTGGAAGGTCCCGTGAACATCGACCATGGAAATCACGAAAAACCCGATACGCGATTTTTTGACAAGGTTAAGCTTGGAGTGGAGGATAGGTGGCATCGGAATTTGGGTATCGGAGGTCCCATAGGTGTGATTTCTACGCTGTTCGAACTCGCAAATTATGAAATCCCGATAAGGGTGAAGGGCGTGGTCACGTGGACTGGTAGGTCATGTACAAAAGGAGTAGTCAGAGGGCCAACGCCAGAGCTAGAGCGCCATCGGGAATCGGGAATCGGGAATTCATGAGGGGAGCAACTCTTGACAATGAAAAAGTCGATTTCCCGATAGGAGACAAGGAAGGCGTGAAGTGGATATTCCATCGGGGTTCGAGGATTTGTGAGACCTGAATCCATGAGCACAGAACTCGCGATCAAGTGAGTTTTCGATTTACTGATTGAAGAAGGAGATCACCAAGAGAACCTGTGGGCATTGAGAACTTTCGACAGGGGGTTGAAGAGTATTTTGACTCTTTGGGCCTAGAAGAAGAAGGTCCTGGTTGAAGCGGCCAAGCTTAGAGAGGCAGGGTATGCATCAGAGTGGTATCAGAGCGGGAGAAGAGTTCCCTTTGTTTTCGGTACCAGAGAGAAGAAGAATTCACCATGCCGCCCAGAAGAGAAAGACAATCACTTGACCTAGAGGATAGGGAGGTGAGAAGAAGAGGTAGGCTGACAGGGAATCCATAGATGGAAAGACAGATACAAGATCTCAGAGCGAGACTCAAGGAGATGGAAACAGCTCAGAGATGCACAGCTGGTGCAGGGGATCTTAATGATTCTGACAATGAGGTTGAAGCTGAACCACAAGGAGAAGTTGCAGCTGAGGATGCAACAAACAAGCGATTAATAAAAGCTATCACCCGTATGAGTTCAAAGACGAAAATGGATATTCCAGTCTATGAAGGAAGTCTGGATGCAGAAGAGTTGTTGGACTAGATCAGGGCTCTTGACACCTACTTCGATTATGAGGATATCGAAGAAGATAAAAAGGTTAGGCATGCTATCACGAAGTTGAAGGGACACGCAGCATTGTGGTGGGACGAGCTACAGGCAGATAGACGTTCTAAAGGCTAACAGAAAATTAAAAGTTGGGATCGAATGATTGCTAAGATGAAAGCAAAGTTCATCCCAAGGGACTACCAAATTAATCTGTTCAGGAGGATGCATAACCTGAGGCAGAAGTTGATGACGGTGAAGGAATACATCGAAGAGTTTTACAAGCTCAATATCCGAGCAGGTCATCGGGAGAGTGATGATGAGAATTTTGCCAGATACCTGAATGGTCTGAGATACGACATTCAGGACGAATTAAGCATGACGACCATGAGAACGGTTGAGGACGCTTACCAGATGGCTCTGAAATCCGAGGAGAAGCTGGGCCGTAAGCAAGGACAACGAGGGCGAGGAATAAGTCATCCCAGAGGCAAGGCAATTGCCTAGGAGAAATATCAGAAGCCCAAGGAGGAGTGGAAGAAACCTCACGGTAAGATTGAGAGAGGTGGAACCTCATAGCAAAGACAAAAATATGCTAAGCCGAGGAGACAACATAGTGAACATATATGGGATTATGCTGATGCAAACACTTTTCCTCGTACCAGAGGAAGTGGAAGAGGTTGAGGTGGAGTGATCACATGCTTCACGTGTGGAAAGGATGGACACAAAGAGTTGACTGTCCAGACAGGAAAAAGGACCGAGGAGAAGATCACATCGCTGAAGCACAGAGGTGAGATGATGAAGTAGAAGGCGTAGAAAGTGGAAGCTCACTTCTGATGCAAAAAGTCCTTTTGACACCTGAGAAAGAGGCGCAGGAATGTTCAACCCAAAGGACCAGACTGTTCAGGACAAGTTGCAAAACTAAGGATAGTAAATTCAAGGTTATTGTCGACAGTGGAAGCACCGACAATCTCGTTTCAACTGAGATGGTGGAAAAATTAGAGCTGGAAACCATTGATCACCCGATTCCATACAAAGTATCATGGCTACAAAAAGGACATCAGGTGAGTGTCACTAAACAATGTTTAGTTGAATTTAAAATTGGGGGATATAATGATAAGGTCTTGTGTGATGTCATTCCCATGGATGTATGTCATTTGTTACTGGGTAGACCATGGTAATATGACAGGAATGTGGTTCATGACGGAAGGATGAACACATATACTTTGGAGAAGGAGGGAAGGACACACAGATTACTTTCGATAAAAGGTAAAGAAGTGAAACCGAAAGTAAGAAAAACAATACTTCTCATGAGTGGGAAGGAGCTTCTCACAGAGATGGAGAAGAAGGAAGATCCACAATTCTTTGTGGTCAAGAAACCGAGAATTGTCCTGACTAGCACGAGAATGGATGACTTATCAGTTGAGATTCAGGAACTGCTGGAAGAGTTTGCTGACATCATAGTGGACGAACTACCTCGTTCTTTGCCACCGATGAGGAGAGTGAGTCATCACATCGACCTCATACCAGAAGCCAGTTTGCCGAATAAGGGTGCATACAGATTGATACCATAGGAAAATGAGGAAGTCAAGAAGCAGGTCTAGGATTTGTTGGACAAAGGACTGGTCAGGGAAAGCCTGAGTTCGTGTGTCATTCCAACGATGGTTAGCCTGAAGAAGGATGGAGGTTGGAGAATGTGTACCGACTCTAGAGCAATCAACAAAATTACCATCAGGTACAAATTTCCACTACCGAGAATGGATGATCTGATGGATTGCCTGAGTGGGGCAAATTATTTTTCAAAAATTGATCTGAAAAGTGGATATCACCAGATTTGCATGAGGGAAGGTGATGAATGGAAGACAACATTCAAGACAAATGAAGGTTTGTACGAATGGCTGGTCGTGCCATTTGGCTTGACAAACGTGTCGAGCACATTCATGAGACTGATGAATGACGTCCTAAGGAAATTCATCGAGAAATTTGTAGTCGTATATATGGATGATATATTGATCTACAGTAAGACGAAGGCTGAACATTTGAAATATTTGGCCATTGTGATGAGAAAGCTACAACAGGAGAAGCTGTTGATCAATATGAAGAAGTCCTCATTCATGAAGACAGAGCTCATTTATTTGGGTTTTGTTATTTTAGCAAATGAGTTGAAAATGGATCCAAGTAAGGTGGAAGTGATTAAGAATTGGCCATCACCCATAAATGTTTTTGAGGTAAGGAGTTTCCATGTTTTGGCTAGTTTCTACCGAAAGTTTGTGAGGAATTTTAGTGGGGTTAGCTCAGCAATGATGGACACGGTGAAGAAGCGACACAAGTCTTTTCATTGGAAAACAAAGGTTGAGAAGAGCTTCAATCTGTTGAAGTGAAAGATCACAGAGCAGCCAGTGTTCGTGTTGCCATATTTCCAGAAAACATTTCAGGTGAAATGTGATGCAAGTGGATATGACATATGAGCGGTCTTAAGTCAGGAGGACAGGCTAGTTGCATATTTCAGCGAGAAGCTGGATGACGCAAAGCTGAAATACTCCACGTATGATAAAGAGTTTTATGCCATCATACATGCATTGAAGAAGTGGAGGCATTATTTGATTCCGAAAGAATTTTTATTGTACAATGATAATCATGCATTACAGTTTGTGAGTCAACAAGAGAAGTTGAATCAGAAACATGCAAAATGGGTAGAGTATATGCAGAATTTTACATTTGTAATTAAACACATTTCAGGAACTGCTAACAAAGTGGTTGATGCTTTGAGCAGGAAATGTTTGTTGTTGCAGGAGTTCCGAGTCAAGACATTGGGTTTTGAAAACCTGAGGGACATGTACGCAGGTGATGTAGATTTTGCAGAAGCATATGAGGCGGCTGAGAATCCAGTTCTTAGAGACAAAAGCCCGTGGATGGATTACATGATTCAGAATGGACTGTTGTTCAGAGGCAACCAATTATGCATTCCAAATTGCTCCATGAGGGAGAACCTGCTAAAGGAGAAGCACAGTGGTGGATTAGCAGGGCATTTTGGCCACGAAAAAACATTTGCGAAGTTGAGCGAATCATATTTTTGGCCAAGCATGCGAGCAGATGCCAAGAGATTTGTTTACAGGTGTCAAATTTGTCAGCATTTGAAGGGTAGAAGGAAAAATGCGGGATTCTACCAATCATTACCCATACCAGAGAGGCCATGGGAGGCAATCAACATGGATTTTGTATTGGGTTTTCCAACGATGCAGAGAGGGGTTGATTCCATCTTTGTGGTGGTAGACAGGTTTTCAAAAATGGCACATTTTATACCATGCCATAAGACTAGCGATGCGACTCACATCGCGAATTTATTTTTCAAGGAAATCATTCGACTCCATGGATTGCCAAGAAGTATAATGTCGGACAGGGATACCAAATTCATAGGGCATTTTTGGAGGACGCTATGGAAGAAGCTCGGGACTAACTTGGCATTTAGTTCATCTTACCATCCGCAGATGGATGGGCACACGAAAGTGGTCAACATGAGCATGGGAGACTTGTTGAGAAGCCTGGTGACAGAGCACCATAGTAGCCGGGACAACATATTTCCACAGGTGGAGTTTGCATACAACAATTCAGTGAATCGGAGTACAGGAAAAATCCCATTTTAGATTGTGTATGGGACACAACTGAGGGGAGTTTCTGAACTCAGGGAGTCAGAACAAGCTTCGACTAGCAGTGCTAGTGCAGAGGAATTCACTGAAGCAATGAAGGAACTTCACGATGAGGTGAAGCAACGAATGATAAACAAAAATCAAGAGTACAAGCGCAGAGCAGATCAACATCGGAGAAAACTTCAGTTTGAAGTTGGTGATCTTGTTCTGGCACACCTGAGGAAGGACAGGTTCCCAAGAGGAACATATAACAAACTAAAAATGAAGAAAATTGGGCCATGCAAGGTCCTAAAGAAATTCAGAGAGAACGCTTATGAAATTGAGTTGTCGGATGGCATTGGGATATCTCCGATATTTAATGTTTCGGATTTATACCCATACAGGGCTGGAGAAGCAAAGATTGGAATTGAGGAACCAGTGGTCCAGTGGCAGAAGCAATTATCAGTTGTAGAGAAGCCGCATATGGAGTGCATACTGGACAAACGAGTAGGAAAGAAGACCAGGCGAAAGTAGTATTTCGAGTACCTGGTCAAGTGGATCATCCAGTCGAAGATGATAGCTGGAAAAGTGAAGCAGAGATATAGAAGCATGGACAGACCGTGTAGGAGCTCATGGACAGGAGCCCATGAAAATTTTCAAGCCGAGTATGATTTAGGAGCATCACCAACTCATCAAGGAGCATCGCCCAAGACAGGCGAGCCAACATGAAAGACAATGAACAGTTGGACAAGGTCAGCCGAAACTTTTTGAATTTTCATTCAAGAGATCCGCCAGTGTATAAATGAGTCATTTATGGAAAGCGCCTTTGTACATTATAGCGGACCTTGAGCCTTTAAGCTCTCGTCCTTAGGTAGATGAGGCATTTAATAGGTTTAATGCAGGTAGATAGGATTTTATTTTCCAGATTAGACAGTTTTAGAGTCTGAGAGGGAAAATGGATATAGACACCCTCGTTGTATCATTGTAACAGGTGCTAGCATTCAGGAGAGAAGATAAAGCAGAGAAATCTATGAAGAACACCCATGTACAAAAGATTGAATAAATAGAATGAAGTTCTGTTTCAATTTCATGGTTGTTGTTGTTTTTCTGTGTTAATGTTGTGCTCATGAATGTTTGCTTTCTGGATACGCATTTTCTTGGTATATGTTGTGCATTTGATTTCAGGTATTTAAACTAAAGTCTAAAAGGGATAAGAGAATAAGTTTCAATTGTTTCTCTGTCTGAGCTGGGAGATTCCTGCATAGGGTGCAGTTGAATTCATCCGCAAGGAGTGCGTCGATAAGGGCTCGATAGTTAAACACTTATTCTCATTCAACCGAAGTCTTAGTTGTTAACTAGAGAAAAAGAATATAGAGGCTGCTGCTACAGGAAGTGCGCAGAGTCAGAAGGATTTAACACTTGGGAATTTGTTGAATGATTTCCGCAAGGAGTGCGCGCAAATACCTTTGACAGAATCAGAGTAAGAAAGCTCAGGAGGTACAACACCTTCTTGGTATAGCTGAAAGAGAGCCCAGGAGGTTTAGGTCGAGGAATATTTGAGCAGAGATTGCAAACACAAGCATTGGAAAGTGGGTTCTGGAAAGAACTTTAGTCAGGATTCGTAGAGGAGAGCAGCAAAAATCATGTCAGCCATCAGATCTTGGAAAGTTACGTAGGGTTTAAGCCTCGAAGGAGTAGAGGAGGAGTCCTGGAGGGGCATCGGGATATTGGCATCATCAAGGTTTCATAAAGTTGAGAATCGAGACCTTGAAAGTCCCAAAATCCTGAGAAGGGATCTCAACCATAGATCTTGGCAAGACGCGTGTCCAAGGATTGTGAAGAGTTCGGGGTTTGGTATTTAGGAGTTCTCGTTGACGAGAGACTCACAACACAAGAATTCATGAAAACCTGAATCGCGATATCCGTGCAGTCAATGAGCTGAGTGGAGAATAGGTATCAGGATATCGGAGTTTGAGGTTTGGAAGGTCCCGTGAACATCGACCATGGAAATCACGAAAACCCCCGATGCGCGATTTTTTGACAAGGTTAAGCCTGGAGTGGAGGACATGTGGCATCGGAATTCGGGGATCGGAGGTCCCAGAGGTGTGAGTTCTACGCTGTTCGAACTCGCAAATTCTGAAATACCGATAAGGGTGAAGGGCGTGGTCACATGGACTGGTAGGCCACGTGCGAAAGGAGTAGTCGGAGGGCCAACGCTAGAGCTGGAGCACCATCGGGAATTGAGAATTGGGAATTCATGAGGGGAGCAACTCTTGACAACGAAAAACCCGATTTCTTTACAGGGAGATTCCCAACAGGAGACGAGGAAGGTGCAAAGTGGATATTCCATCGGGGTTCGGGGATTTGTTAGACCCGAATCCATGAGTGCAGAACTTGCGATCAAGTGAGTTCCGATTTCTTGATTGAAGAAGGAGATCACCAAGAGAACCTGTGGGCATTGAGAACTTCCGACAGGGGGTTTAAGAGTATTTTGACTCTTTGGGCCTAGAAGAAGAAGGTCCTGGTTGAAGTGGCAGAGCTCAGAGAGGCAGGGGCTGCGTCACTCTTGAAGGTTTCTAATATATTTTGCTTCTTACTTAAAAAAAAAAAAATGTAACAGGTTGTCGTTTTGGTAATGATATTGTGGTTTCGTTGTTGATGTTAACAATTAAAGTCTAAAGTTATTATTATTTTAATTACAATGATGATGTGATGTAGAAGGAGAAGATATGGTTATGTTATGGTGATGTTATGGTAATTTCCTTATGATTCAGTAAACAGGGGTTTGCAATTAATTAATGTACGTTGTTTAAGACTGGGTTGGTAACTCGTCGATTAATGAATTTTAAATGAAGTAGTTGGTCGGTGATTATGTCATTAAGTCTTAATCATGGATGGTCAATGTCGGAGTCCTTCTTACTTGCGCCTTCCTAGAGGACAGGTTGTTCATATAATTTGTGTTGTACGAGGTCGTAATCATTTTACTGCTTGGTCAGTTTTGTCGGGCGGGATGTAGACACCTCCGTGTAGCCTAGTATATAAGTTTGTGTGAGTGATTATTTTGCGTGAAGAATCATGTGCTGTATCAAGAGTCTCGGGCCCTTTAAAGACAAGGTTTCCACTCTTGCGACACATGTGACGAAGATTACTAGCTTCTGCCTGAGAAGTCGGCCAGGAGCCTATCTGACCTTCTCTCTCTCCGAAGTAGAGAACTAAGATTAAACGCCCTGCTTTCCTGTGTAAAAATAGTAAAAGCTACTATTATGGATTCCTCCTTGTGTCTATGGTTGTTAATGCTTGCAATTCCCTGTTGTGCGCCTTCCTTCTTCTATATGTGATCACCGTGGTTGCATCTTGTTAGTCGTCGGGTGGTGATGTAGAGTCAAGTGGGTTTGTTCCCTTCCTACACATGCACACACACCTTAAAAAAAAAAAAAAAATTGCACCGGTTAACAGAGTTGTTGTCGTAACGAGGAGGTTCGTTAAAAAATCACATTATTATTTTTATTATTTAATACATTTCGTACTTTATTACATTAATTTGATTATTTTGTACACATCAACTTATATCATTCATGTATTATTTAAATTATACATTTAATATAATAACTTATATATAATTAATATATTATTTCAATAATACATTTAATTATATCATTCATGTATTATTTAAATTATACATTAATGCATTTAATACAATAACTCAGATATAATTAATATATCATTTCCATAATACATTTAATTATATCATTCATGTATTATTTAAATTATGCATTAATGCATTTAATACAATAACTTATATATAATTAATATATTATTTAAATTATATATTTAATTCATTTAAGATTTCCACATATTTACTTTATTATTTTGTTAAAGTAAATATGAGATTCTCATGTGTTCAATTTATTATTTTTTTATGTATTATAATATTTTATTTTTAGTAATTTATTTATATTTTATAATTAATTATTAAATAATATTAAATTTATAATTAATAAATATTTTTTTATTAAAAAATATTTATCAACTAATATATTAATATTTTATAAGTTATTTCATATATTTATTACTTAATAATTATTTTATACATTAATGCATTTAATACATTTAATATTAATTCAAATATTTCAAACTTTAACACATTAATGTATTTATTATTTTAGACATTAATTTATATATCATTAATGTATTATTTAAACTAAGTACATTAATAATCATCAATATAATAATACATTAATATTTTAGTTCATTAAGGTGTACATAGCATAGAATATAGAAGGAATGCTTGTCATTCCTTTAATACTCTTCAAATGTTATATATGCCATTTCATTCAATTTAGTGACTTTATTACTTTTAAATTGTCACAATATTATCGAAATGTAATTTTTTAAATTCCTTTATACATGTAAACTATAGTTTATTTCTCTTTCCTCCTAAGTTTGTACTTTCCTTATGTTGTTATGTCTCATATTATTTATAAAAATTTTATATGATAAAAAAATATATATCACAAAAATGAATATTAAAGTTATTTCTCTTTTTATATTTAAATTGTCACAATATGATATAATATTAAAGTTGACCTTTTAATTTATGAAAGATAAACATAGTCTTTTATATTTTTATTAATTTATTTAGTGTGAATCTCAAATGTCAAATCTTTCAAATAATATTAAGTTATTAAAAATCAATTATTTACTTTTAAATTTCCAATGTATCACATTGTTTTATAGTAAATTTCTTCAAGTTTTATTATTGAACTCTCTCTTTATGCAATAACATTTTAGTTCAATTCGACGGTAAGGTTTCTTATGTAATTGACAATGTTTCTTATGTAATTGATAAGGTTTCTTATGTAATTCATCCTCCCTTTTTTTTGCTCATAACAAATGAGAATGTTTTATAAAATTTATCTTTCCCATAGATTAAATTTCTTCATGATGGAACTTAACCCTCACAAAAAAAACTTAAATGTTGTGGGTTCTTGTTATTTGATTTGCCATTGCTTAGTACTAATATTAGTCTAATAACACAATGGCACATTGAGTAATAATTGGAATATTAGTATTATGAAAATGAGTACTAATACTAAATAATGTATTGATACTAAATGCCTAATATTCCCTCAAATATTGCATTAAAAATCAATACTTTAATATTTTAATTCATAAATCACATTACTATTTTTATTATTTAATACATTTAATACTTTATTACATTAATTTAATTATTTTTTACACATCAACTTATATATCATTCAAGTATTATTTAAATTACACATTTAATACAATAACTTATATATAATTAATATATTATTTAAATAATACATTTAATTATATCACTCATGTATTATTTAAATTATACATTAATGCATTTAATACAATAACTTATATATAATTAACATATTATTTAAATAATACATTAAATTTTATCATTCATGTATTATTTAAATTATACATTAATACATTTCATACAAGAATTTATATTAATGTATTTAATACAAAAACTTATGCGATGAATCTGGAAGAACTTTCTGATCAAAGCAATGATCGCAACTGTCTTAGAACAAAAAACTTATATATAATTAATATATTATTTAAATTATACATTTAATTCATTTCCGATTTTCATATATTTACTTTATTATTTTTTTAAAGTAAATACGAGATTCTCATGTATTATATATATATATATATATATATATATATATATATATATATATATATATATTAATTATTGTATTTTATTTCTCAATTCATTTATATTTTATAATTAATTATTAAATAATATTGAATTTATAATTAATAAATAATTTATTATTATAAAATAATTATCAACTAATATATTAATATTTTATAAGTTATTTCATATATTTATTACTTTAACACATTATGTAATAATTATTTTATACATTAATGCATTTTAATACATTTAATATTATATCAAACATTTCAAACTTTAACACATTAATGCATTTATTATTTTAGACATTAATTTATATATCATTAATGTATTATTTAAACTAAGTACATTAATAATCATCAATCTAATAATACATTAACATTTTAGTTCATCAATGTGTACATAGCATAGAATATAGAAGGAATGTGTGTCATTTCCTTAATACTCTTCAAATGTTATATATGTCATTTCATTCAACTTAGTGGCTTTATTACTTTTAAATTGTCACAATATTATCGAAATGCAATTTTTTAAATTCCTTTATACATGTGAACTATAATTTATTTATCTTTCCTCCTAAGTTTGTACTTTCCTTATGTTGTTTTGTCTCATATTATTTGTAAATTTTTTATATAATAAGCAAAACTTCATCACAAAATTGAATATTAAAGTTATTTCTCTGTTTATATTTAAATTGTCACAATATGATATAATATTAAAGTTGACCTTTTAATTTACGAAAGTTAAACATAATGTTTTAGATTTTTATTAATTTATTTAATATCAACCTCAAATGTCAAATCTCAAATAATATTAAGTTACTAAAAATCAATTATTTACTTTTAAATTTCTAGTGTATCACATTGTTTTATAGTAAATTTCTTCAAGTTTTATTATTGAACTCTCTCTTTATGCAATAACATTTTCATTCAATTAGACCATAAGGTTTCTTATGTAATTGACAAAATAAAGTTAAATTTTCGTTTAATTCATCCTTTTTTTTTGCTAGTAACATATGACAATGTTTTATAACATTTATCTTTCCCATAGGTTAAACTTCTTCATGATGCAACTTAACCCTCACTAAAAAAACTTAAATGTTGTGGGATAGTGTTATTTGATATACCATTGCTTAATACTAATATTATTCGAATAACACAATGACAGATTGATTAATAATGGGAATATTAGTATTACGAAAACGGGTACTAATACTAAATAAAATATTGATACTAAATGCCTAATATTCCCTTAAAGATTACATTAAAAATCAATAGTTTAATATTTTAATTCATAAATCACATTATTATTTTTATTATTTAATACATTTAATACTTTATTACATTATTACATTAATTTAATTATTTTTTACACATCAACTTATATATCATTCATGTATTATTTAAATTATACATTTAATACAATAACTTATATATAATTAATATATTATTTAAATAATACATTTAATTATATTATTCATGTATTATTTAAATTAGACATTAATGCATTTAATACAATAACTTAGATATAAATAATATATTATTTAAATAATACATTTAATTATATATTCATGTATTATTTAAATTATACATTTAATACAATAACTTATATATAATTAATATATTATTTAAATTATACATTTAATTCATTTGAAATTTTCATATATTTACTTTATTATTTACTTTATTATTTTGTTAAAGTAAATAAGAGATTCTCATGTATTTAATTTATTATTTTGTTATCAATTATAGTATTTTATTTCAGTAATTCATTTATATTTTATAATTAATTATTGAATAATATTGAATTTATAATTAATAAATAATTTATTACTATAAAATATTTATCAATTAATATATTAATATTTTATAAGTTATTTCATATATTTATTACTTTAACACATTAATGTAATAATTATTTTATACATTAATGCATTTTAATACATTTAATATTATTTCAAACAGTTCAAATTTTAACACATTAATGCATTTATTATTTTAGATATTAATTTATATATCATTAATGTATTATTTAAACTAAGTACATTAATAATCATTAATATAATAATAATAATATAGGCATTAATGTGTTATATGATAATAATAATAATAATATAGGCATTATTATGTCTCATATTATTTATAATTTTTTTATATGATAAACAAAACTTCATCACGAAATTGAATATTAAAGTTATTTCTCTTTTTATATTTAAATTGTTACAATATGATATAAAACTAAAGTTTACCTTTTAATTTATGAAAGATAAACATAATCTTTTAGATTTTTATTAATTTATTTAATGTCAATCTCAAATGTCAAATCTATCAGACAATATCAAATTACTAAAAATCAATTATTTACCTTTAAATTTCTAGTGTATCACATTGTTTTATAGTAAATTTCTTCAAGTTTTATTATTGAACTCTTTCTTTATGTAATTGACAAAATAAAGTTAAATTTTCTTTTAATTCATCCTCCTTTTTTTTTGCTCATAACATATGACAATGTTTTATAACATTTATCTTTCCCATAGCTTAAACTTCTTCATGATGCAACTTAACCCTCACTAAAAAAATTAAATAGTGTGGGTTCGTACTATTTGATCTACCATTGCTTAATACTAATATTATTTGAATAACACAATGGCAGATTGAGTAATAATGAGAATATTAGTATTACGAAAATGACTACTAATACTAAATAAAGTATTGATACTAAATGCCTAATATTCCCTCAAATATTACATTAAAAATCAATACTTTAATATTTTAGGTCATAAACACATTATTATTTTTATTATTTAATACATTTACTACTTTATTACATTAATTTAACTATTAATATCTAAAATAATAAATGCATTAATGTGTTAAAGTATAAAATAATAATACATTAACATATGAGTATAGGCGCCTATACTCATATGAGTGTAAAAGCTGCAAGGAGTGTGCCTATACTCATATGAGTGTAAAAGCCGAGAGGGGAGACTAGTGTAAAGAGTGCAGAGAGTCGACACTTTGGTAAGTGTGGAAAAATCTGAGAGGAGAAATAGCGGAAGCAGTGCATGGGTGACTTTTATAAGTCCCAAACTCAGAGGAGAGATAGTTCAAGTTGTGCACAAGTGACTTCTTTAAGTGACAAAATGTACGCTAGAATTCAAATCTTTTAAGAGAAAATCTCAGGAGGGAAGTGCAAGGTGTGTGTGAGGGTTCAGGTCATTCAAGTGGTAAAGCTCAAGGATGGACGAGAAAAAGTCCCCAAAGAGGAGAAATTTCTTTGTTTGAAGGAGAACGAACGAGATATGTTTGGGAGGTATCAACATCCCTCATAAATGTTGGATCAAGGAAAAAAGTGTGGTTGTTAAACCCCCAAGTCCCTCGGACTTCGTTGCTCCGACAGTTTTAAGTCATTTGTTGTAAGTAAGGAAAAATACCCAAAGCCCAAGTCCTGGAGTTAATCTACACTGTAGATCACTAGGAGAAGTGTGAGTTGTTGAATTCCCGAGCGGTTCGATGATTCAACACTACGAGAGAGATTGGTTGTTGTTGTGCATAGTGAATAATTTTCGAAAGTCCCGAATTCCAGAGTAAATCCTGACCTTTGGTTGTTGGGAATACTTGTAAGTAGATTTCAAGTATTCAAAAATTTATCTATCCAGAAGATTGTGACTAAATTTTCTTCCACGTGAAAAGTACTAAAGTCCCAAAGCCCAGAGTCAATTGTGGTCCTTTGCAAGTCTCATGTTCGATAGTTCAAGAGTTTGGAGGCCCAGAGTTCTGAAGTTGATCACAGTGATTGGCTCTAGGATGATTGTGGATCGTCGATCCCTTAATTCTTTGGGATTTTGTAAGTTCGCATTCGGGATAATTAGAGTGTGTTGCAGGTAAATATTTTGAAGCCCAAAGTTCGAAAGAATCGAAGTTACCACTTTCCAAATCTTAAGCCCCATCTTTTAGGCCTGAGGTCACTTGAAGACTTTGTTGGAGTAAGAAGACCGTCGCCAACACGAATTTCACGCAGCAAAAGAAGAAAATACATGTGGTAAATAATTCTAAGGATTCAATGAGGACCCCGCAACCACGTGTGTAATTCGATCCTAGACTAGGAGTTCTCGTGTGTAATTCGATCCTAGAGTAGGAGTTCACACGAGAAGGAGGGTTTGCACCAAATATTCCATACAAATACATATCATACATTGATTAAACTTTTTCCTATATAAGGACACTTATGAGGGTAGTTAAATTTTTATATAAAATAATTAATTTTAATTTGAATTAAAATTTTAAATTTTAAAATAAAATATTAATTTTTTTATGTTTTAATTTTCTTTTATTAATTTTTCTAATATCATAAAAATATTTTATTTTAAAATTCATCAAAATTTTCTAAAATCCTAGAATTTTAATCTTTTAGAAAGAATCCCTTCCATCCAAATAAGTGGGCCCATTGGTGGAAAATGTCTCTAGAAATACGTTATGGAAAAAACTCCTATCTAAGCTAGATCTCAAATGGAACAACTCCACTTTAAGGTCTTTTAACTTACCAAGTAAAATCAACCTCATTAAGGTAGATCTCAAATTGAACAACTAGACTTTCAAATCTTTTAACCTACCAAGAAAAATCACCCTATTAAATCAATGCTTCAATCTATTAAATCCATGCAACGCCCTTCAAAATCACCAGGGATATTAGAAACATGTAACATTCCTTTCTTAGTAAAGAAAGAAAATGGATATTGGTTGTTTGAGACTTTGTATGTCTCCTGAACAAGTAAGAGGAATTGACATCAAAGACGTTACCATGGAAAGGCACTAACAACAAAAAAAAACTTAGTGGCAATTGCTCAAATGTGAGGAAGATTTGTGGGGTAAATTTTCAAGGTACATACAAAGATGTTGGAAATATAGAGGAGGAGGGTCTCATTCAGATGGAAGGCTCTTCTCTCGTATGAAACAACGCATGGATTAAGAAATCATTGGTGTAGCAACATTATTTCTGGGAAAACCGAGCCGCTTCTACCCTTTTTTGGGATGACTCTTGGAAATAGGAGAGCAGACTAGGATAATAGGAATCTCTAGAAAAGGATAAAAGTCCTCCTCCAATCATTGGGTGGAATACTGTCCACCAATACTGGAAGGAGACTATAGAACCCACTCATACATCTTATTTCATATGAAAATCGAGAGCAAATTGGCGTGATGATGGCGTAAGAAGAATCAACTTCAGACATATCTCAAACATCAGACATATCTCAAACATCATTAAAAATGTGAAACCAAAGAAATGGTAACGTCAGTGTAAAGCATGATTATGCGCTAGAATGCAAACACAATTTCCTTAACAAAGAACGGATATGGTAGCAAATATGGAATCCATATCTCTCGAAAAAAAATCTCAACCTCTCTCTAGCTCCTAGCAAGGAAAAAATCCTTAACTTGGTACAAACTCATGAGCGGATTTTAGGGATCATCCTTTTTCCATACATGTGGAAAAATAAAGGGGAAACAATAGAAAAAATACTTACATCGTACTTAGAAGAATAACTTCAAAGGGGAAACAATAGAAAAAATACTTACATCTTACTTAGAAGCATAACTTCTTTGGTAAAAAGGTTCCCATCTATTCAACCATTATGAAAAACATAGGAATGTTCCATTATCCAAACACTATAAAAGTGGATAGTCTTTCATTTTGAAAATCCAATCCTCAATAAACATCAGACTTTAATTTAAAAGGCAGAGGAGGTCTTAAATTACTTGCTGATATGGCCAATGAATCTGCCTGCTGATTTTCACTTCTCGGAATGAAATTCATGTTAAAAGTAAAGAAGAAGTTATCAATCAAGTCCAATATCTTGTTTCTATAGGCTTTCAATCTTCACTGCTTCGTGTGGTACAAATTTCTGACTTGTTGGACAATTAATTCTGAATCCCCAAAGACCTAGATCCTATTCCCAGTAATTTTTTCTATGGAAAACATAGAAAGAACACAATCAACACATCCTCAAATGTCAAAAATGAAGAATATGGACTAGATGGGAACCCATTCCAACCAACATTCGAGAATAAATCAATCCTATCCCATGGTTCGAAGAATCCAACCATTCCCATGGAAATGAAAGGAAAATCTTCTTAGCATACGGTCTTGAGCAATGGCTACCATCTACTAATCCGTTGAAGCCTAAATAAAAGGCTTTATCTACGGAAACTGTCCCCCATCCTCCACCTTACTTCATTAAGATCCACAGGTAAATCAAGGGAAATCCAAAGTAGGAGAACTATTCATAAATGCTTTGGGAAACATTCTCCACATCTATGTCTGCTTCATTAGTCACTAGCAAATTCCAGTTGATACAACAAACTCATTGTCGAAGAAGACTCCATGTTCTCACTAGGCTTCTACATGGATCCAAGCTTAACAAAATATTAAATCCAAGCTTAACAAAATATTAAAGTTTTCAAGGATAAATCAAGTCTCAATGCTATCCAAAACCATATCTTCCACTTCATCATCCCATGTTCGTCGAAAAGGAAACTAAATGGAGAACAAGATGGAAAATGAACATGTCTAGCAGTCCAAAGATGACATTATGCGGCCCTAGATTAGCATGATCCCCAGAAAATTAAGAGACAAATTCCATCTAATCAACACTAAGGATATCAAGCTCCAATATGGGATATGATCAATACTTATAGGAATAGAATAGCCCCCAGGCGACACATGGATGCATAAGAGTGTGGGTTCATGCATGCAAGGAATAAGGCTATGGAGAGTGAACAAGATGGGATCTCTCTTTGTAGATCTGATTCATATGCTCTATAGTAGATCTTATAATTCAATGTTCACTTTCACCTACTGTAGAATTATTGTTGGAAAAGGGATTCAAATGGGTCACTCAAGAAGCAAAAGATTTGGAAGGATAAATAAATAAGAACTAATGGGATCCATGCTTTCTTCACGGTTTCTTGGTTTGAAATTTCCTCCTATCTAGTTGATCCAACCCTCGAGTTGGGATTAACAAAACCTGGTTTCTTGGTTTAGAATGTCCTACTATCTAGTTCATCCAACCATCGAGTCGAGATTAACAAAACCCATTTACAACTTGTGAAAGTATGGTTTGATGGTCGTAAAGTCTTTTTCTTTATATTCTTATCGGGGTGAGTGAATATTAACCTGGATTGGGCTCTTTTCCCCTAATCATTGTCTCCTCTCTACCAATCACTACTTCGAGTGCACAACTCCTTTCAAGCACCCACAACCGAGGTTGTTGAACATTGGTGATGAAATTACATTTGAATCTATCAAAAGTGGTCTTATGCGACATACCAAATAATTTCTTCAAGAACCCTTACCCCATAAGCTTCCTCAATGCATTACATAGAATGAAACATATTCCATTAAGGTATCCTCTAATTACCATCATCGTTTCTCTACTATTGTTAAGGAACACATTACCTAGATGGATAGCTATGTAGTCATGGAGAAAACAATGAAGCTCTCCAATAATAGATTTGAGGCATAATTTAGAGAATAGATTCATAACATGGGGTTTTCAGGATGAAAGGATACCAAGATATTCAACCTCATAAAACTTTAGTGGCTAAATAAAACCTTCATAGACGAGCTAGAGGAGGAAAGGGATAACAACAATAAAATATTATTGAAATTTGGATCTAATGAACAAGACTTTTGAATCAATCTATAAAGTAGTAGTGGAAATAGTGACAAGAATTTTGAAGCAAGAATTTTGAAGCAGTTTATAGAATAGTAATGGAAATAGTGAAGCCTACTAGAGAATATGAAGGTACCCCCTCGAACCCATGGACATTGATGAGGGTCCTAAGGACATTTCTCAACTAACAACGGTGAAAAAAACATAAAAAACAACATGGTGAAAGGTCCTAAGTTCGCACACATCCTCATGGGGTGGCCAAACATGCTATTTTTTTTAAGTTGCTTCGAGGAGCACCATGGTCCTCTTAATTATGTCAGTAGTCGTTGGAAGAGAGGAAACATCCATTTGTTGAGTAATCGTATAGGGTTGACTATTATTAGCAACAAAAGATGAAACAAAAGCGTAGGATACAAGGGTAGGGGAAGACGAGGTAGAGGGAAAGGAAACATAGGCATGGTAGGCATATACAAGTGCATAGAAGGTAACAACGTATAAGGTAGAAAAGACAAGGGAATTTACCTTTTATGTTACTTTCAAGAAATGTATAGACTATAATATATTTGAGGTCATGAAAGTAAAGAAGTTTGTTTAATTGTCTATTACATCGTTCCTTAGAATCATTTTCCTAAGTTAAGTTCATTTTTGTCAAGCCTTCCTTATGTAACACAACTAAATATCACTAAAAATGATTTATCTTAATAAAGAACACAATACGACTTCATTACCAAAATACTTACATTCAAGGTGCCATAAGGAGATCAATAAATAATTTTATTAGAAGTCAACCACTATAATATCCATTGAGAGAATCCAGAAAAATCATCCTTACCTAAATATATCAAAAGGTCTCAAGATGGCTTCTAATTTCACATAATAAATTTAAAACACCTTACATTAAAAATAAATAAATCAATCGGCTTACAATTTCATATAAGGAAAAAAGGGAGATCAAACTTATTAATGACATGTGAGGGTTTCGATGCCAACTACAATATAATTAAGAATAAGGAGAACTAGTCATGTTGTAGAAACAAAGGGTTAATCTATGAAACTGAAATTTGATTTTTAGAACACTAGGAAGATCGATTTCCTTAAGGGAAGCAAAAGGGTCTCAACTCTACCTACATAGTCCTCAAGGGTTATGAGTTTAAACCATCCCAAAAGTGTTTAACTGGAAGTGAAGTTTCTGCCGATTTATTTCGGAGTAGGAGGATATTAACCCTTTCCCAAGCTGTCGAACTCGAAGAAAATCCCCTAAGAATAAACCAAACTCCAAGCATATCAGATCGTGATCGAGTGTTGAGTTTGAGCATATGCACTAAGGACCAAGGGTAGCACACATCATGCATCAAGGAAGCACTCACACCAACTCCACGAGAAATCAAGGATGTTCGACATTATTTTCAAACTACATTCTACTTCATTAGAGAAAGCCAAGCCATGCCTCGAGTTCGATTACTAAGTTCCAAGTCCACGAGCTAAGCACCAAAGCCCAACACACCGACCAAGACAACCGACCAAGACAAGCACAAGTCCCAATGAAGGATCCAGGGGGTGTATCTAACTGCACAAGGTCTGCGAAGGGAGAAGGACATCGAAGCAACGTCTGCGAAGGGAGAATGTGAGTAAGAGACCGTATCCCCAAATAGACTCCAGGTAAACTCTGATTTTCATTC
This sequence comes from Picea engelmannii, assembly GCA_009831015.1. Classification (NCBI taxonomy): domain Eukaryota; kingdom Viridiplantae; phylum Streptophyta; class Pinopsida; order Pinales; family Pinaceae; genus Picea; species Picea engelmannii. The sequence goes on from ML780937.1 coordinate 311,876, forward strand.
CACAGTCAACACTAATCAATACAATAACCAAACAACTTTTGTTCACTACGCGCAAAATCTGGTCTTAAGACGATGTGCTTTTACGGTTAAAAAAATACTTAAATTTTATTAAATATTAAAGGAAGGGTCAGAGGATAAGATGATGTGCTTTTACAGTTAAGGAAATACTTAAATTTTATTAAATATTAAAGGAAGGGTCGGAGGAAAAGGGTATCTCTAAAAGAGAGGCTCGACTAAAACCACGGAGGAAACAAACAGGAAGAAAATCGCTTAGAGAGGCCCGACCCATCGCTGGAATAAATAAGAAGAAAAACGCAGGTACGAATGGCCACTGGATAGTGATCACATTCAAAACGTCGGGAGGGTCTCAGATGGTAAAATCGCTACAGAAAAATCTCATAAAAAATCTCTCGGATGTCTTTGATGGTAAAAGTTCGCCATCAAAAACTCGCTAAGGGGAAGGTGCATTTAACATACACGGATTCTGTCCATACTGAGCGAGCAAAGAAAGGGGGCGCATTATCTCTCGAAATTCTATCGAGGAAGGAGAGAAAAGAAGGGTGCATAGGCAACCCAAAATTATTTCCAGTAGAGAGCATTGGGGAGGGAGAAAATTCCAAGGAATAATCATTCCAGAGTCAACTATGCAGAAGCGTTCAACATTCCTACAGGAAAAACATTGATACTCGATCCAATTAAAATGCAAAGATCAACTCTTAATTACGTAGATTATGCTCACGCAGTCCTGTAGAAATCGATTGGATTGGGGAAAGAGAAAATCTTGGCACAACTTTTCTATTTATTTAGTAGAGAAGACAAGGGTAGTGTAATATTAAGAATCCCTTCTAGGTTTTATGAACACATCAAGGTTTGGCCCATTACATCATAAACTTTTCAACAAGTTACGCAATGGAAGGAAAAACTTTGATTTACATCTCTCTTTCATATATGATGAGTCGTGAAGGAGATGGTTTATAAAATTAAGATTCAACACAATCTATTGCAAATACAATAACTATATTAAACAATAAAAATAAATGCAATTACAAATTCCATAAAATAACGTAACTGGTTTGGTGATGATATTCGGCAACTAGTTTTCCTTCTGTCCTCCTGCTTGCTAATCATCGAGACTTCACTAGTACTTCCCAACCAATGCTAGGGGTACTCTTCATCTCCCTTATCCCCCCAAGTCGAAAAGGGGCCACGTAAGCACAAAACCATAAATCCTCTATCTCCGAGCTTGACTCGCAAGGTAGATCCAACACTTTCTCTCAATCTCAGTATCTTGACTCTCACAAGTAAAACCAGCGAAATTTCTGCATCATAACTTTTCCCATAACGAGTGATCCCCTTTTTCCATTTAGGCAATTTTCCTTATAGGAGTTTCCTTACTGACACACTCCTACTTGCACATATAATTCCTTTTAATTAAATAAATTAGAATTATTTTCCCCCTTACACTTGTCACCCTCTCCAAAAGTTGCACAAGAAAATTCCTCAATTTATTTTAATCAAAGTCAATCTCCCTCACTCTTCCTAAACGCACTCATTAAATCACTCATAGTTGTCTCTTTATTCCCCTTATTGTCAATTAATGACTAGTGACTTACTAAATCTGAGTTGAGTTTAAATAGGATTCTCCTTTAGTTAGACTAGCGTTTAACTAGACTCTAAATTCTTTTATATGCTTACACATTCTCTTATATTTGTTTCTTTGTTATTTCAAAAACTCCCTTTTAATATTGTGTTACACATATGTTCCTTAAATCAAATCCTTAGGATTACTTCATTTTACTTAATTCTTGAATTTATTTACCTCATTTCCCCTTTTGATTTTGTTAATAATTTACCTTTAGTATTCTCACCTAACTTAGACTTAGTGTTAATTTTTTAATAGGCCTAGACTTTCACTTGGGATTTACAATTAATAATTTCAATCCTTAATTAATTAATTAAATCCAACAATGCCTAAAAATTATACAAGGTTTGATTATTCGCTCAAGGTTTTCTAGGACACATAGATTCATTGACTCAAGTTTTATTTCTGAGAGACTAAGGGATTCTAAGGAATAAGGACCCTGCCTTATTGCACACTCCTTAGAAATATTCATGAGTGACTGTCTCAATATTCCCTCATGGCATTGTGGACCTCTCGAACTAGGTAATCATTAACCTACAATTTGAGCCACGACGAGAGTTCTAGTAGGTTGTGATAGGGATGATGTCACACCTCTCCTTCAATATCTGGTCTATGTGCATGGACCCTTTACTCATTATGTGAGTCATATTAGCAATATTTCATCAACCTTCATCCATCAACAAAACAATTATAATGATTCATATACATCATCATAATATAATAGATCATATGTCACATATTCATAAATGAAATACTAAAACCAATGCAATCCACTCCCCGACTCAAACCAGAGTCCAAGAAGGTCCATTGATTCCATCGACATCCACGATCGGTCAAGTGTCTGCACACTCAGGAAAATTTGTCAATAGCATCTATCAATACATATATATCAAGTACATTAAATCACAATCGTCAACATCATCATAAAAATCCATAATCACTTCCACGCAAGTGTCCTCAAAGAATAAGTCGATAACATGTGCTTGCAAGAGGGATGTTACATATGCCCCCTCTTGTTTTAAACTTTGTCTCGAAGTTTTTACAGTATATATATAATGCAGTAATAAAAGTATCTAACAAGATATATATGTCTAATTTATAAAACAAGTAAGGAAACTGCTGGTGCATATCATATGCATCCTCCCAGGTAGTTGAGTGTGGGCTATAATTGTCCCACTGGACCTTGTCTTGATCGATTGTTCAACGCCATAGATTTTGAATGTGATGGTCGAGAATGTGTATTGGCTCTGCCATGATTGCACCCTCATCTGAAACCTCCAAGGAACTCATGTCAATTACATGTGTGATATCACTAACATAATATTTCAAAAAAGATACATGAAAAACATCATGCATACACCTCAAAGAATAAAAAAAAGATATTCAATAGGCCATGGGTCCTTTCTTTTCCACAACTTCTAAAGGTCCCAAAAACCTAGGAGAGAGTTTAGCACCATTTCCAAACTTAATCGAACTCTTGTTCGGTTTTACCTGGAAGAAAACTTGGTCACCAACTTCATAATTGTGGTCAATGCGATGTGAATTAACATAACTCTTTTCTCGATATTTCACCTCTTTAATCCTTTGTCTTATCGATCAAATTTGTTCTTCCATTTCTTGGATCAATTCTAGTCCGACTTGGACCCTATCCTCAAGTCGATCTCAAGTCAATGATGTCTGACATGGTTTCCCTTCTAGACTGCATCGTGCAACGTCTGAGGCATCAGAATCCTCACCTTCACATGAATGTTGGAGTTAAGGATGAACAAAAAAATTTTGAACTTAAAATTGTTCATATGTGGGGCATACCTAAGAAGCTCCATCAATCGAACTTCATGCTCCAGCACTGTATGACCACCCTGTCACAAGGCGTTAAAATCATTATGATGGCGCTCAATGAATTCCTATGAAAAATACCTATCTTGGAACTGATCCTCAAACAGTTCCCATGACACAACTTTTAAGACCATGTTTAGTTGAAGTAGGAGCATCTTCCACCATAGAAGAGCACTTCCCTTCAGCTAAAATACCGCTATAAAAACCTTCATGTTGGAGGTGTAGTCACAAAGTGAGAAGCACATTGCCATGTTTTCCAAGCATGCCTCGGTGGATGAGACATCCATGGCACCCGTGAACTCGGGAAGCTTAACCTTCTCTACTTCTTTGTAAATTTTACCACTACCAGTTGGAGCAAACTATCAACCCTCATCAGGTACAGGCAACCTAGCCTCATTTCTATCTAGTCATTTAATCAAGTCCTCACACATCCTATGAAAGGACCTCATCAACCAAACCACGTCTCCCACAACAACATGTTCATGTCCCATGGCTTGTTCTTCTCCTTGGGGATTAGACCCCTCTAGCATGGATGCTACCAGAGGCATCACACCTCTTCCGCTAGAACCACATTGTTTACCTCTACGATGTCCTCTAACCATGATCACCTACATGGAAAATTTCAATTTTAATTAGCAATAAGTTACTAATCAAATGTTTAATATAGTGGAAGGCATAATGATCCCATTCGCAGGTTTGAACCTCTCTCTGATACCATATGTAACGTCCCCTCCATTACAAAAACAAATAACGATGTACAACATGTAATTTTTTTTATCTTTATTTGTTTTTGCATGAGAAAGTTAAATTGTACAACGTAAATTAACAAAATCCCAAGTAATATATCATCATAACTATAACAACACATAAGCACGACATTAACATAATTAAAAGTGGCACACAATTAACACATAAACAACAACTCAACCACACATCATTATAATGAATAGTTTCACTTAATCAACACATCATCATAATAAATAATGACACAATCAATACATCATGATCGACTGAAGAAAAGTACAAATAAATGATCAACCATGTCACAGAACATTACAATAAATACCTGCCCAACCTACCCATCAAGGTTCGGACCTTCAAGACACATAAGAAACACTCAATTACACTATTTTTCCAATCTATTTTGACCATTCAAGATCTCAGGATTGATGATTTTTTTTAGGAAGGAGGAGGTGTCTACGTCCCTTAATCCATCACATGTCATAAATCCAAACTAGTTTATCAAACATACATCATCATTAATTTAATGGAGCAAGGGTAAACTAGTTACTTAATCAACATACATCATCATTATTTTCATGTCACAACATGTTATTCTATTATACTTATCATTTTCAAGTGAAAATGAGCGTAAAAACAACTCAATCTCATAGGTTTTAATATACTTTTTCATATCTAGCAATGTCTTCTAGGAGTATGTAAGGAAAAGCTAAGATTATACATTCATTACAAAAACCCATAAGAAGATCAATCTTCTTAAACATTCAATTAATTTAAAACCACTTTTACATTAGGTTCCCCCAATATAAATCATTAAAGGACCATTAATTAAATCCATCATTCATGAATAAACAAGTGCAATTGAGTAAGAACATAATACTTTAAGGATAGTAATCTATCCAAGCATAAGTAAGACTATAGTACTAGGTAGAGATCTATTGTCCCCATCCTTAGAATCTTTTCCTATGTTAAGTTCATTTATGTCAAGCCTCATTTATCAATTTCATCAAGCGATTGTAACAAGTACCGTCCTTATGAAGCGAAACTAAATATCACTAAAAATGATTTATCTTAATAAAAAAATACAATAATACTCCATTACCAAAATACATACATTCAAGGTGCCATAAGGAGATCAATAATTGATTTGATTAGAAGTCAACTGCTAGAATATCCATTAAGAGAATTGAGATAAATCATCCTTACCTAAATATATCAAAGGTCTCAAGATGGCTTGTAATTTCACAATAGATATTTAAAACACCCTACATTAAAAATAAAGAAATTGATTATCTTACAATTTCATATAATGGAAAAGGGAGATCCAACTTATTAACAACATGTCAGGGCTTCAATGCCAACTACAATCTAGTTAAGAATAAGGATAAATATTATTGTTGTAGAAACAAAGGGTTCATGTATGAAACTAAAATTTGATGTTTGGAACCCTAGGAAGATCGACTTCCTTAAGGGAAACAAAAGGGTCTCAACGTTGCCTACACAGTCCTCAAGGGTTATGAGGTTTAGACCATCCCAAAAGTATTTAAATGGAAGTGAATTTTCTAGTGATTTATTTCAGAGTAGGAGGATATTAACCCTCTCCCAAGAGGTCTAACTCCAAGGAAATCCCCTAAGAATAATGGGCTTTTGTTATTCGAGCATAAAATCCAATCATATGAGATTGTGATCGAGTGTTGAGTTTGAACATATGCACTAGTATTGACTCCAGGGGGTTGACGTCTACCAAATTCAATCAACAGGTGAGTGACACCCTTGAAGTACATAGTGCATCTTGAAGGTAATGTCACACAATTAAAACAGAATGAAGGAGAGTGGCACCCTTGAGCACATATTGTGTCCCGAAGGGCATGTTGCGATTTTAACTATGGTAACTTAATAAACCTAGTGCCTAGAAAACTATGCCTCCTTAGGACCTATTCGGCCTTAAAAATAATGATGCTATGAGTGAAATTTAATAACACATTTTTTTCCCTTAAGAACTCTCGTCGAGCCTAGTGAATGTCAAGCCTAGGTCTAAGTAGAATATGTGAACCAAAAAAAAAAAACTAAATGGACATGTAACAAGAAGGGGGTAAATAAAATTCAAGCATCAAAAATTAAAGTAAACTTTTTAATGAAGGTTTAATTATTAAAGGGCTAAAAGGTTGTTTTTGTCTAAAATTGCTAATTCTGAACTTAGCTAAAAAAAAGGGGGGGAAACTTATATAAAAAGGGAATCTTAAAGAAAAATGGAAACTTAAAAAAAAGGGAAACTTAAAGAAAAATGGGAATGCCTAACTTAGTAGGGAATCTAGCCTTTGGAACATTTTTATTTTTGAACTCAACTATACTTTAAGTAAGGCGTAAGTCATTTAAGAAATGTAACAGAATAAATGGACATCAAGGAGCATTTTTAGGAATGCTTTCAGGTGGGTGAGAGAAATAGGCTAATTTGTTTAATTTTAAATTGATTTTATGGTGCGACTAAGGTATGAGGTGACATGTGTAAGGGGGAGGTTTAGCGTAATTAAGTTTAATAAAAATAATCTAATGAGGGTTTGGGAAACTAATTGCTAAGAAAAATCTATAAAAATGATGGCGGAGGAGGAGTGTGGGTCACGTCTAGTATGCGTAAGGTTACACTGTTGGAATTGTTTTTCTTGACTCAATTTCTCTTGTGGGAGTTGAGATACCCAGCTTGGATAACGAGTGGTAGCTCGACCTTGTTGTTGGACACACTGACTACACTGAGAGGGGGGGTGAACAGTGTAGGACTCGTTTTTTCAAAACTCCTTAGCTAACAATTACCATTAACTCATTACTCATTTCTATCATTTATAATCAGTTAAATGTCAACACATATAAGCAACACATATCATAAATATATCATCAACAAGTCATCACCACAAGGAACACAAAGAACACAAGATGTATGTACAATTTTCTTTTTATTACGGACTACAATCCTTGTGGTTTTTCAGCAACAACCGAATATAGTACAACTCTACAAGAGCACCAACTCTATGATGGAAGACTCATCTTACACCCTCAACACCAACTCAGATGAGGCAACAATCGTCAACAAATAACAATCTGTAACATAAACATGTGCATCAACCATGCACCAATCTGTGCCAAACAACCTATAATCAGCCTGTACCATAAACAAGTGCATCCAACCATGTACCAAGTATATACTAATCATGTTTCGACTAATAATAAACAACGACTCATCAATATGTACCAACATCATTAACTATACAACTCATGTATTTTGTATTGTAAACATTGTAACACAATGAATGAATATAGAATATGTTGGTTTTCCCGGTTTGGGTTTCCAGCGGAAAAATCTATGTGTAATGTTTGTATTTTCCATTGTATCTTTTCTATTATGTTTTGAATATTTGTTTGTCGTAGATATTGTACAAGGTTAGAATTCACACCAACATGGAAGTATGCATGGTGCTCTCTCAACTGAAGGGAAACTCTCTTCTCAAGTGGAGGATGATTCTATCACAATTGAACATGGTCTTCGAAGACGTGTCATGGGAATTATTCAAGGAATGGTTCCACGAGAGGTATATGTCTGAGGAATTCATTGAGTGTTAACTCAACGAGTTCAATTCTTTGCAACAGGGCGGTCATATAGTGCCCAAGTACAGGGCCCATTTTATGGAGCTGCTTCGGTATGCTCCACACCTGAGTACCGAGAAACTTAAGGTCAAAAAGTTCATTCTCATCCTTAATGTCAACATTCATGCAAAGTTGAAGATTTTGATGCCTCAAACCTTGCATGATATTGTCCAGAAGGCCCTCATAGCAGAGGAGGATCTTATCAGTGGGGGTCAGAGAAGGACTCCAATGAGACCAGCGGGACAAGCGTAATCTGGTTCATAGCAACATCAGACACCATCTAGACATTCACTAGGATATTGTGACACCCAAAGAGGATCCACTTTTAGTACACCTCGATGGACAACTCCTCAAAAGGGGATTCCTTACAGAGGACCACAACACCAACAACAATGTTGATGACAACAACAGTAGTTTAGGCCTATTCAATAGAACAGACTTGGGTTCTAGGCTAGTTGGTCGTCAACTTCTACTTCAGGTACTAGGAGTACTAGACCAAAAAAGGTTTTTGGACATGTGGAGAGCCACATTACTAGTGTGACTACCTAGTTGAGAGGACTAGAGCATCTAGATCAGTCAGATCCACTAATATGGGAGAGTTGGGCAAATCCCATCAGATTCATGTAGTGGTGAATAACCGGCAGGAAGAGCACCAGTCGAATGTGCTTGAGATGTCACATACCGTCGCTGACTAGACCCTTAGCATTTTTATAGATCGAGGTGCTACAGAGAGTTTTGTTTCTAGGGCAGTGGTAAAAAGAATTAAGGTAAAGGAATTTGAACAAGATGAGTTTAACCTTGTAGAAATGGCTTTGGGAGCCAAACATAAGGTTGGAGGGAAGGTTAAGGGTTGTAGCTTTAACTTGGGAGAGTTTTTCATAAGGGCCATCTTGTACATCACAATCTTAGGGTCTTATGATGTCATGACCGATATGGACTGGTTGGAATCGCATGAGGTATTACTCAAGTGTAAGAAAAAATGGTTGACATTGGTCAATGATGAGGGTGAGTGACGCGTTATTGTAGGTAGGAACCAGGGAGTTTCCCTAAGGTGCATCTCTTACCTACAACTATGAAAGATAATGTGCAAGGGATGCTAGTTATATGTTATCCTTGTGTTAAACGAAAAAGGTGTGGCAGAAGGATTGGAAAATCTTTCGGTAGTACGAGATTTTGTGGATGTGTTCCCAGATGAGTTATCAGGGTTTCCACTCAAGAGGGATTTGGAATTTACCATCGAACTAAAACTAGGAACTTAACCGATAGCAAGAACTCCTTATCGGATGTCGACCCTAGAGTTAGAAGAGTTGAAAATGAAACTGAAGGAGTTCTTAGATCTAGGAAATATACATCCAAGTGTGTCATTGTGGGGTGCGTTTGTGATTTTCATATGGAAGAAGGATCGGTCATGGAGTGTTTCATTGACTACCATTAATTGAACAAGGAAATGATCAAGAATCAATATATGTTGCCAAGGATTGATGATCTGTTTGATCAGATGAAAGGCGTGACGGTGTTTTCAAAGATCGACTTGAGATCAGAGTATGACCTATTACATATCAAGGAGGATGAAATACCTAAGACCGCATTTAAGACAAGATTTGGAAATTATGAGTTTACTATTTTACCGTTGGGAATGAAGAACGCCCCAAGGGTATTTATGAGCTTGATGAAAAGTGTGTTATACAAATGATTGGACAAGTTTGTCCAAGTATTCACTCATGATATTTTGATTTACTCTTGGACGATGGAGGAGCATGACGGGCACTTGATCATGGTACTACATTTTCTACCAGAGAAAAAATTGTTTGGGATGCTGTCAAAATACTCATTTTATGAATTGAAGATTCACTACATAGGGAATCTCGTCTCTGACAAATGTTTTGATGTGGATACAACAAAGGTTGAGCCTATTAAGGAATGTATATACTCATTTTATGAATTGAAGATTCACTAGTTAGGGAATCTCATCTCTGACAATGGTATTGATGTGGATCCAACAAAGGTTGAGCCTATTGAGGAATGTATATGCCAACGAATGTCTCAGAAGTGCATAGATTCATGGGTTTAACGAGATACTATCAATGGCTCGTCGAGCATTTTTTGAAGATAGCAAATTCGATTACAAAATTGTAGAAGAAGAACAATAAGTATGTTTGGACCAAGAAATGCATGGATGCATTTCGGAGGCTCAAGGAGTTGTTGACGATAACACCGATACTAAAGCTCCCTAACATGGATGAGGATTTCTTGGTATGCATGGACGCATCCAAGGAAGGATTAGGCAGATTCTTGATGCAAGACGATTGAGTGATCGCTTACATCTCGAGAAGGTTGAGAAGGGATGAGGAGAACTATGCAATGCATGATTTGTATTTGTTAGCCATTGTTTATGCCCTGAGAGTATGGAGATACTACCTTATTGAACAAAAATTAAAACTAAAAATGGACCACTGTGGTTTACACCACATCTTTACGCAAAGAGACTTGAATGCATGACAAGGACGTCGGTTGGAATTTCTAAGCGAGTACAATTTCGAGATTAATTTCATAAAAGGAACGATGAACAGAGTGGTTGATGCATTGATTCAGAGACCACGCATATTTTTGGTGATGCCTAATCAGAAGAATCTACGTGAAATTATTATAAATTTACAATGCGATGATCACTGGTACAAGGAAGTCAAGGATTTTATCGAACAAAACACTATGATGGTACCAAAAATTGATGGATTTACTGTGGACAATGATGGATTATTGAGATTTAAAAATCGAATTTACGTGTCTCCCAATGACGATTTCAGGAGTTTCATCCTAGATGAGGATCATAGAGCAGTGTACATGTGACTGCAACCTGACCCTCAGCGGACGGTCGCTCCACCAGGACCTTCTCTTTCAGTATGGCCCGAAGAGTCGATAGCTCTTCCAATTCCCTCGGAAGTTCTTCACCCACAGTTTTTTTCGGCGATCCTCCCTTCGTGCTTTGGAAGATCGGGTTTCGCGGATACGCAAACCTTGTGCGCACCTTGTGTGCTTTGGAACTCCGATCCCCGATCCCCGAGTCAACGGTCAACGACCCAACCCTATCGGGAATTTCCCTATTGGGTAATCGGCATACGAAAGGTCGTTAGGCACTCACCTTTCAAACCCCGAATGCCGATGTGTGATGCCACGTGCTGTCCTCCGCTCCGTCTCCATGGGACCCTTCGCAGCTTGGGACTTCGTTGTTCCTCCCTACTCCCTTCGACTTAAAAAACGCCGAAGTGCCGAGTCCCGAATCCTCGGGATCTCGTTCCACCTGTCCCTCCTATGATCGACGGCTCCGATTAAATCGGGAACTTGCGACTCACGATTTTCGACGTGCATATAACTCTTGCACTCACCAACCCCGATATGCCGATATGCAATGATAACCAGATTCCTCTGTACGCCCACGAGTTAACAACCTCGCAAATCCTCCGCGATCTAACGGTCTACAGGATTTCGTGACTCTACTCGACAATTTCAAGTCGTCGATTCTCTTCCTCTTGAATAGTTCTCCGCGTCACCACCTTCGCTCCGGGTGGACTTCACTGGGGCCTGTTCCCACCAAGAAGCCAAGGTGCTATCCCTCTTGATATTTATTCCTCTGACTCCTTCAGAGATCCCTTCGAGCACGCTCCTCGCACTCGACCTTCAACAGCTCTCAACCGTGTTGAAGTCTTCCAAGTCCTGTGCGTCCACAGTCACAACAAAACTGGCCTTACCCTTCTCAGACCTGCTACCGAGGCTTCAATACGACTTGCACTCACCTGCACGGCTCGAATTATCCAGCACAACTCCGGGTTTAACGAGAATGAGAGTTTAACTGTAGATCCTCCTCAACGTACTCTATGCGGAGGAATTCAACTGCACTCTATGCAAGAATCTCCTGGATCAAACAGAGAAACAATTGAAACTCATTCACTCATTATCTCAGGTTTCGAACCTGATATGCAATCACATATGCAGCATATAGAAGATAAGCATAAAGAGAAGCAAGTATGCAACAGAACAATATAAACAACACACACAATTCAAACACAGCCATGGAATTGAATCAAAATCTCTCTTCTATTAATTCAATCTATACATGGGTGTTCTTCACAATCTCTCTGCTCTGTTCTCTATCGCTCTCTATGCTACTGCTGAATAATTCTCAGGATAAATATTACAATGTACAAGGAGGGTGCCTATATTCGTTTTCCCTCCTAGAAAATGAAACTGTCTAATCTATAGCTAACCCTATCTACCAGCATTAAAACTATTTAATTCCTTCTTATCTACATTACATTACAAGTGCTCTTCATATGAATGCATTCATTCAAACGATGGTGCAACAATCCTTTCAGCGTAATTCAAAAAAATGTATGCGCTGGGGCTGTCCAACTGTCCTTCTTTTCCTCCATGCTGGCTCGCTTTATGAAGTGTGGATGCTCCTGCATCATACTCCTCGGCTCAAAATATTTCATGGGATCCTGTCCATGAGCTCCTGCACATTCTGCCCATGATTTTGTATGATTGCCTCCGTTTCCCAACTGGCATCCTCCACTGGGTGATTTTTCCATTTCACCAGGTACTCAAAATACTGCTTCTTCCTGGTCTGCTTGCCTGCTCTTTTATCCAGTATGCACTCCATCTCTGTCTCCTGTGTAACTGGTAACTGCTTATGCCATTGGATCAATGGTCCTTCAGCTCCAGTGTCTACTGTATCAGCCCTGTATGGGTATAAATCCGAAATGTTGAAAATCGGAGATATCTCGATGCCCTCTCGCAATTCAAGTTCGTATGCATTTTCCCCAAATTTCCTCAGGATTTGACACAACCCAATTTTCTTCATCTTGAGCTTGTTATATGTTCCCCTTGGGAACCTTTCCTTCCTCAAGTGTGCCAAAACCATGTCCCCAACTTCAAACTGAAGTTACCTCTTCCTCTGGTCGGCTCTGCGCTTATATTCCTGATTCGATTTCTGCAGTCGTTGCTTCACCTGTGTGTGAAGTTCTTGCATTGCTTCAACAAATTCTTCATCCCTCGCACTGCTCGTTTCAGCCTGTTCTGACTCCCTGAGCTCAGATACTCCTCTCGGCTATGTCCCATACAAAATTTGAAATGGGCTCTTACCTGTACTCCGATTCACATAATCGTTGTACACAAACTCTGCCTATGGTAGGATCTGATCCCAACTGGTGTGATGCTCGGTCACCAGGCTTCTCAATAGATCCCCCAAACTTCTTTTGACCACTTCGGTCTACCCATCTGTCTGCGGATGGTAAGCAGAACTGAATGCCAAGTCAGTCCCTAGCTTCTTCTGTAGCGTCCTCCAAAAATGACCTATGAACTTGGTATCCTGATCCGAGACTATGCTTCTCGGTAATCCATGCAATCTCACAATCTCCTTGAAGAATAAATTGGCGATGTGGGTCGCATCACTGGTTTTATGACACGGGACGAAATGTACCATCTTTGAAAACCTATCCACCACCACAAAGATGGAATCAACTCCTCTCTGAGTTCTCGACAAACCCAACACAAATTCCATACTGATGGCTTCCCATGGCCTCTTGGGTATGGGTAATGGCTGATAGAACCTTGTGTTTTGTTTTCGGCCCTTCGCGTGTTGACAAATCCTGCATCTGTCAACAAATATTTTTATATCTTCTCATATGCCCGACCAGTAATATGATTCGCTCATCTTGGTGAATGTTTTGTCGTGTCCAAAATGACCTGCTAACCCTCCGCTGTGCTTTTCCTTCACCAAATTCTCTCTCATAGAGCAATCTGGAATGCACAATTGATTGCCTTTGAACAACAATCCATCCTGGATCAGATAGTCAATCCACGGACTCCTATCTCTGAGAAATGGGTTCTCGGCTGCCTCGTATGCCTCGCCGAAATCAACATCACCTGCATACATATCTTTCAGGTTTTCAAAACCCAAAGTCTTGACCCTGAATTCCTGCAGCAATAAACTTTTTTTGCTCAAGGCATCAGCCACCTTGTTCACAGTCCCCGAAATGTGCTTTATCAAAATTGTGAAATTCTGCATGTACTCCACCCACTTCGCATGCTTCTGATTCAGCCTCTCCTGCTGACTTACGAACTGCAATGCGTGATTACCACTGTACAAAACGAATTCCTTGGGTATTAAGTAATGCCTCCACTTCTTCAATGCATGTATGATGGCATAGAACTCTTTGTCGTACGTGGAGTACTTCAGCTTCGCATCATCCAGCTTCTCGCTGTAGTATGCTACAGGCCTGTCATCCTGACTCAAGACCCCTCCAACAACATATCCACTAGCATCACACTTTACCTGAAAGGTTTTCTGAAAATCCGGCAGCACTAACACTGGCTTCTCTGTAATCTTTCGCTTCAGCAGATTGAAGCTCCTTTCAGCCTCGGCTATCCAATGGAAAACCTTATGCCGCTTCTTCACAGTGTCCATCATTGCGGCGCTAATTCCACTAGAATTCCGAATGAATTTCCTGTAGAATCTTGCCAAACTGTGAAAGCTCCTTACCTCAAAAACATTTCTTGGCGACGACCAATTTCTGATTACTTCAACCTTCTTGGGATCCATCTTCAACTCATTTGCCGAGATTACAAAACCCAAATAAATGAGTTCTGTTTGCATGAAGGAACACTTCTTCAAATTTATCGTAGTTTCTCCTGCTGTAGCCTTCTCATCACAATGGCTAAATGCCTCAAATGCTCAGCCCTCGTCTTGCTGAAAATCAAGATATCATCAAGATATACGACCAGAAATTTGCCAATGAATTCCCGCAGGACTTCATTCATCAGCCTCATAAAAGTGCTTGGCGCGTTTGTCAATCCAAACAACATGACCAACTATTCATACAAACCCTCGTTTGTTTTGAATGTCGTCTTCCATTCATCTCCTTCTCTCATCCGGATCTGATGATATCCGCTCTTGATATCAATATTGGAGAAGTAATTCGCCCCACTCAGGCAATCCATCAAGTCGTCCATTCTCGGTAGTGGAAACCTGTACCTGATGGTGATTTTATTAATCGCCCTGGAATCTGTACACATCCTCCAGCCTCCATCCTTCTTCGGGCTTAGTACTGTTGGAACAACACATGGACTCAAACTTTCTCTGACTAGTCCCTTGTCCTGCAGATCCTGTACCTGCCTTTTGACCTCCTCATTCTCCTGAGGTGTCAGCCTGTATGTTGCCTTATTCGGTAAACTTGCTCTGGGTATGAGGTCAATATGGTGACTCACACTCCTCATCGGTGGCAATGAACGCGGAAGTTCATCCACGATGATATCAGAAAACTCTCCCAGCAGTTGTTGAATCTCCTCTAGCAAGTCATCCACTCTTGTGCTTATCAGGACAATTCTCGGCTTCCTGACAACAAAGAACTGTGGATCTCCATCCTTCTCCAGCTCGGTGAGAAGTTCCTTTCCACTCATTAGAAGTATCATGTTGCTCACTTCCGGCTTCACTTCTTTATCTTTTATCGAAAGCAGTTTATGACTTCTTCCATCCTTCTCCAAGGTGTATGTGTTCATCCTTCCATCATGAACAACATTTCTATCATACTGCCATGGTCTACCCAGCAGTACATGGCACACGTCCATGGGAATGACATCGCATAAAATCTCATCATGATAATTCCCAATCTTAAACTTAACTAAGCATTGTTTAGTGACACTTACCTGGCTTCCTTTCTGTAACCACGAGACTTTATACGGGCTCGGGTGCTTAGTTGTCGTTAGCTCCAATTTCTCCACCATCTCGGTCGAAACGAGATTATCAGTGCTCCCACTGTCAACTATGACCTTGCACTTTCTGTCCTTGGTTGTGCAAGTTGTCCTGAATAGTCTACTCCTTTGCACCAAGTTGTCCACCTCTTTCTCAGGTGTCAAAAGGATCTTATGCATCCCCAACGATCTTCCGCTGTCAGCATCTTCACTCTCAGCATCACGCCTCTACGCCTCAGTGATGTGAGACTTTCCTCCGTCCACTTTCTTGTCTGGATAGTCAATGGCCTTATGTCCTTCTTTACCACATGTGAAACATGTGATAACTCCTCCTCATCCTCTGCCTCTACCTCAGGTACGAGGAAATGTATTAGCATCAGCATAATCTCCTTGCTGATCTGTTTGTTGTCTCCTCGGCTCAAAATTTTGCTGCCTCTGCTGTGAGGTTCCACCTCTTTCATCTTTTCCCTGAGGTCTTCCCCAATCCTCCTTGGGATTTTGTGTTCTCTCTTGAACAACAACTTTACCTCTGGGATGACTCCTGCCTCACCCTCGCTGTCCTTGCTTGTGGCTCAACTTTTCTTCGGCTTTCAGAGCCATATGGTACGCATCCTCAACGGTGCAGATGGTCACCATGCTCAGCTCATCCTGAATGTCATACCTGAGACCATTCAGGTATCTGGCCACCTTCTCGTCATCACTCTCCTGATGACCAGCTCTAATGTTGAGCCTGTAGAATTCCTCGATGTATTCTCTCACCGTCATCATCTTCTGTCTCAAGTTCTGCATGCGCCTGAGCAGAGTGATCTGGTAATCCCTCGAAATGAACTTCACCTTCATCTTGGTGATCATCCGATCCCAACTTTTGATCTTTTGTTTGCCTCGGGAACGTATCTCTGCCTGCAGATCGTCCCACCATAAGGATGCATGTCCCTTCACCTTGGTAACAACATGCCTTATCTTCTTGTCCTCTTCGATATCTTCATAGTCGAAGTAGGTATCCAATGCTCGGATCCAATCCAATAATTCCTCTGCGTTTAGCTTCCCTCGTAGACGGGAATGTCCATCTTCGTCTTCGAGCTCATCCTTGAAATGGCTCTTATCAACCTCTCTGTCGAGGCATTTTCTGTCGTGACTTCTTCTGCATTGTGTCTAGCTTCCTCTTCAATCTAGGGATCACTGAACTCTGCTGCACCAACACCACTTCTCTGGGTGGTCTCCATTTCTTCAAGTCTGGCTCGGAGATCTCTTATCTCTCGCTCTATTTCAGCATTTCCTGCTGGCCTACCCCTTCTTCGAGCATCCCTGTCCTCACGATCAGGAGACTTCCTCTCCCTTCTGGGTGGCATGATGTAATCTGCTTCTCTCTGCTACCTGAACAAAGAGAACTCCCCTTCCTGCTCTCATACCACTTGACTGCAAGTCGTGAGTATCAGAGTGCTTTCCTTTCCTCTTTCTCTCTTCCTACCTGAAATATACAGACAAAAATTTTGGCTCTGATACCACTTGACTGCAACCTGAGCCTCAGCGGACGGTCGCTCCACTAGGACCTTCTCTTTCACTATGGCCCGAAGAGTCGATATCTCTTCCAATTCCCTCGGAAGTTCTTCACCCACAGTCTTTTTCGGCGATCCTCCCTTCGTGCTTCGGAAGATCGGGTTTCGCGGATTCTCGAACCTTGTGCACACCTCGCGTGCTTTGAAACTCCGATCCCCGA
Organism: Picea engelmannii; assembly: GCA_009831015.1. Lineage (NCBI taxonomy): Eukaryota > Viridiplantae > Streptophyta > Pinopsida > Pinales > Pinaceae > Picea > Picea engelmannii. The sequence continues at coordinate 329,194 of ML780937.1, forward strand.
TCCTCGAGTCAATGGTCAACGACCCAACCCTGTCGAGGATTTCCCTATCGGGTAATCGGCATACGAAAGGTCATTAGGCACTCACCTTTCAAACCCCAAATGCCGATACGCGATGCCACGTGCTGTCCTTCGCTCCGTCTCCGTGGGTTCCTTCATAGCTCGGGACTTCGTTGTTCCTCCATGCTCCCTTCGACTTCGAAAACGCCGAAGTTTCGAGTCCCGAATCCTCAGGATCTCATGCCACCTGTTCCTCCTATGATCGACGACTCCGATTAAATCGGGAACTCGTGACTCGCGATTTTCGACGTGCATATAACTCTTGCACTCGCCAACCCCGATATGCCGATATGCAATGATAAACGGATTACTCCGTATTCCCATGAGTTAACAACCTCACAAATCCTCCGCGATCTAACGGTCTATGGGATTTCGTGACTCTACTCGACAATTTCAAGTCGTCGATTCTCTTCCTCTTGAAGAGTTCTCCGCTTCACCACCTTCGCTCTGGGTGGACTTCACTGGGGCGTGCTCCCACCGAGAAGCCAAGGTGCTATCCCTCTTGAGCTTTATTCCTCTGAATCCTTCAGAGATCCCTTCGAGCACGCTCCTCGCACTCGACCTTCAACAGCTCTCAACTGTGTCGAAGTCTTCCAGGTCCTGTGCATCCACAGTCACAACAAAACTGGCCTTACCCTTCTCAGACCTGCTACTGAGGCTTCAATCCGACCTACACTCACCTGCACGACTTGAATTATCCAGCACAAATCTGGGTTGAACGAGAATGAGAGTTTAACTGTAGAGCCTCCTCAACGTACTCTATGCAGAGGAATTAAACTGCACTCTATGCAGGAATCTCCTTGCTCAAACAGAGAAACAATTGAAACTCATTCACTCATTTTCTCAGGTTTCAAACCTGATATGCAATCACATATGCAACATATAGAAGATAAGCATAAAGAGAAGCAAGTATGCAACAGAACAATATAAACAACACACACAATTCAAACACAGCCATGGAATTGAATCAAAATCTCTCTTCTATTAATTCAATCTATACATGGGTGTTCTTCACAAGCTCTCTGCTATGTTCTCTATCGCTCTCTATGCTACTGCTGAATAATTCTCAGGATAAATATTACAATGTACAAGGAGGGTGCCTATATTCGTTTTCCCTCCTGGAAAATGAAACTGTCTAATCTACAGCTAACCCTATCTACCAGCATTAAAACTATTTAATGCCTTCTTATCTACATTACATTACAAGTGTGCTTCATATGAATGCATTCATTCAAACGACGGCGCAACAATCCTTTCAGCGTAATTCAAAAAAATGTATGCACTGGGGCTATCCAGCTGTCCTTCTTTTCCTCCATGCTGGCTCGCTTTATGAAGTGTGGATGCTCTTGCATCAACATGGCTCATCCTAGAGTCACGAAGATGAGGGAAGACCTTCAACACTTATTCTTCTAGAAAGGAATGAAAGCATACGTAGTCAACTACATGGAAATATGTCTAGAATGTCAGCAGGTGAAGGCTAAACATAGATATTTGACAGGACTACTACAACCACACGTTATTCCAAAATCAAATTGGGAGGTCATTTTGATGGATTTCATTGTTGTATTTCCACTAACGACGAGGAGACACGACTCGATTTTTCTAGTAGTCGACACTCTGATGGAGAGTGCACATTTTATTCTAGTGCATACAACATATCAAGCTCTAGACATAGCTATAGTTATCATAAAAAATATTGTGAGGCTGGATGGCATGACTAAGAGGATTATATCCGATCGAGGATTGGTGTTTACAGGACGATTTTGGACGAGTTTCAAAGAGGCCTTGGAAACCCAACTTAATTTTAGTACCGCATATCACATGGAGATAGGTGGGCATACCGAATGAACAAAACAAATCTTGGAGGATATGTTGTGTATGTACATGATGGACCAACATAAGTGTTTGGAGAAATTTTTGGCACTGGTAAAATTTGCATATAACAACAGTTATCAAAGCACCATTAAGATGGCACCATTTGAGTTTCTTTATGGGAGACCATGTCAGATGCCTTTGAGTTTTGATCGGATTGAGGATAGGGTCTTGGTGGGATAGGAAGTGATCAAAGAGATGGAAGAGAAAATTCAAACAATAAGACACGGGATCGAGTAAGTGCAGGACCGAAAAAAGATTTATGTCAATGTGCATCGTGTCGAATGGAAATTGATTCTTCTTGTGAGTGAAACCGCATAAGAGTTCGATCAAGTTTGGAAAGAGTGCTAAATTGTCTCCTAGGTTTGTGGGACCCTTAGAAATTATGGACAAGAAGGGGCCCATGGCCTATCAACTAGCCTTGCCTGATTCTTTGAAGCATATACATGATGTTTTTCATGTATCTATTTTGAGACATTATGTTAGTGATCCTACACATGTGATTGACATGAGTTCCTTGTAGGTATCGATTGAGGGTTCTCTCACAGAGGATCCAATCCACATTCTGAACCATCGCATTCGACAACTATGACGTCGAATTGTAGATCACGTCAAGGTCAAGTGGGACAAATATAGTCTACACTCGACAACCTGGGAGGATGCATACGATATGCATCAACATTTCCATTTTTGTTTGATATCTAGACTTATACACATTATGAGATATTTATTTTGGCACTTTTATACTGTGAAACTTTGGGACAAAGTTTAAAATAAGAGGGGGTGTATGTAACATCCCACTCTTGCGTGCACTGACCAAACTTATTCTTTGAGAACACTTGTGTGCAAGTGATCTGGTTCATTATACGATTTTCTATTTTGATTATGATTATGAGATGTTGTGTATGTGATGATATGTTTTTTTTCTATATTTACATTGATGGGTGTTATTGAATGGGTTTCCCTAAGTGTGCAGGTCTCGAAGTTAGAGGATGACGATGGCATCGATGGATATCCTTGGACTCTGGATCGATTTAGGGAGTGTAAATGTTAAGGGTTGAATTTTTTTATATATTATAGATGTGACATATGACTATATATTATGATGTTAAATGTTATCACTAACACGTTTTGTTGGTGGATGCAGGATGATGGTAGCTTGCTAACCAGACTCACATTTGGATTAAAGGGGTCATGCACAAAAACTAGATACATTGAGGGAGAGGTGTGGAAGGAGCCCTACCAAAGACTACAAGCACTCACATTGTGGCTAGAACTATAGGTTAACGATAACCTATTTTGAGAGATCCATGATTCCATGAGGGAAGACTCTGATAGTCTCTCATGATGATTCTAAGAGGCACACAATAAGGAAGGATCCTTATTTCTTAGAGTCCCTTTGTATCCCACAATATCACCCGACGAAGTATTGACTCCAGGGCTTTGATGTCTACCAAATTCAGTCAAAAGGCGAGTGGCACCCTTGGAGAACGTAGTGCATCTTGAGGGGCATGTCGCGTAATTAAAACCAAAATGCAAGTGACTGACACCCTTGGAGCACGTCATGCATCCTGAAGGGAAAGTCACGATTTTAAATATGGTAAGTTAATAAACCTAATGCCTAGAAAACTATGCCTCCTTAGGACCCGGTCGGCCTTAAAATGAATGATGGTATGAGTGAACTTTAATAAAAAACAAAAATCGCTTAAGAATTGTCGTGAAGCCGAGTGAATTTAAAACCTAGGTCTACGTAGAATATTTGAACAAAAAAAGAAGAAGTTAAATGGACGTGTAACAAGAAGGGAGTAAAGAAAATTCAAGCATTAATAATTAAAGTAAAAATTGCTAATTCTGAACTTAGTTAAAAAAAAGGGGGAAACTTAAAGAAAAAGGGGAATGTCTAGCTTAGTAGGGAATCTAGCCTTTGAACTTTCTATTTGTGAACTCAAATTTTGGCTTTAAGTAAGGCATAAGTCATTTAAGAAATGTAAGGGAATAAAGGGACATTGAGGAGCTTTTTTAGGAATTCTTTTAGGTGGGTCAGAGAAATAGGCTAATTTAATTAATTTTAAATTGATTTTTTGGTGTGACTAAGGGATCGTGTGACATATGTACCAGGGAGGTTTATCCTAATTATATTTAATAAAAATAATCTACTGACGACTTGGGAAACTAATCGCTAAGAAAACTATATAAAAATATGGCGGAGAAGGAGTATGGATCACGGCTGGTATGCGTAAGGTTACACTGCCGAATTTTTTTTTGACTAAATTTATCTTGTGGGAGTTGGGATACCCAACTCAGATAACGAGTGGTAGATCGACCTTGAGAGGTGAGTTGGGTGCTATCATTCTCTCGTATTTTTTGTGTGGCCCCTTTTCGGATCGAGGGGCTCATGGAGAAGAAGAGTACTACTAGTGTTGGTTGGAAGGTACCGGTGAAGTCTCAGCGATTGGAAAGTAGTAATTGGACGAAGCGCAAGCGCAGGACAATAACAACGGTTGGAAAGTAGGACTTGGATAGAGCACGAGTTCAGGACAACAATAGTGAAACCTTCGCCTTCTCTTAAGGTACACATGTTTAACTTTCACAGGTGTAAATATTTTAATTTATGTGGTTTTACATTAGCTGGAATGCGGTAAATTTTTTGGGTTTTGTGGTGTAATATTTGGGTTTGCGCTTCATTATTTGTAGTCTAACTTGCCCAGTTTTTGTGCGAGCACCTTCGAGTATTTCTTAAGACCCCATATATTTTACCTTGTGCCTTACTTGTTCCTTATGCCCCATTAACTCTTCCTTTTGTTTATTATCATTGCTTGGGTTGGTTCTTTTTACATAACTAGTATTGACTGCCTGCTTCTCTTGGGGGTACTTTAGAAATTGTTTATTCCTTCCCTGCAAATATATTGTTAGTGAATGGATAGTTTTTTCCTTATAAGTGCCTCCAAATTTCTGATAAAGCGGTCATTCTTGGGCGATTTATTAGTACATATAGGTGTCGTGGTTAAGTACATCTCTTCCTTTGCTACTCTGTTAATTCAGTCCTTCCAATATATTAATCATTATAGATGGTTGGATCGTTATATATTGGTGGGTGCCTCAAAAGCTATGAGAAATCTTAAACACTTGAAATTGATTCATATATTGAGATTGTTGGCTGAACCCATCTCATGCATGGGCCATTCTAGCAATTTATTATTAGTATAGATCGGTATTGTATGGATTGTTTAAATTAATGCAAGTTTTGAAATCAATTTAACCATTCCTGGGGCATCGCTATTGAAAGGTGCACGTATGGGAAGGCACCTTGGCCCCATCCATTCCTTGTATTTAGATCTCCCACTTGAGGAATTAGATCTATTTCTTTTATGGGAGAATCCTATTGTAAATAAATCATATGTGCTCTCTCCTTCCATGTTCTTCTGCCTCATCTCCTTTTAGAACAAGGATGAGACCACATCATCGAAACTTAAATATGTTGTATTACTACCTATGGCCACAACCAGTCTATCCCATGAGTTAAAGAGTATAATAAACCGATACACTTATATTTATAATAAATCTTAATATCAATAGATAATAATTGACTTATGACTCTATTGAGTGAATTCACATGCTCTGTCATGGAGTCTCCATCTTTCATCCTCAGGTTATACAATTTCTTTTGTAGAAAATTTTTGTTTACCAGGGACTTAGATAGATACAAATTCCCCAACTTATCCCATAATTACTTGGTTGTAGCTTCCACTAACACATTTAGTAATACTTAGTTTGAGAGACACAACCGAATTGTGCTCCTTTCCTTTTGATCCAAAATTTTCCAATCTTTTGTTGAAATTCTTGAAGGTGAAGGACATGGATCCACAATGATCCACTGATATTTGTCTATCAAGAGATATTCCATACCTCAAACAGTTTCCCATTAAATTTATCGATCACTATTTTCTAACTCCTTGCCATTTCTTTTCACTGGAAGAATAAATACCATAGATCCCCCTCAAGACAATAATTTCTTTGATACCAAATGTATATTTTAACCTTGTACAATCAATTATTGTAAACAAATTCTTAATAAAACAGAAAATATGCAATGAAACACACACCCACACATTACACATATATTTTTACCTAGCTAGAAACCCAAATCGAGAAAACCAACAACTTATTAAGACCCACACCTTTAATATTATATTCATCCTATCTTCATTTTTAACATTACAATTTATATATAGGATCTCATGGCATCCAAAACCTCTAATATATTGACCCAGATTAGTCAACAAGCTTTATTCCTTAACTAGACTTAGAAAACCATGGACGAAAACCATGTTCCTAAAAACCACCAAAAATGGACACAAACAAATACAAAAAATAGAGGGAGCTTCCCCCAACCCCCTTGTGACCCTGGGTAGGGTGGGATAGTGTGCCCCTCTAAATCCCCTGCATGTGTGGCACAATGTAGATACTAGGTCTATTCATGCAATGAATATAACGCATACCCAATAAAATTATCATGACCAAGTCATTTGCGATGTGGTGCTAATGGTAGCCTACATTTTTTTGTTGGGGAGGCCTTGGAGATTTGACCAGATATGGAGTAAATAATAATGGTTTACTAGAGAAGGATGGAAATAAGTATATATTTCTACAAATGAAGGATGGAAAAGGAGACAACAACAACAACAACAACAATAACTACATCAGTGGAATTAAAATGATGTTATGCACAAGAAACAAGTTCTTGAAAGAAAAAAAGAGGGAAATATATTGCTTGACAAATTTTCGAGAGAATTGTTGTTCAAAAGAGAAAATAACTGCTATAATAGTGGAGGCTAGTGAGCTATTGAAAAAAATTAAGGGGGATATTTTTTATGAGTTGTTGAAGGGATTATCACGTATGAGGAGAGTTTTCAATTAGATTAATTTTATTCCAAGTTTGAGTCTACCAAGCAAAGTGCCACATAAATTGATTCTAGTTGAAAGTGTGAAGATCAATAGGAAAATTTATGAGCTTTTGCAACATAGATTGATAAGAGGGAGCTTGAGCCCATTTGTAGTACTTATTTTACTAGAATTGAAAAAAAAGGAGAATTGTTGATGTGCATTTATTCAAGTTCCATCAACAAGATTACTATTAAGTATTGGTTTCCATTACTGAGAATGGATTATTTAATGGGCTATTTGAGTAGAGAGAAGTATTTCATCAAGATTGATCTAAAAAATTGATCTTATTAAATTTGAATAAATGATAGGGATGAGTGGAAGATAGCCTTTAAGATAAATGTGGAAACTTATGAATGCTTGGTCATGCCATTTGGGTCGATGAATACATTGAATAATTTGATGAAGTTAATGAATGATGTGTTGAAAACTTACTTGGGTAAGTTCATGTTTGTTTATTTATATGACATTAATTTTCAGAAAAACAAAAGAAGAGTGCATGAGTTGTTTGAATTCAGTGCTCAAGAAGTTGAAGAATGAGAAGTTGCTCCTAAATATACAAAAAAAATCTAAGAAATGGATTGTCTACTAACTATTCGTATATTTCAAAATGGTTTAAATATAAATTTTGAGAAAGTAAGAACCATTATGGAGAACTCACCAATTATGAGAAGCACATTTGAGGTAAGAAACTTTGTTGGCTTAGTTAGTTTCTAATTTTAGTAGTGTATATGTACCTTTTACAACATGCATGAGAAAATGACATTGTCAATGTAATGTAGTAGTGAAAAAGGGCTTGGAATTGTTTAAGAAAGAAAGTCACTAAATAACCAATGTTAGATTTAGTGGATTTTGGGAAAACAATACAAGTGGATTGCGATGCCAACATGACAAGAGGACTATGGAAGGTGTTGGATGTGAAGAGCACTATGGAATTCAGAGCAGGGAATAATCACAAGAGCAGAAGAGGTTTGATGATGAGTTGCAGAGTGGGGAGGAGGACTATGGCATTCATAGTAGGGAAGAGGAAATAGAGAATCGTGTATCCTTTCCTGATTGACACTTTTGCATGTTGTATCATGCTGCAGTGTTGTATGTGTAAACTAATCATTTTGTTGGTGTCATGTTGCAGTGTTTTAAGTGTAAACTAATCGTTTTTGTATGTAGAAACAAAATTGATGGGATAAACATTTGTTAATATATGGCTGGATAAAAATGACTAACATTTAATGTTTATTAAGTAATGCTACATTCATCTCTAGCATTACTTGGTTGGTTTGGTAAAAATCAAAACAAAAATATGTGTTTTAAATCAAAGGTAACTTAATATATTAGCCCTTGTGCCTCGGGAAGAGACTAAATAAAAGCTCAAATTTAAAATTTAACTTAATAAACCACTTAAATGGCATGCTTTTTAAAAGACTTTACTTAAAACAATTATAACACATTGTTTTGTGTGCCAAGTTAATAGGAATAGTGAAAAATTGATTACTATATTAATAGAGACTAATAAAACAACAAGTGATAGGATTAGCTATGTAATTTAGTTCAACAATATTGCTATTAGGGATGAAATTTGATGAGAAATTTGTAACTGGGCGATTTGAGTCATCAAAGTTGTGGAAACGTTTAGATTTGAAATTCTAACCCTGTACTCACGACGGAAAGCAAAGTGAAAGTAAAAATTTTGATAATGAAATTAATTTCAAAGTGAACTAATGGCCATCCATAATGTTTAAAGTTATTATTTTTAAAATAATAATCACACATGTTGGAAAATTTTAAATAAAAAATGATTTATTTTTCATAAGAATTAATTGACAATTGATTACGTCGAAAGGCGTACACCTATTGACAATGGGCACAATTAATGATCTTTTAATCTTATTTAAGCTTAAACCCTAATCTGATGGCTATGCATTGAAGATGCTGACATATTCTTAGTCGTCCTCCAAAATCAATGAGCCATATGTATTGCTCATAACTTCCTTGCATTTATGAAGGCATCCGTTAACATGTTTACTTTTTTACATTTACTTAAGAATACTTAAAAAATTACTGTGAGAATATATGATTGACAATTTCAAATGATTAAGAATATAATTGACACGGTCAAATGATTAAGAATGATTAATATGTATGCATGCCACGTTTATATCACTCCATAGTTTTTATTCGTTTCTGATCCCAAGCGGAAGATTATAGGCACCACGTTTAAATTTATGGAAGATGGGCGCAGGCCACTTCATATTCCTGAAGCGTTGGGTGAAAAATGCTGGATTCTATTGGAGAAGAAATCTGAAATCATATAGGCTTCTTTTGAGATCAGAGTACTACTATTAAAGATTAAATTATAATTGTAGACATGGGGATGAGTTCGGTTACTGTCGATCAATCCACCGGTCGCAAAAGCAAAGGCGACGATTCATTCGATATTCAGGGCATGGTTTTCCCTCTTTTGAAACTGATTGTTACAACCCGCCCTGCTTCGAGGACTAAGATATTATGTAGCCATAAACAACAGAAAGATGATCTTTTGTAAGATATCGATGAAGTTACAGTGCAGAACAAGCTACTGGCTAAGGGAGTTTGGGACGGCTGCGAAACGCCCAAGTCTGAGGAGAACAAGATACCCAAATTCCTTGAATGTCCCGAGGCACTGAGAAAACCGAAGATGAAGTGGAAGACTCCAACTCTTCCTGAAGGTTTCTTCTTCGTTCCTCAGGATTGGATTCTACGTTCCTTTTATGCAGAATGAGCGAGCCGAGGAAAAAAATACATTGCTCTAAGAGGATATTGGCACTGGCAGTGGAGCGGAATGAAGACCACCACATATAGGGCTTCTTATTATGGTTGTTGATTTATAGAGATCTATGAAAGATTTTATAAAGTGTTCCACTGCAATCGAGCCGATGGCGTGAGAGATTTTTAGGTTTGTCTATTGGTTTGGTTTGTATGACAAGTTTGCCAATAATATGATAGCAACATTATAGGATTGATATATAGTCATTTCACCAAGGATATTTGAAAATAACTATCATGTAATGTAATAGATATGCGTAGGCTGCTGCTGGATCTATTGAATATTATATGGGTTTCTTACTCCAATGTCTGGTTATGGCTACTTATATATTTTACTTTGATTGAGTGTTTACATTTCTGTAATCAGATTGTTGTGAATAGTAACGTCATGGAAGGGCAGCGACATTTGGGATGAGTAGAAAAGCCTCCAAGCTGCACCGAATCGACTCAAAATGAAGACGACATGCTGGCTGCACACCGATATTTACTACTGCAGAGATTCAGTTCGATTTTCCACTCCTCTAGCAGAGTGTGCATGAAGTGGGCTCTCCCATCGATATCATATTAACAAATATATATTTCTCCTTGTATAAGATTTTATGGCATTCATGTACATTACTTATAAGTTGATTTGTCCGTGATCAGATGAAATTTTATGTTTTGGTGGCGCAACAGAAGCAGCCTAGGTGTGAGGGCAGGTATACATATCACTTAAAGTGTAGGACTAGATGAGAAATGGGACCCTTTCCATCTCTCCTCGGTCTGCGAGATCAAATATTGGGTTTGAATATGTAGACATATTTTGGCTTGGCTTTGTATTGTATAAGAGACTTGGAGCATAATATGCAATAAAACGATAAGAAGCATATAGGATTTTGTGTGAATATTCTGTAAATGGTTAGTTGAAAAGTGAAAAGTGTTATAAGGTATCTCTTAGTGAACAAAAGGCAAAGAATGAAGGCAGATGATTAACATCGTTTAGAATAAACTAAATAATGTATTGGTTGAGTTTAAACTAGCAATGGTGAACCTAAAAAAAATAGTATTTGTTTATATGAAGACAATATATTAACGGATCTTCCCCGTGTTTAGAAAATGATTTAATAAAGTGATTGCTTTAAAAAATGTAAAAGCTTTGCAAATTAATGTAAAAATGTAAAAGCTTTGCAAATTAATCTAATATCCAAAACTAAGAGATTGATTACGTACTCGAAAAGTTTTGAAAATTAATTGAGTGATATTCAAAACTTTAAAGAAATGGCAATATCACTCATACAATTTTTTTTAATTGATAAAGATAATAGGTTATATAAATTCATGGCTCCAAAAAACCAATCTCAACAATGTAGATTCTTACTATTTTAATGGACTTATGAATTAAGACTAGCTTGTTATAGAAGTAATTGAAATGGAGAGATTAGGTTCACATTTAACTAACTTTTCATACAACATTTAGCTGATATTGAAAAAATATTAATTTATGTTAGAATTAAGTTTATTAATATTATTAATAATAATTTATTAATGACAATATTAATATATAATAATATTTTATTTATTTATTAATAAAGTATTATTAATATTTTTTTAAAATTAATGTGCTTTTCATAACTATATTCATTAATCTATTATTAATACTTTAATGTTATTATATATAATACATTTATAAATATTAAGTAATAATAATAATAAATAATTAACTTTATTATTGGTTATTAATAATATAAGTAATTAATTATATTATAAAGGAGTTCTTTTAAGAGTATACATTTTTTATATAATGTTTATTAATTAATATTAATGCTTTATAGTTAGCAATACTGTATTAATACTATATTATGGTTAATGGTTATTAGGGTTAGTATACATATGTCCTTCATATAATAATTATTAAATGATATTAATGCTTAATTATGTTAGCAATAATGTATTAATAATATATTAAGGTGAATGGTAATTAGGGTTTGGGTTATTAAGATTAGTGTTCTTAGAATTGTTAGAATTATTAAGGATGATTAATATAGCTATTATTAATATAAAAGGAGTTTTAATTATTATTATTAGTTAATAATAATAATAACTATTAATATTATTAATACTACTTTATTAATAATCATTAATACTTATCAATAATTTATTAAATTTATTAATAAACTATGATTAATACTTTATTAATAGTAAAAATTATAGACATTACAAATATTATCAATAAAGTATGTTTAATACTTTGTTGTTATTATGCATGATACATTAATAATTAATAATTAATGATTATTAAATAATAATAATAATTAACCATATTATTAGTTATTATGAATATACATGATTAGTTATATTATACAAAGAGTGTTATAAGACATCTATTTATTTTAAGGATTAGAAAATATGGTTTAATGAGTGTGTGGAATTTTTTCTTTTTAATAAGGGGTTTTAATAAAAGTTTTATATGTGTTTGTCTATGTGGAATT
>ML780937.1:341383-363295 GCA_009831015.1 Picea engelmannii
ATTTTCTTCAAAAACACGGAGAAAAATTTCTTTCCATAATGTGTGGAACATGAACCAACCTTGTCATGTGACAAAAATAACCCAATGTTGTAATATGAAAAGTAAATTCAAAGTTGCAATATGAGTAACATAGTATTGTTGCAGCCCCGGATGGGGTGACACGAGGCACCGAGGCGGTGACACCGGGACATGCACTAAGTGAAGGTTTAATTGCTGATGGCCGTCACCCATCCATTAGCATTAACGATGGTGGACGACCATAGCAGGGATCATACGAAGGCGAGGCTCCCTCACGCGACCATTTACACCTCCCGTGAGTTCAGATCGGATATGGATTTGGAAGGACGGATGATGTTGGAGCCTAGTTATGGGTTTTATTTTGAGCTAGGACAGAGCGGGTTTGCTATGTTCTTCGCTCGAACGTTCACCATTTCTTCTCTGCACTTTGTTGAGGCCTTCCAAGGCTTTTTGTTTTCGGGAAAAACTCGTCTGAGACGGTTTTCTTGCGATTTGCACTTGCTTCCGTTCTCGTCCAGGACTTTCAGTCTTGTGCTGCATCTTTTTGGCACCTGCATTCACCACCCGGTTTCAATGGTTAGAGAGTGTGCCAGGCCTCGTTGGGGCTCGGAATGGGACGCCCACAAGGCGCAGCGTCGCAGGAAGAAGCAATTGGAGTGCGCTCTAGCGTTGGCGTCCTCCATTCTTCGCAAAAAGGCTCGAGCTGAGCGACGGATGTTGCTCGACACTATTGTCGAGCAGAGGGCTGGCTGCAGCAGGGAAGGTATGATTTCTAATTTGAGCGATGTGAGGGAGGCCGAGCCTGAGGTTACGCTTCCCACCTGCACTGTGGAGGAGGACCTGTCCATGGGTGACCTGGTATGCATTGAGGAGCCCCGAGCCATGGAGGGCTACGGTCGCACTTTGGCCAGAGAAGGCGACTTCCCAGGCTGTATCATTGAAGAAACTCCCTGGCCGTGCGACTTGCCATTGTTTCATGCTGAGAAGACTACGGATACTGAGGTTAGCGCGGAGCAGAGGGAGGTAATGGCTGACATGGATGAGGCTATGGATTCAGGGACTGCTCCTCGTAGCGGCTTGGGTGGCGGACTGCATGGTTTTCTCCTCAACAATGAACACCTGGCCTTGGTCTTTGAGCTACGTAGCCACTTGGCGGACATGGAACTTAGGACGCTCCTCATGAGCCAACGTATAGACATTCTCCTCGACGCGTTCTCTGGTGCTCCAGCTCAGCGTAAGTGTCCTCTGTGCGCGCAGGAGTTTTCTATTCCAGGGGGGTCCACTTGGTAGGAGGGTGAAGGCGACAGAACAACGGGTGACTAGGTTTTATCGTTTCGTGGATTTTGTTTACTACTTTTCTGTTCTATGTGCTCGTGGACCATTAACACCTGTCCTGGTTTCCTCCGAGCAGGACAGGGGCTTCTCAACTATATGTATTATTGCTAAAACTGCTATCAGCCCCTCAGTTATGCTGGTTTTCGGTTACCGACAGCATTTTTGGTGGTTTTTATCCATGACTCTGTATTTTTGTCTAAGTTCTGTGCTTATCTAATATAACAGGTACTACCCCCTTTTTTATTTAAAAAAAAAAAACATAGTATTGTTGCAATGTGACCATCATAGTCCTATTGTCGCAATGTCATGAGCATAGCCACATCATAGCTTTGTCGTCATTGTCACATTTTGACTAACATAGTAATATAGAAAGGTTATGAACCTAGCCCTATTTCCAGAATGTAACAAACATAGCTTCATCATCGCAAAGTGACGAAAATATTACTATTGTTGCAATGTGATGTGAAACAAATATCCTAACATCATAATGTGTGAAACATTTCTAAATGTCGTAATATGAAAAACATATTGTCATCTCAATGTGATGAACCTAGCCCTCTCATTGCGCAATGTGCCAAAAATTTTCAAACGTCGCAATGTGACGAATATAACACCTTCTCACAATGTGATGTGTTGAACCCATTGTCGCAATGTGACAAACGTAACCCTACATTGCAATGAAATGAACATTTGCGAACGTCACAATGTGATGAACATAAACCACTTTGATATGTGACATTCATGCCCATACCTCATTATGTTACAAAACTCTTTCCTTTGTGAAAATGAGACAAACTTTCTAACGTCGCAATGATATGCACATAGACTCGTCATCACTAAATAATGAACCATAGCACCACGGTGTGATATATGTGGATATTCTAACTTCACAATGTGACAAACATTTCCAAACATAAACCATGAATATAATGCCTTCTCGCAATGTGACAAACATAGCCCAACATTGCAATGAGACGACCATTCCTTAACGTTGTAATGTGACAAACATAACCCAATATCAAAATGTAATAAACCTATTCTAATGCCATAGTTTGATAAGAAAAAATGCTATGTTGCAATGTCATGACCATATAAAGGAAATGTGTGTACTAACAAAATCATTAATATGATTTAATATTACCATATTTATTCTTTATGACATACTCTTGTCGTCGCAATGTGATGAACCTAGCCCTCTCATTGCGCAATGTGCCAAACATTTTCAAACGTCGCAATGTGACGAATATATCGCCTTCTCACAATGTGATGTGCAAAATCCATTGTCGCAATGTGACAAACGTAGCCCTACATTCCAATGAAATGAAAATTTGCTAACGTCGTAATGTGATGAACATAAACCACTTTGATATGTGACATTCATGCTTATAGCTCATTATGTTACAAAACTCTTTCCATTGTGACAATGTGAAGAACTTTCTGACGTCGCAATGATATGCACATAGACTCGTCATCACTATATGACGAACCAAAGCACCACAGTATGATATACGTGGATATTCTAACGTCATAATGTGACAAACATTTCCAAACGTCACAATCTGATGAGAATAACCCCTTGTTTCTATGTGATGCGTAGAACCTAATGTCGCAATGTGACATAGTAACGCCTAACAACGCAATGTGATGTCACAATGTGACAAACATTTCCAAACGTCGCAATGTGATGAACTTAACCCCTTGTTGCTATGTGATGCATATAACCTAATGTGACATGCATAGCCCAACATTGCAATAACATACATTGTCCAATATTACCTTCATACAATAAGTTATACATCATTGTTTTAATACTTCAAAATTTATAGATTACATTAAGTTTTCAATTATTTAATACATTTAATACTTGCATTTATTATTTAATACATTAATTTATATATCGTTGATGTATTATTTAATTAATACATCAATACTTTAGTACATTAATGTATTATTCTATCAATATATTAATACATTATTAATATTTTTTTAATTAGTCTTTGTCTGTAATTATTTGATGTCAAACATCAAACATTGCTTTGTGACGAACATTTCCCAACGTCGCAATGTCATGACCATTTCCCAATGTCGCATTGTGACGAACGT
This sequence comes from Picea engelmannii, assembly GCA_009831015.1. Classification (NCBI taxonomy): domain Eukaryota; kingdom Viridiplantae; phylum Streptophyta; class Pinopsida; order Pinales; family Pinaceae; genus Picea; species Picea engelmannii. Next base: position 344,840 of record ML780937.1, read on the forward strand.
TTCCCATCGTCGCAATGTGATGAACATTTCTCTTTTGTTATAAATGTCCTTAGGAAAAATATAAATCATTGTCTAAAAAGTAAAACATGATTTCATACATCTCATTGTGACTAACATTTCCAAACATGGCACTCTATGAACATTTCCCAATGTTGTGATGTGATGAACTTTTTCAAACGTCGCAATGTGCCAAAAAATATTAAATACATTAATGTATTAAATACATTAATACATTAATGTATTAATATATTAACACATTAATGTATTAAATACATTAATGTATTGGTGTATTTAATGTATTAATGCATTGATACATTAATGTATTTAATAGATTAATGTATTAATGCATTAATATATTAATGTATTTAATGTTTTAATGTATTAATACATTAATGTATTTATGTATTAATGTATTAATACATTATTAATATATTAAATGTATTAATACATTAACGTATTAAATGCATTAATGTATTAAATGCATTAATACATTAAATGCATTAATACATTAAATACATTAATATATTAAATATATTGATAATGTATTAATGTATTTAATACATTAATATGATTAATAAATTAATAATGTATTGAATACATTAAGATTAATGTATTCAATACATTAAGATTAATGTATTAATTAATTAGTGTATCAATACTTTTATAATGTATTTAATGTATTATTAATGTATTAATTTATTAATACATTAATATAACACATTAATGTATTATATTAATATGTTATTATTATATATTATATTAATGTTATAATTAAATAATACATTAATCTTATATTAATGGTAATTTCCAAAGCATGTTGGCCGTAAACTAGCAATAACCACTTTATAAAAGTGGTTGATATAAGCCGTTCGGCGTCATTAATTTTAAAAGGTAGAAAATGACTCGGGTATATCAACCACTTTTATAAAAGTGGTTGTATAAAAGTGGTTGTTGCTAGTTGAATATATACAACTAATAATGCCGAGCTATGCTAACTCTTTTCTAAATTTTCAAAAATGCGATTTACTAATAATAGAATATAATTACCAACAACTATTTTATAAAAGTGGTTGATATACTTCGATCAATGTTGGAAAGGTGAAAAATGATGATGATCAACCTATATCAACCACTTTTATAAAGTGGTAGTTTCTAGTTTACTGTTGACATGTCTTAGGAATACTATTAATTAAGTAGATAGGCTTCCCTCTATTGGAATCCGTGAATTAATCAACTTTTTAATCTTAAATTTAAATCTTAGGGTTGACAATTGGTCTCAAATCAGTGAAGATTAAAAAAGATTAACAGTAAACAGTGAACACGAATTTACCGATGTGAAGCGTTGCCACAACGTTGAATGTGAAGCGTATCCACGATGTGAAGTGGTGGTTAAGTTGGACGCATGATGCGTTTCAATTAACACAGGCCTGATGCATTTTAAGTTGGATGCGAAGTATTTCAATTATTTCTCGCTGCTGGTGAACGCTGAGACTAGGTGACATTATGCTCTGTTCCGAGAGAGGGCTTATCACTTAAGTTTTTACACTCACCAACGATAATTACCAATTCCATAACAAGGTGCAGCATTTTCCTCTAGTTATCGTGGATGATAAAGATTATCTGTTATAATTTTGTTTTTAAGTTTTTAACCTCATATCTTATTACTTGGTGTTTTCTTTACATGCAAGTTGACAAGATTTAGGTTGGATGCTTCGCCCCAAAACTGCATACTTATTTTTTCTTAGAACCTCAAGGTAATAGTGTAATGAGCATCTTTATTCACGATTGGTAACCAGGGTTTGAGTCTTGTATTGATATTCCTGAAAATTTAATTAACGCCAAAGGTCATTACAGTAGCCTCGTAAAATTGACAAATGGCTACTTTGTTTTTAAAATAGTGATTTACAAAAGGTTGTTTTCAGATTATGTTTATTGAATATGAGATTAACACAGAATATATTTAATCAGATTCCTCCAACAAAGTTTTTGCTAAACTTTATATTGAAATAAACCAAAGAGTCTAATTCATTAACCCGCAATGTTGCAGGTATGGAAGGAAATCAATTCTATCTTTCAGATATTTCTGTGAATTCCATCTTAAATCCTACCCGTCCACGAATATTTGAATAAAAGTACTATATTATTTTGTAATCAATTAAATCAGTCCTAGCTTTAGCTTTGGTTTATTCTACTCCTTACAAATTACTATTTATTGCTACGAAAACTGGGCATTAAAAAAACAAGACATCGCATATGATGAGTGTAAATTTGTGATTCCTGTGTATATTTTTTATTCAAGTATCCACTTACTTTAAATTTTGTCATCCTCTCAGAAAATTCATGATTAATTTATGAGAAAGGATATACCTTAAATTTGGCCACCATTATATTACTACCGTTAATAGGATAATTTAACGGCTAAAGAATTTGCACTTTTCTTCAGGTTTTTAGACTCTTCACACTTATGTTTTTCATCGCATATTTGTTATTTCATTAAAATACGTAATTGTCATCTTGATTACAAGTTTCTGAATATGTGAATTTGTATCTGGTTTATAAAGTCCTTCCTAAAACAATATCTTGTATTTTATCTCAACGCAGTTATCGACTTTTAGTTTTGAAATTTTTTATACTGTAAAATGTTATACTCATACTTGGTTTGGCTTGGCTGAATATCTAGCCCTGTGTTCATGGGTTTTGCATAGTACCTTACGTCATGCAAATATTCCATCTTGTTATGTTCGATGAGTAAATCGAACTCTAAGGTAAGTAACTATTATCTTTATTATTCAACTCTTCCAATATCGTTTTCGTTTTTGGGTAGTAACACCAACACATTTGTTAAGGGTTCATTACAATTTCAAAGTGGAACAATCACATTCTTGCACGGTTTCTCATGCTTATTGGTTAACCTCGATTTCATGGTGTTTTCACACAGGCCTTGCACGAAAATGAATTGTCTAACCACAATTTTAATAGTCGTCTCACATACCATGTAAGGACGACCTCCATCACTGACTGCAGTTTAATTATCTATTACACGTCCTCTGTACATGTCCCGTGTATACTATCTAAAATTTCTCTTTAACGGTTTTGTACAGGGTTAGTGGGAAACCCTTGACGCCAAACACGAATGGTCATCAATATCGAATTGACATCCCGGTGGCTTCCATGAAATTTACCGCAATCTATCATTGTTCCAATACTGAGAACGTGGACGTAAGGTTGAGTCTGATACTGAAGAGGTCAAGTAACCTTTAATTAAATGTATATATTAATTAACGCAACAACCACTTTATACATTGCCTGTGGCATATTTTATGTGATCAATACATTATAAATATTACATTATGTAATTCAATACTTTAATATGTGATATCAATTATTATATTAGTACTAATACCAATGGTAATATAAAGAGAATGTCTAATATTCCCATTACTACGAAATGCCTAATAATTGAGTACTTTATAAAGAGAATGCCTAATATTCCCATTATTACGAAATGCCTAATAATTGAGTACTCGTTTTCGTAACAAAACCAAGAGGTTGCTGAACTAAATTAGTTTCGATAGCAGAAAAACATTTATTTATTGCAACCATAAGCACATAGACCTATAAAAATGGAAGGAAAAAAAATGAAAGCCAGTAAATCATTCACGAAAAGTTGCACGAAAACACTTCTTCAAACTTCGAGTGCACGAAACAATTCTTCAACGCCCAAAATAAGATGATCAGTACAAACAATGCAAAGCCACACAAACCTAAAAAAAATAAAGCAAGCAACCCAACAAAGAAATTTCTGGAGTGATTCCTCTAATCCATAAATTTTCAAGAAGAAAAACGCTTGAACGCATAAATCAGGAGATAAACTAAAAGAAATGGGGTTAATTACTGAGCGAGCATTACCTTTCAGAGGGCTTGAGGTCGTGGGTACCTGGGTAAGTTGGCGTCAAAGGGATTGTTTCCCTTCTCCTCCTCCTTTGGAAAATGGAAGGAAGGTAAGCCAAATTACCTTAAGAGGGCTTGAGATGCAGGAGAAAGCAAGTCTGTTTTAATGTTTTTTCCAATGATTTACAGGAAATAGAGGCGGTTGTGGGTTCGTGTTAGTTGATCTGCCATTTCTTAATACTAATATTATTCGAATAATACAATGGCAGATTGAGTAATAATGGGAATATTAGTAAAATGCTTAATATTCCCTCAAATGTTACATTAAAAAGTAATACATTAATATTTTAATTCATAAATCACATTATTATTTTTATTATTTAGTATATTTAATATTTTATTACATTAATTTATAATTTTTTTACACATCAATTTATATATCATTCATGTATTATTTAAATTACAATAACTTATATATAATTAATATATTATTTAAATTTTTCAGATGGGGTGTTATTGCGTCCCACTCAGCACGGCGAGGGGGAGAGGCATGGCGAGCTAAGCACAGAGCCACGTGAAGGGCTCGTTCCTTCACCCGCTACCCTCCACAGGCATTAAATAACCATTAAACATGGTGCGGGGAGCAATTAAACACTTCCCTTCTGCCCCCTACGCTCACTCCATGGTTGCATTCTACCTGCTTTTCGCCTGTCCCTGCGTGGACCTCAATTGGCATTCCTCTTGGCAGCCTCCGTCTGAGATTTTTGAGACTTGCAGGCTCAGTATCGCTCTGGTCTGGTCCTGTCGATCCCCTTTGCACCTTACACCCTTTAGCCAATTTTCAACGCGAACCATGCCACGACCTCGAGGACGCCCGCGTAGAGGCTCCCCGTGGAAACCTCGTCGGCCCTCTATTTCACCTCCAGCCTCGCCTTCGTCCTGCTCCTCTCCCTCCACTCAGCGAGACTCAACTCCTTCTTCTATTCCGAGGCTGTCGACTTCCAACTCGAGCCACCTCCCTGAACCACCCTTGTTTGAAACTCCACTTGCACCAATTCCTATCTATGTTGGGCTGATTATGGGGGAACCACCTCCATGTAAGCCTCGGAGCTCCGAGAGCCATCCCCCAAACCCTTTCTCTGATACTCAGCTTCGGGAAAGCCTGGCAATTCTATTTGGCTTGGTCTTCGAACTCCGTCAAGGGGTGGAGGATCTCTAATTCCGCTTGCTCGCCGTGGATGGAAAAATAGAAATCTTGCTCCAGCTCCTTACTTCTGTGCAAGAAGCTATCCCCTCGGACCTAGTCGGCAAGGCTACGACAGCGGAACCTGAGGGCGCAGCTAATGAAGGAAAGGCCCAGGAGTAGAATTCAGCAAGAGATGAGCAACATGGAGTCAGGCCTGTGGAGAAATCGAAGGAGGTGGACACAGGACATGAAGCAAAGCAGGATACCCAGCCAGCTGTCAGAAGGACCGAAGGAGTCGTGGACATATTGAAGCAGTGGGCTGACCAGGTGACATATATCGAGGAGGAGCCATGGTCAGAGGTTGTCCATGGCACCTGGCCAGGCTACTTGCCACATGTCTGAGGTCTTTAGAACTTTTCTAGTCTCTTTGGTGTCATTACTTTTAGTTGATGTCCACTTAGTTTTGAATAGGTCACTTGGTTTATCACACTTTTTATGTTTGACTTCGAGGCTCGTTGGACTGGTTTCCCCTATGTTGGGGCAGTCCACTAACTACAACTAAATATATGTACTCTGTACTTTGTATCTCTTTTTTTGGTCCACGAAGGCCCTTTATATATAATACCATTAACTTACAAAAATATATATATTATTTAAATTATACATTTAATTTATTTGAGATTTTCATATATTTACTTTATTATTTTGTTAAAGTAATTACGAAATTCTCATGTATTTAATTTAGTATTTTGTTATGTATTCTAGTATTTTATTTTTCAATAATTCATTTATATTTTATAATTAATTATTAAATAATATTGAATTTATAATTAAGAATTAATCTATTATTATAAAATAATTATCAACTAATATATTAATATTTTATAACTTATTTCATATATTTATTACTTTAACACATTAATGTAAGCCTCGAAGTCAAACATAAAAAGTGTGATAAACCAAGTGACCTATTCAAAACTAAGTGGACATCAACTAAAAGTAATGACACCAAAGAGACTAGAAAAGTTCTAAAGACCTCAGACATGTGGCAAGTAGCCTGGCCAGGTGCCATGGACAACCTCTGACCATGGCTCCTCCTCGATATATGTCACCTGGTCAGCCCACTGCTTCAATATGTCCACGACTCCTTCGGTCCTTCTGACAGCTGGCTGGGTATCCTGCTTTGCTTCATGTCCTGTGTCCACCTCCTTCGATTTCTCCACAGGCCTGACTCCATGTTGCTCATCTCTTGCTTTATTTTTCAATAATTCATTTATATTTTATAATTAATTATTAAATAATATTGAATTTATAATTAAGAATTAATCTATTATTATAAAATAATTATCAACTAATATATTAATATTTTATAACTTATTTCATATATTTTATTACTTTAATACATTTAATATTATTTCAAACATTTCAAACTTTAACACATTAATGAATTTATTATTCTAGACATTAATTTATATATCATTAATGTATTATTTAAATTAAGTACATTAATAATTGTGTATAATAATACATTAATATTTTAGTTCTTCAGTGTGTACATAACATATAATATAGAAGGAATGTGTGTCATTCCTTTAATACTCTTCAAATGTTTTATATGTCATTTCATTCAATTTAGTGGCTTTATTACTTTTAAATTGTCACAATATTATCAAAATGCAATTTTTTAAATTCCTTTATACATGTAAACTATAGTTTATTTCTCTTTCCTCCTACTTTTGTACTTTCCTTATGTTGTTATGTCTCATATTATTTATAAATTTTTTATATGATAAACAAAACTTCATCACAAAATTGAATATTAAAGTTATTTCTCTTTTTATATTTAAATTGACACAATATGATATAATATTAAAGTTGATCTTTTAATTTATGAAAGTTAAACATAATCTTTTAGATTTTTATTAATTTATTTAATGTCAACCTCAAATATCAAATCTCTCAAATAATATTAAGTTACTAAAAATCAATTATTTACTTTTAAATTTCAAGTATATCACATTCTGTTATAGTAAATTTCTTCAAGTCTTATAATTGAAGTCTCTCTTTATGCAATAACATTTTCATTCAATTGGACGATAAGGTTTCTTATGTAATTGACAAAATAACGTTAAATTTTCGTTTAATTCATCCTCCTTTTTTTTTGCTCGTAACATATGACAATGTTTTATAACATTTATCTTTCCCATATGTTAAACTTCTTCATGTTGCAACTTAACCCTCGCTAAAAAACTTAAATGTTGTGGGTTCTTGTTATTTGATCTGCCATTGCTTGATACTAATATTATTCGAATAACACAATGGCACATTGAGTAATATTGGGAATATTAATATTACGAAAACTAGTACTAATACTAAATAAAGTATTCATACTAAATGCCTAATATTCTCTCAAATATTACATTAAAAATCAATACTTTAATATTTTAATTCATAAATCACATTACTATTTTTATTATTTACTACATTTAATACTTTATTAAATTAAATATTTACTACATTTAATACTTTATTAAATTAATTTAATTATTGTTGACACATTAATTTATATATGATTCATACATTATTTAAATTATACATTTAATACAATAATTTTTATATAATTAATATATTATTTAAATAATACATTTAATTATATCATTCATGTATTACTTAAATTATACATTTAATACAATAACTTATATATAACCAATATATTATTTAAATAATATATTTAATTATATCATTCATGTATTATTTAAATTATGCATTTAATACAATAACTTATATATAATTAATATATTATTTAAATTATAAATTTAATTCATTTGACATTTTCATATATTTCCTTTATTTTTCTTTTAAAGTAAATACAAGATTCTCATTTATTTAATTTATTATTTTGTTATGTATTATAATATTTTATTTCTCAATAATTCATTTATATTTTATAATTACTTATTAAATAATATTGGATTTATAATTAATAAATAATTTATTATTATAAAATGATTATCAACTAATATATTAATATTTTATAATTTAATTCATATATTTATTACTTTAACACATTAATGTAATAATTATTTTATACATTAATGCATTTTAATACATTTAATATTATTTCAAACATTTCAAATTTTAACACATTAATGTATTTATTATTTTAGACATTAATTTATATATTATTAATGTATTATTTAAACTAAGTATATTAATAATCATCAATATAATAATACATTAATATTTTAGTTCATCAATGTGTACATAGCATATAATATAGAAGAAATGTATGTCATTCCCTTAATACTCTTCAAATGTTATATATGTCATTTCATTCAACTTAATGGATTTTACTTTTAAATTGTCACAATATTATAGAAATGCAAATTTTTTAAATTCCTTTATACATGTAAACTATAGTGTATTTCTCTTTCCTCCTACATTTGTACTTTCCTTATGTTGTTATGTCTTTTATTTATAATTTTTTTATATCATAAACAAATATTCATCACAAAATTGAATATGAAAGTTATTTCTTTTTTTATATTTAAATTGTCACAATATGATATAATATTAAAGTTGACATTTTAATTTATGAAATTAAGCATAATCTTTTAGATTTTTATTAATTTATTTAATGTCAACTTCTAATGTCAAATCTCTGAAACAATATTATGTCACTAAAAATCAATTATTTACTTTTAAATTTCTATTGTATCACATTGTTTTATAGTAAATTTCTTAAAGTTTTATTATTGAACTCTTTGTTTATGCAATAACATTTTCATTCAATTCGACGATAAGGTTTCTTATGTAATTGACAAAATAACTTTAAATTTTCATTTAATTCATCCTCCTCCTTTTTTTCTAATAATGAAAATATTAGTATTACTAAAATAAATACTAAGATTCCCTCAAATATTACATTAAAATTCAATACTTTAATATTTTAATTGATAAATCACATTACTATTTTTATTATTTAACACATTTAATATTTTATTACATTAATTTAATCATTTTTTACACATCAACTTATATAGCATATTATTTAACACATTTAATATTTTATTACATTAATTTAATCATTTTTTACACATCAACTTATATAGCATTAATGTATTATTTAAATTATACATTTATATTATTTAATACAATAACTTATATATAATTAATATATTATTTAAATAATACATTTAATTATATCATTCATGTATTATTTAAATTATACATTAATGCATTTAATACAATAATTTATATATAATTAATATATTATTTAAATTATACATTTAATTCATTTGATATTTTCATATATTTACTTTATTATTGTCTTAAAGTAAATACGAGATTCTCATATATTTAATTTATTATTTTGTTATGTATTATAGTATTTTATTTCTCAATAATTCATTTATATTTTATAATTAATTATTAAATAATATTAAATTTATAATTAATAAATAATTTATTATTATAAAATAATTATCAACTAATATATTAATATTTTATAAGTTATTTCATATATTTATTACTTTAACACATTAATTTAATAATTGTTGTATACATTAATGCATTTTAATACATTTAATATTATTTCAAACATTTCAAACTTTAACATATAAATGCATCTATTATTTTAGACATTAATTTATATATCATTAATGTATTATTTAAATTAAGTACATTAATAATCATCAATATAATAATACATTAATATTTTAGTTCATGAATGTGTACATAGCATAGAATATAGAAGGAATGTGTGTCATTCCTTTAATACTCTTCAAATGTTATTGGCTTTATTACTTTTAAATTCTCACAATATTATCTAAATGCAATTTTTTAAATTGCTTTATATATGTAAACTATAGTTTATTTATCTTTCCTCCTAAGTTTCCACTTTCCTTATGTTGTTATGTCTCATATTTTTTATAATTTTTTTATATGATAAACAAAACTTCATCACAAAATTGAATATTAAAGTTATTTCTCTTTTTATATTTAAATTGTCACAATATGATATAACATTAAAGTAGACGTTTTAATTTATGAAAGTTAAACATAATCTTTTAGATTTTTATTAATTTATTTAATGTCAACCTCAAATGTCAAATCTCTCAAATAATATTAAGTGACTCAAAATCAATTATTTACTTTTAAATTTCTAGTGTATCACATTGTTTTATAGTAAATTTCTTCAAGTTATATTATTGAACTCTCTCTTTATCCAATAACATTTTCATTCAATTTGACTATAAGGTTTCTTATGTAATTGACAAAATAACTTTAAATTTTCATTTAATTTATCCTCCTTTTTTTTTGCTCGTAACATATGACAATGTTTTATAACATTTGTCTTTCCCATAGTTTAAACTTCTTCATGATGCAACTTAACCCTTGTAACGACCCTAGTTAAATAAATATTTAAAGATTATAAAATAAAATTAATTAAAGAAAATAATTGTGATTAATCAAGTAATACTCTAACTACAGATCACATTTAATGACCTGAGAAATAAATTTAAAAGATCAATGAAAAATGTTAAAAAAATGGTTGCGTATGCAGAGAGGGAGCTTATGGATCTTGAGAAGATAAAACATTTAAGGAAGGAGAAGGGACAGGCACGGAGGGTGGTTGGAGGAGTAACTGCATGAGTCGGCGAAGGAGGAATAAGGGATGGGGGAAGGTTGACGGGAGGATCATTCAGCGGAGGAGAGATTTTCTGGGGACTTTTGGATTTGCTGTGAGCACAGAGTTCGGACTGTGGCTTTTGATCAATTGAGGCACTGAGTTGCTGGAGGTTTTGGGCACGGAGGGCCAGGATATCCATAGATATCCTAGAGCTAGGTAGTTTTCCTAGTTGGCAGGGAGGAAAGTAGTTTTGGGCAGTGATTTTCCGGTTTGTGGCAGGATTGATCGGGGTAGCAGGTAACGGGGAGGCAGCAACAAGGCACAGTGGCAACAACAATTAGCATCAGAACTAGGTACTTTGTTAAGGTATGTATTTATTTCTTTCTGCAATGAAATCAACATTTATTGATAAATCTAAGTTACTAATGTTGTTGTCATAAAAATCAATATTATGCTATGAAGTTATTGTTTTAGTTTAAAAAGTAAATGGCTTAGGAAACTTGATGATGTTTAGAAGTATTTGGTTGTTACATATGGTATCAGAGCGTCTTAGTTTGAAATTTGGGCCTAAGGGCCAAAACCCCAAGTGTTGACTCCAGCCACGCTTAAACTACAAACAAAATACATTCAGTTTGACCCAATATGACTGATACAGTATCCGAAAATATACTCAGGTAGTACCCCTAAGTTATCCCAGCATTTGATCTCATAGATATAGCACAAGTAACCTCTTTAGGCAATACCCTTTAACTGGATCATGAATGGGTAATACAGTCTCAGTTTGAATACTTAAAGGAACGCCCTTTAAATTAAGTGGCAGCGAACCAGATAGCTTGAAGGACCACTTCCAACGAAATGGCCACCATTAAAAGAAGCCTAATAAAGCTATTAAGAGTGAAAAGAGAGTTGATAATTTAATTGAGAAATACTTGTAAATGAAGTTTCGGGTAGGGTAGACACCTGAAATCTACAGAAGTGTTGAAGGAAGCTTCTATGGAAGGCTTGAAGTTGGAAAATTTAATAACTGCATGAATTGTACTAAATAAAATGAAAAAGGACATTTGCAGGACCTTGAAAAGGCTTACTTCATCTCGAACTGACCCAAATGAGGAACTGCCAATGCGCAGTCGGACAAAAGAAGATTAGAAGATTTGTATCACGTGGGAAAAGTATAAACTAGTTTCCTGTACTAGCCTCAGTGAAATTTTAAAATAATGAAGAATCTTAGGAATGATAGACCCATACAAATTTTAACCCTGTCAAGAAAGCAATTTTAACACTACGTAATGTTTTATGCAACAAATCGATCATCCTGAGGACGGATCCTAGCCGTTGATTTCAGCAGGACATGCGTCAGCATTCTGGGGAGGGGGCTCGATGCCACCACCTTATCGTAACAGAGTCATACCAGGGATAGAAGCTGCAGGGATTTCAATGGCAGCCAGTGCAGAATCTCGTTCATCGCCAACGGTGCAGACAGGTCTACGACCATCTCGAGGAACAACTAGTAGGGGCAGGGGTTCCAGGGGAAGGAACTCATTTCAAAGATAGACACATAACAATGCACAGGTTCAACCTGGTGTTACCTATTGGGGGTACGGGGGACCCCATTACCAGCGTGACTTCCCGGAGTTACAATCAGGGTTTGTGCATAGAGAAGGAAAGGCACCAATGGGGAGAGAAAGTAACAACCATCAGATTTACACAGTCGTTAACTGTAACATCCTCCTTGATACGACAACAACTCTCAGAACAGGTGCAAATTTTTATTTTGTTTAATGTGTGTGCACATGTGTAGAAGTAACAAACACACTAGACTCCACGTCGCCACTCTACAACCAACAAGACACAACCACGAAGTTCAACACAAGAAGACTGAAGGCCCACAACGAGTAACTGCAACAATGTACGACCATAAGCATAAGGCGCACAACACAAACATTAAGACATACTGGGGGTGCATAGTAAGAACATAGAGGGAAGAATACATGGTGTTAGGGTTACTATTTCTGCACCAGAAAGCATGGAGTTTAGTCTTATGTCGTCTCGAAAGAAGATTAGACAGGCTCCTGGCCGACTACTCAGGCAGAAAATAGTAACCCGACCTAGAACAAGACGCAAGCAAGATGAACAAAACAAGACGACCCCGACATATCCCAGTGACAACAAGTAATAAACGCCTCTGGACATAAGGCATTCAACTAGAAGTAGTAAGCAGAAAATGACACCAGGTGTTAAGTACAGTACAGCCACAGATGGAAGCATCCAACAGTAGAGTTACTATTTCTGCATAGAAAAGCAAGGCTTTTAGTCTTATGTCTTATCGAAAGAAGATTAGACAAGCTCCTGGCCAACTTCTCAGGCAGAAACTAGTAATCTCTGTCAGGTGTGTCGCAAGAGTGGAAACCCTGCCTTTAAAGGGCCCGAGACTCTTCATACGACACTGGATTTCTTACACAGAAAAATCACACACACAGACATACACACTAAGGCTACAAGGAGGTGTCCATACCCCGCCCGACATAAGAAGACCATGCAACTAACTGATTACACTCAAGTACGACATAAATAAGAAGAATTATTACGTCCCTTAAGGAAGGCGCATGACATGGGACTTTGACAACGAACACCCAAGTTCAACATTATCTAAAAGAACAACCACCCTAGTATACTAACTTGGAGTAATTATTTGTATGTAAGTCAAGGTTATTGCACCATATATGTTATTAACAACAATAAAAATTACAATAACACTGTCATGAAATGTTAACCATCTATCATTTATGTCAAACATCCGGACCATGATTTTACAATTTCCATACTTCTTACGTGCTAGAACCACCAAAATTATAATGACCATACAAGATAAAAACAATCAATTAAACATGAGGAGCTCACAATGCGATGTCATCAATGATCATAAAGTCCAATACTAATGCATTAAAAAAAACATCTTATTTATAGGTAATCATCAATTTGAAAATAACAATATACATCCTAATTAAAAAGGCAATCTATAAAATAATAAAATTTAAATGACAATAATTAAAAAGGGCAATATTTGGAAATAACAAACTATCAATATTAAAAATTACAATAATTAAAGATAACAATTAATTAAAGCTGTCAATATATGGAAATATCATCATGATTATAGGTAACATCAATGTGAAAATAACAATATGCACCATAATTAAAAATGGCAATCTATAATATAATAAAATTTAAAATGTCAATAATTAAAAATGCCAATGTCTGAAATGACAACATGACAAAGACAACATAAAGATAACATCATAATTATAAATATCGTTGATACTAATTTACCATAATGTTGCCCCATCGTAACAATAACCTTCCATATAATCTTGATAAACTCCATAAATAATGCATAAACCTTCCATAACTCAGTATACACAACCTGTCATAATGAAAAAGGTCCTTAAATATAGAGTTATCCTACTCGCTAGCTAACAATATTATCAATCCATACCCTTTTGAATTTCAATATGTTAAGGCAAATAGAATTATTAATTCGGAACAAAATTACCAGCTACATTGCTATTAACCATAAATGAAAGAGCATTAAACCCGACACTGATTTACCACACAAAAAGGAAGTTAACAATTTAGTCATTCATCTCCATATTAACTGAAAAAGAAAGAAAATTGTTCACTCTGCTTTTACCTCCCCCTTTTTAAATTAATCTTTTGTGAGGGATAAGGAAAATCCCTTACTAACTAAATAACAGTTATATAAATATCAATTAGGTAGCATTACAATTCACCCACAATGCCATTAAATAACAATTAAATAAAGCTAAAAGGATCATGAGAAGGGGGCTCCTCGAACTATCCAGGTTGCCTCGCGCGTTTTGAACGAAGGGCATGCTTGATGGCCTTTTCCCCCTTTTTAATTAAATAGTGCCAACTAGATGTAACGAAGAATTTAGACTTATTGGGAATAACACAACAACTGATAGTCAACGAAATTTTAGGTCGAACTTGGAATGGAATCACCACGGGAACAACACCAGCCCCGATTTTAATGACGAGATGGAACCAAACGCTGTGTGGCCTCCAAAACGTAATGGCACGCACTGAATTCATGCTGGGGTTCTTCCTAACCTACCCCTCGATCACGCTATCCCTCTCCTGGTGGCACGCTACCCCGGGCATAGGATTAAAACGTGGGCATCACATCTTCTTGAGTACTCAGGGATTGAAATTGAATAATAAGTAGACAGGACAAGGGGATACACGTCATAGCAACAGAAATCAAGATCCCAACGTCAGTCAATTTAATTCTGGAAGTATCGGATGTTTCTGAAACAAAAGAGCAGCTCAAGAATTTAACAGTTATCTTCGTGTACGTACTGAATTAAGAAAACCAACTCAGCAGATGCAAGGGTTTAACAACACTCCCGGTGTAAAGGATATTACAGACTAAGAATCGTGGTAATCAGAGAGGTTTTATCATTAACTTCTCCTCTAATCTTTCCTTGATACAGTTCAGAAAGTCGAAAGGGAATTCCTGGAGCGTCCTAGAGAGGATTTTGTTGCGTACCTCAACAACGATCACCACTAGGCATAAGGGAAATAACAGGAAGTGAGCTACTGGACCAGATACGTACCCCTCAGAAATCATCCATGCCAACCCATTTTCATTCGCGTCCCTACTCTTTCGAACTTTAATGCTTACGGAGAGGATGCAACTATCTAACCCCTCTTCTTGGATGTGGAACAATAAAAACAACACGGCCAGGATAGGGAAGGAAAAAAAAATCAATAAAACTACAACTCGCTGAAGAAAAAAAATTACCAATTTAATTTAAAGTAACAAGCCAACCCAAATCCAATAACCTTCTCGGTACCCCGTTACAAGGAGATGGCTAGATGGGAATTTCTTCAGTCATCAGACTGCAGGGATCAATGCCGGATGATTTATACAACAAAATGCCAACAACAATAAGGGGTCAGGACGAAATCTTTTTATCATTTAAAACAGAGGGAAAACCTTGATTACAGAGGAAATTAACATTAGTAAAGTAGTTTCATTGTCTGATATTTTTCAATAACTATTCAGCTGCAATTCATCCCCACGAACCTACAGATTATAAATCGGTACATGATTGCAACAGTAACACTATATCGCATGAGGAATTAAAATAACACCACAGTTACATCAGTCTTAAGTGAGATCACCGAGTAGATAAAATAAAAATAGCCAACCGATCCGTTTACCCCGACATACCGAACCCAGCAAGCTGAAATGCATTCTAATCTACCAAATGACAATCATACCTTTGCCTCTTCGCCTGCCTCGAACGATGATCCACCACTCTGTGTCATTGTTGCCTCGTGCCGCTCCCACTCGCCAACCATAGAGACTACACTGGTACCTCCCAGCCAATCGCTAGGGGTACTCTGCTTCCCCCTTAGCCCCCTGAGCCACAAAGGGGCCACACAAGATCCAAAGATAAGACTAGCTTCTCAGCTCGCCTCCAAGGCTGAGCTACCACTCCAATACAACTGAGATAAACCCAACTCCTCACAAGCAATCCATCAAGCCACAATCCAACAGCTTAACATTATGCTAACCGTTCATCCCTTCTTCCTCCTTTTCCCCTTCTTTTATAGAAATTGAGACCCACCTACTTTCCCTAAATCATTATTAATTTAAATTTTAATGACAATCCTCTAAAAATTTGTTGTCGTCCAAGTTTCACTCATCCCCCATGTTTCTCTAAAATTGTTTTCTTTAATTTAAATAAAATACTCATTTCCCTCACCCCTCCTATAGTCGCTCCTAGAATTACTCCTAGGGTACCTAGATCCCCTCTCATATTTTAATAACTTTCCTAAAATGAAGTTGTTGATTTTTAGTAACTCCTTAATTGTTGATTCCTTTTTGCTTTTTACCCTATGTTCCTTACTTTCCATTATTAAGTTTTCTTTATTACAAGTTTCCTTCTTAAAAACCCAAAAGATAAAAGCACCTATTAAACCTTTCATTGTATTTCTAAAATCCTAACTTTTATACTCCCACACTTTAATAATTTTAATTCTTCTTTATAATTTAAAAGCCATGGGTTTCACTTAATTCTTCTCCCTCATTACTTTACCCCCTTTAATTTTAAGAAGACTTTAACTAACACTTAGGAGGGTTTTAGTTTACGCCCTTCTGTTTATTTTTGTAGGAACTTTTCTTAGGGCTTGTCAAAATTTTATCTTAGAGATGTTTTAAATTTTAGGTTTAGATTCGAACTGGGTGACAATCAATTAGGGGAGTGGTTTTGAGAATTTCTAAAGGCGTTAAGGTCTCAGGGTCATCTAGGTTTGTCTCATCACCATCAATGCGACGTGCCCTTTAGGATGCAATACATGCTCCAAGGGTGCCACTCACCTCATTTTATTCTATTGCGCGACGTGCCCTTCAGGATGCACCACGTGCTCCAAGGGTGCCACTCACCAACTAGTGTTTCTTTTGTGTGACATGCCCTTTAGGATGCACCACGTGCTCCAAGGGTGCCACTCGCCGACTTGACGGATTGGTAGACATCTATAACCCCTGGAGTCAACACTCCGCCAGGTGAACTTGTGGGAGACTAATGGATCTAAATAATAAGGCCCCCGCCTTATTGCGCGCCCTTTAGAATCATCGTGAGCGATTGTCGCAGTCTACCCTCACGACATCGTGGACCCTCTCGAACTAGGTAATCGTTAACCTACGGTTCAAGCCACGACGAGAGTGCTAGTAGGCTGTGGCAGGGCTGCTATCCACACCTCTCCCTCAACCTCTCTGGAAATCATGTGTGGCCCCTTTACTCCATATGTGAGTCTGGTCGGCAAGCTATCACCAGCCTACATCATCAACGATCATGTCAGAACGTCAACAACATATCATAAAATCAATATCATATCATCAAAACAAAGCAATATCATCATAAATGAATCAACGCAAATAGTACACTCCCTGACTCAGTACGGAGTCCAAGGGGGTTCCACCGATGCCTCTGCATCCTCAAGTGATCCGAAATCGAATTCAGAAGCCTATCAGGGCTTGAAAAATGCTCAAAAATTAAAGTGCTCAGAATCCGACGAAACCAACACCATTACGTCCGTCTCGTCTTCCCGATTCTGATGGTATATTTACTCTGTCAAGTGGACTCCATATGTGAAAGTTATTGCGCTCTGATTGGAAGCCCAAACAGGTAAAAAGTCAAAGGTCAACTGGTCAAAAAGTCAACGCTGATGTCATCATGTTGACTGTACAGGAGATGACGTGGCACTCTCTGGCTGATGGTGATTGGACATGTTTACTGATTGGGCAGACATGTGGCAGGCAATTGGACCAGTCAATGGTTGACAAGTGGCATTTGTCCATCGAATGGGAAAGTGCCACATGGCCCAGTCATGGGCAGCCACGTGGCACCCGGTCAAAGTCAAAGTGGAAGGTTTAAAAAAAATTTGGGGTCCATGGGTTTTCAACCCATGACCAACCACTAAGCCTAAGCGCATTCACTTTTTTCCTGTAACCAATGCACCACATTATTTTATGTTATTAAAACTCACAATATTAATTATATTGTATGGTATTATGTGCATAAAGGAGGAGAGGGGCCAGCGCTTAGCCCTTTGGGCTAAGCGCTTGGCCATATGGAGTCCATATAACCTTGCCAAAGGAGCACGCGCCCAAGACTAAGGGGCTTAAGCCCGTTTGTAACTATTATATGGTTATAAAGTG
>ML780937.1:364756-384517 GCA_009831015.1 Picea engelmannii
TTTGTTAATTCTCCTTTTGATTATAACAAGCATAATCAAGTAAACCGGAACTTGTGGAAACTTTATCCATCTACCTATTGTCTTTCACCTAAGAATTGTGTTGCCAAGTGTTGGAAGAGACAAACTTTGTACAGGAAACCTATTTCGTCCAGGAAGGAAACATGACGTAAAGGCTCAAGTCCACAACGGAAGAAGGAGAAGGTTAAGAAAGTCTGGATGCCAAAAGCTCGTTGTACGTTTTGCAGCAAGAGTGGACATCAAAAGGCTAGTTGTTGGAAGCTTAATCCAGAGATTCGTCCAAATAAGGGCAAAAGGATTTTGCATGCACCCATGAAGGAGGAAGGATTACCAGCAAAGCAAGACGAACACCGTGAAGGAAAGAAAGCAGTCACTTGGTTCTGCCAGAAGTGGATGTCTCACCTTCATTGTGTTTTGCTTCCCCTGATGTAATCATCTTTCAGAGACAAAGAGCAATCCGGGTGGCCTATCCCAAGCTTGTCGAGTGGTTAGTAACCTTTTGGGGACCAAAAGGTCTTATTGTGGGGAGGTGTGATCCGAAATCGGATTCAGAAGCCTATCAGGGCTTGAAAAATGCTCAAAAATGAAAGTGCTCAGAATCTGACAAAACCAACACCATTGCATCCGGATCATCTTCCCGATTATGGTAGTATATTTACTTTGTCAAACAGACTCCATATGTGAAAGTTATCGCGCTCTGATTGGAAGCCCAAACAGGTAAAAAGTCAAAGGTCAACTGGTCAAAAAGTCAACGCTGATGTCATCATGTTGACTTTACAGGAGATGACGTGGAACTCTCTGGATGATGGTGATTGGACATGTTTGCTGATTGGGCAGACATGTGGCAGGAAATTGGACCAGTCAATGGTTGACAAGTGGCATTTGTCCGTCGAATGGGAAAGTGCCACATGGCCCAGTCATGGGCAGCCACGTGGCACCCAGTCAAAGTCAAAGTGGAAGGTTTAAAAAAAAATTGGGGTCCATGGGTTTTGAACCCATGACCAACCACTAAGCCTAAGCGCCTTCACTTTTGTCCTGTAACCAATGCACCACATTATTTTATGTTATTAAAACTCACAATATTAATTATATTGTATGGTATTATGTGCATAAAGGAGGAGAGGGGCCAGCGCTTAGCCCTTTGGGCTAAGCACTTGGCCATATGGAGTCCATATAACCTTGCCAAAGGAGCACGCGCCCAAGACTAAGGGGCTTAAGCCCGTTTGTAACTATTATATGGTTATAAAGTGGTTTTTCAACCAATTTTGGGTTTTTTAATAATGTTTAGCCCATTTTTAATGTAATTAACTCATTTTGGGGAGTTATTGGGCATTTTTAGAGCCTAAATTCATGGAGGAAGTTGGAGATGGACAACTAACTCCCCCACTATTTAACCAAGGCCATTTTGAGGCCAAGGGGACAGCTTTTGAGAGCAATTCAGAGCAAAGATGCTAAAGCAAGCCAAGTCAAAGCCAGTTTGAGGCAGGGAGACCGTTGAGGAGGAGATGTTGTCGGACGATTTCTGAGAGCTCGGGACATCCGTTTTAGGTGCCATTTTTTGTGCAAGATTCTAGAGATCTGGGCGAACATGACCAGATCAGTCTGGAAGCCATTCAACATTGTAATGATGTACTATTAATCTTTCGAAAATAAATAAAGAAGCCTCCCCCACAGAGAAAAGGCCCGGAGACGTAGGCAAAGTTGTGTCGAACTCCGTTATCAACCTGTGCATTATGGTTTGTTGTTTTTCATTGTATTTCAGATCTGAAAATATGTTAATGGATGTATGATTTATTCTCTTTTCTCACTCTTTCTTTAAGTTTCCCAATGGTTAATAAATGCATGCAAATAAAAACTCATCCATAAGTCATTTCGAAAAATCCTGACGGATCATCAAGGTCTGAAACCCTGCACACTCAATGAGACTGAGTCAGCAACACCTGTCTACATCAAGTAGTAAAACATCATGTCATCTATCAGAAGGCATCATAATCAAGCACAAATGTATTAATATCATAAAAGTCTAGATCACTTGCGAGCAAGTGTCCTCAAAGAATAAGTTTTGTAAGTGCGCTAGAGTGGGATGTTACATACACCCCCTCTTGGTCCAAACTTCATCCCAAAGTTTCTCAGTATAAGTGCCGAAATAAATGTACCACAATATCATAAGTACCATAGTATCATAATTCTATCTATCAAACAAAAATGGAAACTGTTGGCGCATATCATATGTGTCCTCCCAGGTCACCGAGTGCGGACTATAACTGTCCCACTGGACCTTGACCTGATCTACCATTCGACGTCGTAATTGTCGAACGCGATGATCTAAGATGCGGACTAGCTCAGCCCTGAGTGCTCCCTCATCTGATACCTGCAAGGAAATCATGTCAGTTATGTGCGTAGGATCACTAATATAATGCCTCAAAACAGATACATGAAAAACATCGTGCATACACCTCAAAGAATCAGACAAGGCTAGTCGATAGGCCACGACCCCCTTTCTCTCCACAATCTTAAGAGGTCCCACGAACCTAGGAGAGAGTTCAGATCCCTTTCTAAAATTGTTCGAACCCTTATGTGGTTTAACCCACAAGAAGACTCGATCCCCGACCTCGTAACTACAGTCGACTCGGCGCGCATCGGCATAACTCTTTTGTCGATCATGCGCTTCTTTTATCCTTTGTCTTATGGTTTTCATTTTCTCTTCTATTTCTTGGATGGATTTTGGTCCCACCAGGACCCTATCCTCAAGCCGATCCCAACTCAAGGGCATTCGACACGGTCGCCCATAAAGGAACTCAAAAGGTACCATCTTAATGGTGCTTTGGTAACTGTTGTTGTAAGCAAACTCTACCAAAGGCAAGAATTCCTCCCAACGCTTTTGTTGATCCATCACGTACATGCGCAACATGTCTTCCAAGGTTTCGTTCATTCGTTCGGTCTGTCCATCCGTCTCTGGGTGATACGCAGTACTAAAGTTAAGTTGAGTTCCCAAGGCCTCTTGGAAACTCGTCCAAAATCGTCCAGTAAACACCGATCCTCGATCGGATATAATCTTCTTAGGCACGCCATGCAGCCTCACAATCTCACTAATGAAAACTCTCGCTATGTCAAGTTCCTGATACGTCGTACGCACAGGAATAAATTGAGCACTCTTCGTCAGAGTGTCTACTACTACAAAGATTGATTCATGTCTCCTTGCCGTCAGTGGAAATCCAACAATAAAATCCATCGAAATAACTTCCCATTTCGATTTCAGAATAGCATGCGGTTAAAGTAATCCTGCCAGGTGTCTGTGTTCAGCCTTTACCTGCTGACACTCGAGACATCTAGCCACAAAGTTGACTATGCCGTCCTTCATTCCCTTCCAGAAGAATAAGGGTTTAAGGTCTGCCCTCATCTTCGTGACTCCTGGGTGAGCCATGTAAACTGCTCTATGAGCCTCGCTCAGGATCAACATCCTCAACTCGTCATTTGGCAGTACGTAAATCCGACCTATAAACCTCAATAACCCATCGCTGTCAAAATTAAATCCCTCATATCGTGGTACCATCATAGTGTTTTGTCTGATAAACTCCTCGACTTCTTTGTACCAGTCATCTTCACGCTGTAAAGTGAGAATCTTCTCACGTAGGTTCGTCTGAAGAGGTAACACCGAAAAGATGCGTGGCCTCTGACTCAAAGGATCTGCCACTTGGTTCACTATTCCCTTTATGTAAGTAATCTCGAAGTCGTACTCGCTAAGCAATTTCGACCAATGCAGTTGTCGCGCGTTCAGGTCGCTTTGCGTAAAAATTTGTTGTAGTCCACAATGATCAGTCTTTAATTCAAATTTTCATCCAAAAAGGTAGTGTCTCCAAACCCTCAAGGCATAATTGATGGCTAATAACTCCAAATCATGCGTCGTGTAGTTCTCCTCATGCCTTCTCATCTTCCTCGAAATGTAAGAAATCACTCGTCCGTCCTGCATCAAGACTCCACCTAAACCTTCCTTGGATGTGTCAGTGCATACCAAGAAGTCGGTGTCCATGTCAGAGACCTTTAGTATCGACGTTGTTGTCAACAACTCCTTAAGCCTTCGAAATGCTTCCACGCATTTCTCAGTCCAAACAAACTTCTTGTTTTTCTTCTGCAATTCTGTGATCGGACTTGCTATCTTTGAAAATCCCTCGGCAAACCGTCGATAGTATCCGGCTAAACCCATAAAACTATGCACTTCTGTGACATTCGTCGGCGCAGGACATTCCATAATAGCCTCAACCTTGGCTGGATCCATGGTGATGCCTTCACCGGAGATGACGTGCCCTAAGTGGTGAATCCTCGATTGATAAAAAGAGCATTTGGACAACTTCCCATACAATTTGTGCTCTCGCAAACACTGTAGTACCAAGCGAAAGTGCTCGTCATGCTCCTCTGTCGTCCGAGAGTAGATCAAAATATCATCAATGAATACTTGGACAAGCTTGTCCAAGTAATCGTGGAACACCCCGTTCATCAAACTCATGAATACCCCTGGGGCGTTTGTCAATCCAAATGGTAAAACAGTAAACTCGTAATGTCCAAATCTGGTCTTAAAAGCGGTCTTAGGGACGTCATCCTCCTTGATCCGTAACTGGTGATACCCTGATCCTAAATCATTCTTGGAGAACACCGTCGCACCCTTCATTTGATCGAACAGATCGTCAATTCTTGGTAAGGGATACTGATTCTTGATTGTAGCCTTGTTCAGTTGATGGTAGTCAATGCAAAGCCTCCACGATCCATCCTTCTTCCGAATGAAAATAACTGGTGCACCCCACGGTAACACACTAGGACATATCAGTCCCAGGTCCAGCAAATCCTTCAGTTGCATTTTTAACTCTTGCAAATCCAGGGTCAACATCCGATAAGGAGTTCTTGCTATCGGTTCGATCCCCAGTTTCAGGTCTATAGTAAACTCCAATTCTCTCTCTGGTGGCATCCCAGGCAACTCCTCTGGAAATACGTCCACAAACTTCTTCACCATCGGAAGTTGTTCTAGACCTTCTGCTGCTCCCTTTTCGTTTAGCGCAAGGATCACATAAATCTTTCACCCCTTTTACATACTCTTCCATAACTGTAAGGAAGAGACGAACCTTAGGGATACTCCCTGGTTCTGTCCTACAATCACCCGTCTATTTCCTTCATCATCGACCAAGCTCAACCTCTTTGTCTTACAGTTGAGTATCGCCTCATGCGATTCCAACCAATCCATACCAATCAGGATGTCATAAGATCCTAAGATCATGACGTACAAGTTGACCCTCGTGACAAACTCTCCCAGGTTAAGGGAATAGCCTGTAACCTTTCCTCCAACCTTCTGTTTGGCTCCCGAAGCCATCTCCACGAAGCTAAACTCATCCTGTTCAACTGCCTTTACCTTAATCCTTTTTAGCGCTGCACTAGAAATGAAACTCTCAATAGCACCTGGGTCTATCAAAATACTAAGGGTCTGGTCAGCGACAGTACCTGTTGTCTCGAGCACAGTCGATTGGTGCTCTGCCTGTTGGTTATTCACCGCTGCATGAATCTGATGGGCCTTGCCCATATCTCCCACTGTAGTGGGTCCGACTGATCTGGACGCTCTGGTCCTCTCCACAGGGCAGTCATGCTGGTAGTGTGACTCCCCACACATCCAACACCCCTTCTTCAGCCCAGTAGTCCTGGTACCCAAAGTAGAAGATGACAGCCCACTGGCCTAGAAGCCAGGTATGTTCTGCTGAACAGGCCTAAACTGCTACTGTTGCGGGTGACGCTGTTGCTGGTGTTGTGGTCCTTGATAGGGTTTCCGCTGCTGAGGTGGCGGTCGTAGTGGTGTAGTGATCATGGATCCCCTCTGGAGGCCACGATATCCCGACGTGTGTCTCACTGGTGTCTGATGCTGCAGCGTTCCAAATGAACCCTGCCCTGCAGGTCTCGCTGGAGTCCTGGTCTGACCCCTGTTGATAAGCTCCTCCTCTGCTATGAGGGCATTTTGGATAGCGTCGTGCAAGGTTTGAGGCATCAAGATCCTAACCTTTTCACGCAGGCTTCCATTAAGGCCAAACATGAACGTGTTTGAGCTTCTCAGTGTTCAGGTGCGGAGCATACCGGAGTAGCTCCATAAAACGTGCCTCGTACTCGGGCACCGTACGACCTCCCTGTCGTAATACGTTGAACTCATTGAGCTGATGCTCAATGAATTCCTCTGAAAGGTACCTCTCTTGGAACCGTTCCTCGAACAGTTCCCATGACAGGTCTTCAATGACCATGTTCAACTGCGGTAGGAGCATCTTCCACCATAGAAGAGCGCTCCCCTTCAGTTGAAAGACCGCCATGCAGATCTTCATGTTGGAGGTATAGTCGTGAAGTGCGAATCACATCGCCATATTCTCCAACCATGCCTCGGTGGCTGTGCCGTCCGGGGCACCGAAGAACTCAAGAAATTTCACCTTCTCGACTTCACGGTGAATGCTACCTGTAACGGTGGGTGCATGTGGTGGAACCTCAGCAGGTGTCGATGCCCTGGCCTCGTCTCTGTCCAATCTGTTGATCAACGCCTCAGACATGCACTGAAAATATCTCATCATCCCCACGACATCGGCAACTACGATCTGCTCCTGTCCGAGAACCTGCTCACCTCCCTGGGGGTTAGACCCCTCAGGTGTGGATGCTGCTGGAGGCGTCCCGCCTCCTCCACTAGCACCCCGTCATCTGCCTCCAAGGCATCCTCTAACCATGATTACCTGCACGCACACAATCAACTCAATCAACAACAGAATAATCAAATATAATCATGTCAATGAAAGCCATAGCGAATCCCAAGCCACGGGTCGAACCGGCTCTGATACCATATGTAACATCCTCCTTGCTACGACAACAACTCTGAGAACATGTGCAATTTTTTTTTTTGTTTAAGGTGTGTGTGCACATGTAGAAGTAACAAACACACTAGACTCCACGTGGATACTCGAAAACCAACAAGACGCAACCACGAAGTTCAGCACAAGAAGACTGAAGGCCCACAATGAGTAACTGCAACAATGTACGACCATAAGCATAAGGCACACAACACAAACATTAATACATACTGGGGGTGCATAGTAAGAACATAGAGGGAAGAATCCATGGTGTTAGGGTTACTATTTCTGCACTAGAAAGCAGGGCATTTAGTCTTATGTCTTCTCGAAAGAAGATTAGACAGGCTCCTGGCCGACTGCTCAGGCAGAAACTAGTAACCTGACCTAGAAAAAGATGCAAGCAAGACGAACAAAACAAGACGACCCTGACATATCCCAGTGACAACAAGCAATAAACGCCCCTGGAGATAAGGCGTTCAACTAGCAGTTGTAAGCAGAAAACGACACCAGGTGTTAAGTACAGTACAACCACAGATGGAAGCATCCAACAGTAGAGTTACTATTTCTGCACAGAAAAGCAGGGCTTTTAGTCTTTTGTCTTCTTGAAAGAAGATTAGACAACCTCCTGGCTGACTGCTCCGGCAGAAACTAGTAATCTTTGTCAGGTGTATCACAAGAGTGGAAACCCTTCCTTTAAAGGGCCTGAGACTCTTGATATGGCACTGGATTCCTTACACAGAAAAATCACACACACAGACATACACACTAAGGCTACAAGGAGGTGTCCATACCCCGCCCAACATAAGCAGACCACGCAACTAACTGATTACACTCAGGTACGACATAAATAAGAAGAACGATTACATCCCTTACAGAAGGTGCATGACATGGGACTCTGACAATGGACACCCAAGTTCAACATTATCTAAAAGAACAACCACCCTAATATACTAACTTGGAGTAATTATTTGTACGTAAGTCAAGGTTATCGCACCATATATGTTATTAACAACAATAAAAATTACAATAACATTGTCATGAAATGTTAACCATCTATCATTTATGTCACACATCCGGACCATGATTTTACAATTTCCATACCTCTTACGTGCTACAACCACCAAAATTATAATGACCATACAAGATAAAAACAATCAATTAAACATGAGGAGCTCACAATGCGATGTCATCAATGATCATAAAGTCCAATACTAATGCATTAAAAATAACATCTTATTTATAGGTAATCATCAATTTGAAAATAACAATATATATCCCAATTAAAAAGGCAATCTATAAAATAATAAAATTTAAATGACAATAATTAAAAAGGGAAATATTTGGAAATAACAAACTATCAATATTAAAAATGACAATAATTAAAGATAACAATTAATTAAAGTTGTCAATATATGGAAATATCATCATGATTATAGGTAACATCAATGTGAAAATAACAATATGCACCATAATTAAAAATGGCAATCTATAATATACTAAAATTTAAAATGTTAATAATTAAAAATGCCAATGTCTGAAATGACAACATGACAAATACAACATAAAGATAACATCATAATTATAAATATCGCTGATACTAATTTACCATAATGCTGCCCCATCGTAACAACAACCTTCAATATAATCTTGATAAACTCCATAAATAATGCATAAACCTTCCATAACTCAATATACAGAACCTGTCATAATGAAAAAGGTCCTTGAATATAGAGTTATCCTACTCGCTAGCTAACAATATTATCAATCCATACCCTTTTGAATTTCAATATGTTAAGGCAAATATAATTATTAATCCGGAATAGATTTACCAACTACATTGCTATTAACCATAAATGAAAGAGAATTAAACCCGACACTGCTTTACCACACAAAAAGGCAGTTAACAATTTAGTCATTCAGCTCCATATTAACTGAAAAAGAAAGAAAAGTGTTCACTCTACTTTTACCTCCCCCTTTTTAAATTAATCTTTTGTGAGGGATAAGGAAAAGCCCTTACTAACTAAATAACAGTTATATAACAATCAATTAGGTAGCATTACAATTCACCCACATTGCCATTAAATAACAATTAAATAAAGCTTAAAGGATCATGAGAAGGGGGCTCCTCAACCTATCCAGGTCGCCTCACGTGTTTTGAACGAAGGGCATGCTTGCTGGCCTTTCCCCCCTTTTTAATTAAACAATGCCAACTGGATGTAACGAAGAATTTAGACTTATTGGGAATAACACAACAACTGATAGTCAACGAAATTTCAGGGCGAACTTGGAATGGAATCACCACGGGAACAGCACCAGCCCCGATTTTAATGACGGGATGGAACCAAACGCTGGGTGGCCTCCAGAACGTAATGGCACACACTGAATTCGCACTGGGGTTCTACCTAACCTACCCCTCGATCACACTATCCCTCTCCTGGTGGCACGCTACCCCGGGCGTAGGATTAAAACGTGGGCATCACATCTTCCTGAGTACTCAGGGATTGAAGTTGAATAATAAGCAGACAAGAAAAGGGGATACGCGTCATAGCAACAGAAATCAAGATCCCAACGTCAGTCAATTTAATTCTGGAAGTACCAGATGTTTCTGAAACAAAAGAGTAGCTCAAGAATTTAACATTTATCTTCGTGTACATACTGAATTAAGAAAACCAACTCGGCAGATGAAAGGGTTTAACAGCCCTCCCGGTGTAAAGGATATTCCCGACTAAGAATCGTGGTAATCTGAGAGGTTTTATCATTAACTTCTCCTCTAATCTTTCCTTGATACAGTTCAGAAAGTCGGAAGGGATTTCCTGGAGCGTCCTAGAAAGGATTTTGTTACGTACCTCAACAACAATCACCAGTAGGCATAAGGGAAATAACAGGAAGTGGGCTACTGGACCAGATATGTACCCCTCAGAAATCATCCATGCCAATCCATTGTCATTCGCGTCATTACTCTTTCGACCTTTAATGCTTACGGAGAGGACACGACTATCTAACCCCTCTTCCTGGATGTGGAATAATACAAACAACACGGCAAGGATAGGGAAGGAAAAAAAAATCAATAAAACTACAACTCGCTGAAGAAAAAAAATTGCCAATTTAATTTACAGTAACAAGTCAACCCAAATCCAATAACCTTCTCGGTACCCCATTACAAGGAGATGGCTAGATGGGAATTTCTTCGGTCATCATACTGCATGGATCAATGCCGGATGATTTATACAACAAAATGCCAGCAACAATAAGGGGTGAGGATGAAATCTTTTTATCATTTAAAACAGAGGGAAAACCTTGATTACAGAGGAAATTAACATCAATAAAGTAGTTTCATTGTCTAATATTTTTCAATAACTATTCAGCTGCGATTCATCCCCACGAAACTACAGATTATAAATCGGTACATGATTGCAACAGTAACACTATATCGCATGAGGAATTAAAATAAAACCACAGTTACAACATTCTTAAGTGAGATCACCGAGTAGATAAAATAAGAATAGCCAACCGATCCATTTACCCCGACATACCGAACCCAGCAAGCCGAAATGCATTCTAATCTACCAAATGAAAATCATACCTTTGCCTCTTCACCTGCCTCAAACGATGATCCAGCACTCCGTGTCGTTGTTTCCCCATGCCACTCCCGCTCTCCGACCATAGAGACTACACTGGTACCTCCCAGCCAATCGATAGGGGTACTCTGCTTCCCCCTTAGCCCCCCGAGCCGCAAAGGGGCCACACAAGATCCAAAGATAAGACTAGATTCTCAGCTCGCCTCCAAGGCTGAGCTACCACTCCAATATAGCTGAGATAAACCCAAATCCTCACAGGAAATCCATCAAGCCACAATCCGGCAGCGTAACGTTACGCTAACCGTTCATCCCTTCTTCCTCCTTTTCCCCTTCTTTTATAGAAATTGAGACCCACCTACTTTCCCTAAATCATTATTAATTTAAATTTTAATGACAATCCTCTAAAAATTCTCTGTCATCCAAGTGTCACTCATCCCCCATGTTTCTCTAAAATTATTTTCTTTAATTTAAATAAAAGACTCATTTCCCTCACCCCTCCTATAGTCGCTCCTAGAATTACTCCTAGGGTTCCTAGATCCCCTCTCAGCTTTTAATAACTTTCCTAAAATGAAGTTGTTGATTTTTAGTAACTTGTTAATTGTTGATCCCTTTTTACTTTTTACCCTATGTTCCTTACTTTCCTTTATTAAGTTTTCTTTATTACAAGTTTCCTTCTTTCTATTGATTGTTCCTTTCCTTTTTTTTTTCTTACATATTTATTATTATTATTTTTTTTTTAAACCCAAAAGATAAAAGCACCTATGAAACCTTTCATTGTATTTATAATATCCTAACTTTTATACTCCCACACTTTAATAATTTTAATTCTTCTTTATAATTTAAAAGCCATGGGTTTCACTTACTTCTTCTCCCTCATTACTTTACCCCCTTTAATTTTAAGAAGACTTTAACTAACACTTAGGAGGGTTTTAGTTTATGCCCTTTTGTTAATTTTTGTAGGATCTTTTCTTAGGGCTTGTCAAAATTTTATCTTAGAGATGTTTTAAATTTTAGGTTTAGATTCGAATTGGGTGACAATCAATTAGGGGAGTCATTTTGAGAATTTCTAAAGGCGTTAAGGTCTTAGGGTCATCTAGGTTTGTTTCATCATCACCATCAATGCGATGTTCCCTTCAGGACACACTACGTGCTCCAAGGGTGCCACTCACCTCATTTTCTTTTGTTGCGCGACGTGCCCTTCATGATGCACCACGTGCTCCAAGGGTGCCACTCGCCAACTAGTGTTTCTTTTGTGTGACGTGCCCTTCAGAATGCACCACGTGCTCCAAGGGTGCCACTCGCTGACTTGACGGATTGGTAGACATCTATAACCCCTGGAGTCAACACTCCGCTAGGTGAACTTGTGGGAGACTAAGGGCTCTAAGGAATAAGGCCCCCACCTTATTGAGTGCCCCTTAGAATCATCGTGAGCGACTGTCGCAGTCTGCCCTCACGGCATCGTGGACCCTCTCGAACTAGGTAATCATTAACCTATGGTTCGAGCCACGGCGGGAGTGCTAGTAGGCTGTGGTAGGGTTGTTGTCCACACCTCTCCCTCAACCTCTCTGGATATCATTTGTGGCGCCTTTACTCCATATGTGAGTCTGATCGACAAGCTATCATCAGCCTGCATCATCAACCATCGTGTCAGAACGTCAACAACATATCATAAAATCAATATCATATCATCAAAACAAAGCAATATCACCGTAAATGAATCAACCCAAATAGCACACTCCCTGACTCAGTCCAGAGTCCAAGGGGGTTCCACCGATGCCTCTGCATCCTCAAGGTACGAAACCCTGCACACTCAATGAAACTGAGTCAGCAGCACTTGTCTACATCAAGTATTAAAACATCATGTCATCCATCAGAACACATCATAATCAAGCACAAATGTATTAATATTAGAAAAGTCTAGATCACTTGCGAGCAAGTGTCCTCAAAGAATAAGTTTTGTAAGTGCACGAGAGTGGGATGTTACATTAACAACCGCTAGGCCGAACATCAATCCATAGTAGTAGAATCCTCAGGTACGCTAAATCATGTTAATGTTAAGATTTTGTTTGATTCTACTACGACAGATAGTTTCATTTCACCATCTGCATTAAAAAGGAGTGGGTTGGCAGCCTACGAGCATGATGACTTTAAACAAGTCGAGATGGCTTCGGGGGAAAAACAAGTTGTAGGACCTAGTGTCAATAATTTTGTAGTAGACCTAGGAGTGTGCACTACCATATTGAAGGTATACGTCACTGCTCTTGGGGTGTATGACCTAATCATTGGAATGGATTGGTTAGCATCTCATCGAGATTTGGTAGATTGTTTCGCAAAGAGGGTGCTTTGTATCGATGATGAAGGAAGACCAGTAGAGATCCAAGGTGTACAGAGAAAAGTGTCATTACGCTTTATATCAACTATGAAGGTCAAGCGGTGCTTGAGGCAAGGGTGTCGAATGTATGTAGTGGAAGCATTGGGTGAAAGGAAAGGACCCTCATTAGATCAGTATCCAGTATTGTCAGAATTTTTAGATGTTTTCCTGAACGAGTTACCAGGGTTACCTCCTAAAAGGGAGCTTGATTTTACTATTGAGCTAAAACTTGGTGCAGAACCAATATCCAAGACTCTGTATCGAATGACAGTGCCAGAACTTTGTGAATTGCAAATGTAGTTGAAGGAGTTACTAGACTTAGGGCTAGTAAGGCCCAATGTGTCACCTTGGGGCGCACTGATAATTTTTGTAAAGAAGAAGGATGGATCCTTACGACTACGTATATACTACGGGGACTTGAACCATGCTACAGTGAAAAATAGGTACCCAATGCTGCGAATAGATGATCTCTTCGATCAGATGAAAGGAGCAGCAGTATTCTCAAAGATCGATCTGTGATCTGGGTATCATCAGTTAAGGATTAATGAAGGTGATATCCCAAAAAATACCTTTCGAACTCAATTTGGATATTATGAGTTTTTTGTAGTACCTTTCGGATTGACCAATGCACCAACAGTATTCATGAGCCTCATGAACGGTGTATTCCGGAAGTACTTAGACCGTTTTGTACAAGTTTTTCTGGATGACATTCTCATCTATTCCATAAATGAAAGAGAACACTAGGAACACTTGCGAATAGTGTTGGATTGCCTTAGGGAGAACAAATTGTATGGGAAGTTGTCGAAGTGTTCCTTCTTCCAGACAAAGATCCACTATTTAGGTCATATCATTTCTGACGAAGGAATCTCGGTGGACCCAGAAAAGGTAAAGGCCATTATGGAATGGCCAGTGCCGAAAAATGCACATGAGGTGAGAAGTTTCATGGGGCTAGAGGGTTATTACCAGAGATTTGTGGAAGGATTCTCAAAAATAGCGAAACCCATCACCACATTGCAACGCAAGGGGGTCAGGTATGAATGGACAGAAGAATGTGATAGCGCATTCATTGAGCTTAAGAGGTTACTAACTAGTGCACCAATTCTATGAGTGCCAAATATGGAAAAGGACTTCATGGTCTGCACGGATGCCTCAAAACAAGGGTTTGGAGCCGTGCTAATGCAGGATGGAGGAGTGATAGCTTATGTGTCAAGGAAGTTTAAGAACAAAGAGTTATACGTGACTCATGATTTAGAGTTGGCAGCTGTAATGCTGGCTCTGAAACTTTGGAGGCACTATCTTGTGGGGCAAAATTTTGAACTCAAAACAGACCATCAAAGATTAAAACATCTCTTCACTCAAAGAGATTTGAATGCCAGGCAAAGGCGATGGAGTGAGTTTATGAGTGAGTATGACTTTGGTATTTCATATATAAAGGGAAAGGAAAATGTGGTCGCAGATGCCTTGAGTAGGAGACCACGTATCTTCTCCTTGGTGACCTTAAAGGTTAGTCTGAGGGAACATGTGTTGGCACAACTACTAGGAGACAATTGGTATTTAAAGGTTACTTCAAACCTCCAGAGCGGGAGATAGTTAGACCTAAAGTATGAAGTATATAATCTAGAAATAGACGGATTGTTAAGATATCGAGGAAGGATGTATATCCCAGAGAATGGGGATATTAGAAGCATCATACTGAAGGAATCCCATAGATCACTTTATTGTGCGCATCCGGGTGTGAATAAAATGTACGCAGAGATGACGAAACTCTTATTTTGGGTAGGCATGAAGCGTGATGTAGTCCATTTCATCGCCAGATGCCTAGAGTTTCAACAAGTGAAGGTCAATCACCATCACCCAACAGGACTCCTACAACCACATGACGTCCCTATATCCAAGTGGGAAGTCATCTCAATGGATTTTGTTGTAGGGTTACCACTCACATCTCATAGACACAATGCCATTCTTGTGATAGTGGATAAGTTAACCAAGAGTGCTCATTTCATTCCGGTTAGAGACACTTACGATGTTACTGATGTGGCACAAGTGTTCATAAGTGAGGTTATCCGTTTGCATGGGATACCAAAGAAGATTATTTCAGATAGGGACTCCAGATTCACATCTAGGTTTTGGACAAGTTTACAGTCAGCATTAGGGACTCAGTTGAACTTAAGCACAGCTTATCATCCTGAAATAGATGGGCAAACTGAGAGAGTAAATCAAGTTATGGACGACATGCTTAGGATGTTTGTGATGGATAATCAAACCCAGTGGGAGAAGTACCTACCTCTGGTAGAGTTTGTCTACAATAACATTTATCATAGTTCCATTGAAATGCCACCATACGAAGCTTTGTATGGAAGGAAATGTAGAACACCATTGAGTTGGGATAGATTAGAAGACCGAGTAAAAGTTGGGACAAAATTGATTCAGGAAATTGAGGAACGGGTGATTCAGATCAGGTGGAGACTAAAGGAAGCAGAGGATAGAAAAAAAAGTTATGTGGACGCACACAGGACCGACCGAAATTATGAAGTAGGGGGCTAGGTTTTCATTCGTATCAGGCCTAATAAGAGTACCATATGGTTCAAGAAGGGGACAAAGTTTTCACCTCGGTTTATAGGGCCATTTAGGGTCCAAGAGAAAATTGGATCCATTGCCTATCGGTACTGCCACCCCACTTGCATAAAACTCATAATGTATTTCATGTATCTGTTTTACGTCATTATTTTGCCGATGAATCACATAAACTAAATTGGAAAGAATTGCAGGTATCAGATGTGGGAACCCTCATGGTAGAACCATTACACATATTGAACCGTAGATTCCGATAGCTCAGAAACCATCTGGTAGACCAAGTTAAGGTCTAGTGGGACAAGTATAGTCCACGATCTGCTACATGGGAGGATGCCGAGCCACTACGGCGAGACTATCCCTCACTATTTTGACCACCTCGAGAATATGTTTCTCGAGGGTGGGGTGTAGGTAACACCACCTTTTGACTTAGATGGCCAGGATTACCTGAGGCCTATACACTTTATTTCCTAGTCACAGTGAAACTATTAAGTGATACACTTAAACTTTAAACTTATGAACTTTTATGAATGATTAAATGTTATCAATGATGAGGCATATAATGCGATCTGTTATGTGAAAGTGAATTTTACGAATGTTTAAATATTGTTAATGATGATGTATATGTGCGACATATTGTGAGAAAGTGAAATTGTTGAATGTTTAAATACTATTAGAATGATGTTGGATACAATGCAGTCTATTTTGGGCAAATGATAATCTCATGAATGAATGATGAGTTTGAACTATGGAATATTATGAAATCCCATTCTATGTGGAAAACTTTGATGTTGATCTATCGGTACAAGGATACCAAAGTGAAGTGATGATAGTATGCAATTATATGATGATAATGCATAGAAATGTATGAGTTGTGTTGCAGACTAATCTGCAGGTTATGGGCTATCAAATAGCCAAGTGATAATGATGATGAAAGTGGATATTAGAACCACTAACCAAGAAAGATTATGTTATAAATAATGTATGTGCAAAACTGATTTGGATACATTGCTATGATATGTGGACTAGTGCATGATTTTGGTACTAACACTGCCCAAAACCGAATAAACGATGACAAAACCTCCAACAACATAGTGCCCCTGTATGTTCCATTGTAGGGTGTTGACCCTAGTTCTGTTAGGAGGGGTGGAGGCATTTCCCACCGTGTATCCTCCATTGTAGGGTGTTGACACTGGTTCTGTTAGGAGGGGTGGAGGCATTTCCCACCGTGTATCATCTGAAACCTGAAGTCATGGGAAGACGGTGCTGGTTCACGCTCCCCAAGACGTGTGATGATGACTGTCAGTTGCCTGCTAGGGAAGCTGGGTTGAGATAGAGACACTTCCACTTACGGGTTCTATTTAAAGTTAGGTCAATATAGTTGACGCTCCAAGATAGTCTAGCAGAGGACAGATAGGAATGGAGTTGGAAGTAGGTTAGGGAGGAAGGATGAGTAGAAATAGTTGAGACTATATGGAGATCTATCATGTGGTGGAAGTTGATGAAGAACAATGTGTATATATGAATAATCATTATTATGACATAACTAAACCACACCTGTTTAAAATAAATTGTTAAACCAGACAATTGTAATTAAACGATTTCTCACACGATTAATTGATTGTTGTCTTTTATAAAAGACTAGTCTTGCTGACTGGATTGAATGCATACCTAAATTAATAAAGGATGACAGTTTGATTATTAGTATGTGAACGAGATTTTCATGTACTAGCTTCCTTGACTTACTTGCTGATAATGCGAGTTACTTGTTGTGAATGAGTGAGCCATGCTCTTTTCCTTTGTACCATCAGATACCTTAAACTTTGGGACTAAGTTTCTTGAAGGGTGGGTGTATGTAACGACCCTAGTTAAATAAATATTTAAAGATTATAAAATAAAATTAATTAAAGAAAATAATTGTGATTAATCAAGTAATACTTTAACTACAGATCACATTTAATGACCTAAGAAATAAATTTAAAAGAACAACGAAAAATGTTAAAAAAATGGTTGCGTATGCAGAGAGGGAGCTTATGGATCCCGAGAAGATAAAACATTTAAGGAAGGAGAAGGGACAAGCACGGAGGGTGGTTGGAGGAGTAACTGCATGAGTCGACGAAGGAGGAATAAGGGAAGGGGGAAGGTTGACGGGAGGATCATTCGACGGAGGAGAGATTTTCTGGGGACTTTTGGACTTGCTGTGAGCACAGAGTTCGGACTGTGGCTTTTGATCAGTTGAGGCACTGAGTTGCTGGAGGTTTTGGGCACGAAGGGCCAGGATATCTGTAGCTATCCTGGAGCTAGGTAGTTTTCCTAGTTGGCAGGGAGGACAATAGTTTTGGGCAGTTATTTTCCAGTTTGTGGCAGGATTGATCGGGGTAGCAGGTAACGGGGGGGCAGCAGCAAGGCACAGTGGCAACAACAATTAGCATCAGAATAAGGTACTTTGTTAAGTTATGTATTTATTTCTTTTTGCCATGAAATCAACATTTATTGATAAATCTAAGTTACTAATGTTGTTGTCATGAAAATCAATATTATGCTATGAAGTTATTGTTTTAGTTTACAAAATAAATGGCTTAGGAGACTTGATGATGTTTAGAAGTATTTGGTTGTTACAACCCTCACTAAAAAACTTAAATGTTGTGGGTTCGTGTTATTTGATCTGCCATTGCTTAATACTAATATTATTAGAATAACACAATGGCAGATTGAATAATAATGGGAATATTAGTATTACGAAAACGAGTACTAATACTAAATAAAGTATTGATACCAAATGTCTAATATTCCCTCAAATATTACATTAAAAATCAATACTTTAATATTTTAATTCATAAATCACATTACTATTTTTATTATTTAACACATTTAATACTTTATTACATTAATTTAATTATTTTTTACACATCAACTTATATATCATTAATGTATTATTTAAATTATACATTTAATACAATAACTTATATATAATTAATATATTATTTAAATAATACATTTAATTATATCATTAATGTATTATTTAAATTATACATTAATGCATTTAATACAATAATTTATATCTAACTAATATATTATTTAAATAATACATTTAATTATATCATTCATGTATTATTTAAATTATGCATTTAATACAATAACTTATATATAATTAATATACTATTTAAATTATATATTTAATTCACTTCAGATTTTCATATATTTACTTTATTATTCTTTTAAAGTAAATACAAGATTCTCACTTATTTAATTTATTATTTTGTTATGTATTATAATATTTTATTTCTGAGTAATTCATTTATATTTTATAATTAATTATTAAATAATATTGAATTTATAATTAATAAATAATTTATTATTATAAAATAATTATCAATTAATATATTAATGTTTTATAAGTTATTTCATATATTTATTACTTTAACACATTAATGCAATAATTCTTTTATACATTAATGCATTTTAATACATTTAATATTTTTTCAAACATTTCAAACTTTAACACATTAATGTATTTATTATTTTAGATATTAATTTATATATTATTAATGTATTATTTAAACTAAGTATATTAATAATCATCAATATAATAATACATTAATATTTTAGTTCATTAATGTGTACATAGCATAGAATATAGAAAGAATGTGTGTCATTCTTTTAATACTCTTCAAATGTTATATATGTTATTTCATTCAGCTTAGTGGATTTATTACTTTTAAGTTGTCACAATATTATCGAAATGCAATTTTTTAAATTCCTTTATACATGTAAACTATAGTGTATTTCTCTTTCCTCCTAAGTTTGTGTTGGAGATATAGCAATAACAGAAGACTGACGCAGATGGTTAAGGACGCAGATGGTTAAGGTTGTCATTGATGGCTATAAAAGAAGAATGACGCAGATGAACAAGGTTGTCATTGATGGCAATCGATTGTTTATGCGAACACAGATGTTGCAACACCAATGCGAACACAGATGCTGCAACACAAATGCGAACACAGATGCTGAAACACGATTGTTGGAAGCGAACACAGATGCTGCAACACAAAAGTGAAACGTAAGTGCTGAAACACAAATGCTGAATCACAGATGCTGAAACGTAGATTCTGAAACACAAATGCTGAATCACAGATGCTAAAACGTAGATGCTGAAACACAAATGCTGAATCACAGATGCTAAAACGTAGATGCTGAAACACAAATGCTGAATCACAGATGCTGAAACGTAGATGCTGAAACACATGCTGAATCACAGATGCTGAAACGTAGATGCTGGAACACGACTGCAGGAACACGAATGCTGGAACACGACTGTTGGAACACGAATGCTGGAACACGACTGCTGGAACACGACTGCTGGAAC
>ML780937.1:388874-399810 GCA_009831015.1 Picea engelmannii
TAATTAGCGCATTTACCTTTTTGGTTTTTTTAAAAAAAAGGGGGGGAGGGGATTAATAAAAATAGGGAAACAAAGTAATAAAGGAAACATAAACAATTAATAAGTAATAAATTATTTAACGTGCGGGAGTATAAAAAAAGTTATGATTTTAAAAATAAAATGAAAAGATTAATTAGCGCATTTACCTTTCTGGTTTTAAAAAAAAATATATGGGGGGAAAGAAAGGGAATAATAAAAATAGGAAAATGAGCCTTTTAATAAATTTAAAGAAATTAATTTTGGAGAATATGGGGGATGAGTGACAATTGTAAGACAGAGAATTTTTAGAGGGTTTTCATTAAAACTTAAATTGAATGTGATTAGGGCAAGAGGGGGTCTCAAAATACTATAAAACAAAGGGGGATGGGGGGAAAAGGGGATGGGCTGTTAGGTATCGTTATGCTGCCGAATTTGGACTGGATTGATTGCTTGTGGGGAGTTGGGATTTTCTCAGCTGGGATTAGAGTGGTAGCTCAGCCTTGGAGGCGAGCTGGGAAGCTAGGTATACCATCTGGACTGTGTGTGGCCACTTTGCAGCTCGGGGGGCTAAGGGGGAAGCAGAGTACCCCCATAGTTTGGCTGGGAGGTACCGGTGTAGTCTCTATGGACGGCGAGCGGGAGCGGAATGGAGCGCGGATGACATTACGGCGGGCTATAAGGCAACGATATGATTTTTCATTTGGTAATATAGAATGCAAAAGGGTTTTATGATATAGTATCTGCTGTAAAAACATTTTTGGTGCTGCCTTCTCCTCCCTGTGCGTGTTTACCTTGCTATAATTTAGTCGCGCCCTAAGATGATCTACCTCGGCAGGCCTTTCAATGACCTTGCTGGGGTTCTACGCAGTCTCCTACTATGCACTACTTTGAGTTATGTTGGTCTGCCTTTTTACACGTGGGTTAGTTCGATGAACCAGTTCAGTTATTAAAACCCTCTCCTTATTGCTGAATGTTGGGCATTTTTATATTGTCGGGGCATTTTTACATTTCCCTGGGTGTTTTTATATTGTCGGGGGTGTTTTTACTTTTCTGTTACTTCGTTGAAAGGACTTTACCTTACAACGACCTCAACCGACCTTAATTACTCAGTAAATCTAAATATTGATGGAAAGTTGAAATTCTTATTATTCAACTACAAATATCGAATCATCCAACAATATTTATTCATAATTACTCAGTAAATATAAATATTGGTGGAATGTTGTAATTTTTATTATTCAACTATAAATACAAGTATTCAACATGATATTTCCCTTGTATCGTTGGTAGTACAATAGAGTATACTTATGCTAGTTCATTTGTTAGTTTCTAAATTTAAGTTTCATTATATTAGACCATCAAAACAGTTGGACACCATATATATCAGGGTTACCCATTTTTTTATTTTTTTTTTATAGATCGAATAAATTCCTATGTAGATATATGTGCATGATATCTTTGCTCATTCAAATGCTCACAAGGGCCTTTTAAATTTTTTTCTTTGTATGAGGGTAAAAGATGTTCTAAAGGTCTACTCTCGTGGACAGGTCCTTCGACTCTTACAAGTAGGTTCTTTCTGTATTGCTGGTCTAATCTCTTATTGAGATTTTTTTTGATACTCTAGCTTTTAGGTTTTCAATTGTTTATGCTGAAATATGTTTGATGGTTAAGTCACAGCTTTGTGGTAGGTTGGTCATGCATTGTAGACACGATTTAGTGATGACTTTACTTCCCTTAAGTCGAAACTATGAATTTTATGCTTGGTTGTACATTTAATCACTCTCATTCAATCTTGTTTTCTATACATCGTAAGTTTTGAGCTAAAGGTTTGGAAAACTTTATGACGAGTATATGCTAATTTAAAGTGTGTGGCATTCTGTCATAAAACAGAGTACATTGAGTTCGAGATATCGTTTCATTTGGCCCAATACAGATGGTCGAGTTGATTCTTTCTATAGCACATTTCATAGTGACTGTTGTTTCATGAAGAAAACAGGTTTTGTATTGCTCAATTTCTTTGATAAAAAGAAATAGTTGTTCAGATGATGATATTGCAAATTGTGAAATTCTTCCCCATTCACCGTTTGAAAGAGAGTAAGTGTTAAAGTACATAGTCTCGGTAGAGGGCTCCATAGTATTTGCAGATGGTAGGGTGGGTATTTACCAATGTCAATATATCTTGTTTTTCTTTCAATCTTTGGATGCATTGGTTCCTCCTATTATGGTGAATTTGTGGAACCTGGAAAGGTAGTTTCAATCTTCCTTGTTAAGTTTCTTCCTCAAAATGCATTGGTTCCCATAAATGGAGAACTTGTCCCTATCTATGTCCCTATCGTTGTTGAAAACTCTGATCGAGTGGTTGTAGAATCACCCCCGTTTTAGCAGTTAACTTCTTCGACTTCACTCGCCGGAGTGATGCACTACGTTTGCAATTTTGGAAACCCCCGGTTTAATGATTTCCTTTCTTGTCTATTTTGAGAACCTTTTGTTTTATTGCCTTTTCTTAAAATATGTTCCAAACCAGGCCTTTCGGTTGTCCATTTTATTGCCTAGTTTTCCGATTTTCTCATTTAATATTTCAAAAATAATAATGTTGTCGTCATGATGATTATGCTTGAGTGTGATAAATGTTGTAGTTTCTATAACTAAGGTATTAAACATTTTC
This sequence comes from Picea engelmannii, assembly GCA_009831015.1. Lineage (NCBI taxonomy): Eukaryota > Viridiplantae > Streptophyta > Pinopsida > Pinales > Pinaceae > Picea > Picea engelmannii. The sequence goes on from ML780937.1 coordinate 391,558, forward strand.
GTAGATTAGTAAAGTGTAGTTTTTAGTATTAAGACATATATTTTATTTCATTTATTTTATTGGATTTATCTAATCTAATTATGATGTATGATTTAATTTATGGGATTTATATTAAGTTGATGGTAATGTATGTGCATTTGTGTTTGTCATGTTAATTTAATAGACTACTGTGATAATGCAACTTGATTTAGATTTATAAAGAACTATGATTTATGTTGAGTTTTTATGAATTGATTATGTTGTTAGTGATTGAATTACGATTGAGTTTTTATGAATTGATTAAGATTGTCATAATTAAATATTTCGAGATCGTTATTTAGAGATTCCCATTTTCATTTTCTTTAAATATTCCAGATCGTTATTAATGAACCTCCAAGGTCATTATAAACAACCAAGTATAAATGATCCCCAATTATAAACAACCTACATTTTATTTAGTATGGTTTATATGTTTTCAACATATTTGATCTTAACTTGGATAAGATTATTTTTATGTTCAAATGGTCTCTCTAATATTTTTCATTTTATGAGGCAAGTTGTCTTTATTTGTAGTCTCTTTTGTGGTTGGTTTTGACTACTAGAAGTGTCTTCTTATAAATTTTCCCTTAATAATGTCATTATGTGCCCATGACCGACTAAGACCAATGACCCACTAAGACCAACTTAGATTTTACTATAATGTCATTATGTACCATAGACATACAAGGTTGGGCTTGCCTTGGAGGTCAGGATAGACTGAGTTAATTGCCTTACTAGTTGGTTAGTTATCTTTGTCTTGCAAGGAGAATTCTTTTATTACAAAGTGATGGTGATTTAAAATGTAACAGGTTGTCATTTTGGTAATGATATTGTGGTTCCGTTGCTGATGTTAGCAATTAAAGTGTAAAATTATTATTATTTTAATTGTACTGATGATGTGATGTAGAAGGCGAAGATATGGTTATGTTATGGTGATGTTATGGTAATTTCCTTATGATTCAGTAAATAGGGATTTGCAATTAATTAACGTATGTTGTTTAAGACTGGGTTGGTAACTCGTTGATTAATGAATTTTAAATGAAGTAGTGGGTTGGTGATTATGTCATTAAGTCTTAATCATGGATGGTCAATGTCAGAGTCCTTCTTACTTGCGCCTTCCTAGAGGATGGGTTGTTCATATAATTTGTGTTGTACGAGGTAGTAATCATTTTACTGCTTGGTCAGTTTTGTCGGGAGGGATGTAGACACCTCCATGTAGCCTAGTATATAAGTCTGTGTGAGTGATTATTTTGTGTGAAGAATCCTGTGCCATATCAAGAGTCTCGAGCCCTTTAAAGGCAGGGTTTCCACTCTTGCGACACACCTGACAGAGATTACTAGCTTCTGCCTGAGCAGTCATCCAGGAGCCTATCTGACCTTCTCTCTCTCTCGAGTAGAGAACTAAGATTAAATGCCCTGATTTCCTGTGCAAAAATAGTAAAATCTACTATTATGGATTCCTCCTTGTGTCTATGGTCATTAATGCTTACAGTTACCTGTTGTGCACCTTCCATCTTCTAGATGTGATCACTGTGGCTGCGTCTTGTTAGTCGTCGGGTGGCGACGTAGAGTCAAGTGGGTCTGTTCCCTTCCTACACATGTGCATACACGTTAAACAAAAAAAAATAAAATTGCACCGGTTAGCATAGTTGTTGTCGTAACAAGGAGGTTCATTACATATGGTATCAGAGCCAGGTTCGACCCGTGAATTGGGGTTCTCTACAGGTTTCGTTGACATGAGTTGGTTTTATTATACTATTGCTAATCGAGTTTATTGTGTGTGTGCAGGTAATCATGGTTAGAGGACGTCGTGGAGGCAGACGACGGGGTGCTAGGGGAGGAGGCGCGACGCCTCCAGTAGCATCCACGCCTGAGGGGTATAACCCCCATGGAGGCGAGCAGGTTATCGGACAGGAGAAAATAGCGGTTGGCGATGTTATTAGGATGATGAGATCCTTTCAACGCATGTCTGAGGCTCTGATCAACTGATTAGACAAAGACGAGGCCAAGGCGTCGGCACCTGTTGAGGTTCCGCCGCGCGCACTGACCGTTACAGGTAGAATTCATCGTGAACTCGAGAAGGTAAAATTTCCCGAGTTCTTTGGTGCCTCAAATGGCACAACCATTGAGGCATGGTTAGAGAATATGGTGATGTGCTTCGCACTTCGCGATTATACCTCCAACATGAAGCTACGCATGGCGGTCTTCCAACTGAAGGGGAGCGCTCTACTATGGTGGAAGATGCTCCTGCCAAAGTTGAACATGGCCGTTGAAGACGTGTCATGGGAACTGTTCGAGGAACGGTTCCGAGAGAGGTACCTTTCAGAGGAATTCATTGAGTGTCAACTCAATGAGTTCAATGCATTACGACAGGGAGGTCGTACGGTGCCCAAGTACGAGGCACGTTTCATGGAGCTACTCTGGGATGCTCTATGCCTTAACACAGAGAAACTCAAGGTCAACCGGTTCATGTTTAGACTTAACGGTAGCCTGCATGCAAAGGTTAGGATCTTGATGACTCAAACCTTTCACGACATTGTCCAAAAGGCCCTCATAGCCGAGGAGGAGCTTATCAGTGGGGGTCAAACCAAGACTCTAGCGAGACCAGCTGAGCACGGTTCATCAGGTACACCAAAACATCAGACACCAGCGAGACATACACCAGGATATCGTCATTTCCAGAGAGGATCTACTTTCACTACACCCCGACGACCGCCGCCTCAGCAGCGGACACCTTATCGAGGACCACAACATCAACAACAGTGTCGCCCATAGCAACAGTAGTTTAGGCCTGTTCAGCAGAACATACCTGGTTTCGAGGCTGGTGGGCCGTCATCTTCTACTTTGGGAAGCAGGACTACTGGGCCGAAGAAAGGGTGTTGGATGTGTGGGGAGGCACACTACCAGCGTGACTGTCCTGTGGAGAGGACCAGAGCATCCGGATCAGCCGGACCCGCTACCGTGGGAGATATGGGCAAGTCCCAACGAATTCATGCAGTGGTGAATAACCGCCAGGAAGAGCACCAGTCGACTATGCTTGAGACGACAAGTACTTTCGTTGACTAGACCCTTAGTATTTTGATAGACCCAGGTGCTACTGAGAGTTTCATTTATGGTGCAGTGCTAAAAAGGATTAAGGTAAAGGCAGTCGAACAAGATGAGTTTAGCTTCGTGGAGATGGCTTTAGGAGCCAAACAGAAGATTGGAGGAAAGGTTACGGGCTGTTCCCTTAACCTGGGAGATTTTGATCTTAGGATCTTATGACGTCTTGATTGGTATGGATTGGTTGGAATCACATGAGGCGATACTCAACTGTAAAATGAAACGGTTGAGCTTGGTCGATGACGAAGGACAGAAACGTGTGATAGTAGGACGGAACCAGGGAGTTTCCTTGAGGTTCGTCTCTTCCTTACAGCTACAAAAGAGTATGCACAAGGGGTGAAAGATTTATGATATCCTTGTGCTAAATGAAAAGGGAGTGGCAGAAGGTCTAGAACACCTTCCGGTGGTGAAGGAGTTTGCGGATGTATTTCCAGAGGAGTTACCTGGGATGCTGCCAGAAAGGGAATTGGAGTTTACCATAGACTTGAAATCGAGGACCGAACCGATAGCAAGAACGCCTTATCGGATGTCGACCCCAGAGCTACAAGAGTTGATAATGCAACTGAAGGAGTTGTTGGACCTGGGGCTGATACGCCCTAGTGTGTCACCATGGGGTGCACTAGTTATTTTCATACGAAAGAAGGATGGGTCATGGAGGCTTTGCATTGACTACCGTCAACTGAATAAGGCTACGATCAAGAATCAGTATCCCTTACCGAGAATTGATGATTTGTTCGATCAAATGAAAGGTGCGACGATGTTCTTCAAGATCAATTTGTGATCAGGGTATCACCAGTTCCATATCAAGGAGGATGACGTCCCTAAGACCGCCTTCAAGACGAGATTTGGACATTACGAGTTGACGTAACCGCACTCCTTGGAGCACATTCGCTTCTCCAGCACCTACTTTCCTTCTTTCCCCCAAGAACTCAAAGGTTCTTCTGATTCCCTATCGGGAATCTTCCTTACCCATAGATTCTCTCATGTGACTCTCCTTTGTTCACGTGTCAAGAAATCAGAACTCGTAGCTTCACGAGTTCACTGTCTATCTCTGGGCTCTCTAATCCCCGAGACCTGATGCATCAGCCAACACTGACTTTCTCTCTCCTCTATTGGGACTTCTCTCTATCGCGATATCGCCACTCATGACACTAAGCGCTTGGGTTTCCAACCTCCGATACCCGATGCGCCGAAAATGTCGAAACTCGCGATCTTGCTTCCTTGCGACTTCGCCACTCGTGCGACCAAATAACTCCTACCTCGACTTCCAATGCCCAAGACGCCAAAATGCCGATATATCACGTCACCTACCACATCACCCTACTGTGGCCCCACACTATTTTCGCATTCCGTTGGGACTTCAGTTTTCTCCCTATCGTGATTCCCGTGGTCAATTCTTCGATCCCTTTCTCATGAAACCCTGATAGTCGATCTCGCGATGGATCCAACAACCCTAGCTGGCTTGGATCAACACTCTATCTGTCCTGAGCTTGAGCCTTCTTCGCACTTACACTGTAAATTTCTCGCACCCCTGGGAGATCTGATGATTCCCGATAACTTGCGGATTCTACTATGAGAATACCGACCATCCACTCTTCTTCTTGCGCGATCCACAAACAATAAGCATCTCTCCAAGAGACTTGTTCATCACCCTGTGTCTCTTTCCTACAAACCTTTCAGACTCGACTTTGTCTATACCTTCCTTCGACGAACTCAAAGGCCTATCCTTCCTGAGCTCCCCTCTCAACTTTCGAGTCCCTTCAGGAGAAATTTTGCACGCACTCCTTGCAAAAAATCTTCAACACTCCTAAGTGTTGAAAATTCGACTCTGAGCACTCTTGCAGCAGAAATCTTAATTCCCTCTTGCTCAGAATCAAAACTCTAAGTCTTCGTCTAGCCTGCGCACGCCTTGCGTGGCTCCGGTGCAAAATCTGCACTTCTGGGAACTTAGAACAAAAGCTATCTCTATCTGTAGCCTCTGTCAACACACTCCTTGTGGAAAAACTCCACTGCACTCCTTGCAGGAATTCTCTGGCTCAAAATAGAGAAACAATTGAAACTAATTCCTTGTTCCTTTCAGAATTCAATCCAACCATGAAATCACATACACATCATATAAAAGCAAGTGCATGACAGGTACAAACATTTCAAGGAAGCTGAGAAGGCATGAGGAGAACTACACGATGCACAATTTGGAGTTATTAGCCATCATATATGCCTTGAAGGTTTGGAGACACTACCTTGTTGGATGAAAATTTGAATTAAAGACTGATCATTGTGGACTACATCACATTTTTACGCAAAGCGACCTGAATGTGCAACAACGACGTTGGTCAGAATTGCTTAGCGAGTACGACATCGAGATTACTTACATAAAGGGAACAGTGAACTGAGTGGCTGATGATTTGAGTCGAAGACCACACATCTTTTCAGTGTTTCCTCTTCAGACGAATCTACGTGAGAAGATTCTCACTTTTTAGCGTGATGATGACTGGTACAAAGAAGTCGATGTTTTTATCGGACAAAACACAATGATGGTACCCCGATATGAGGGATTTTCTTTTGATAGTGATGGGTTATTGAGGTTTAGAGGTTGGATTTACTTACCGCAAAACGACGAGTTGAGGAGGTTGATCCTGAGTGAGGCTCATAGAACAATCTATATGGATCACCCAGGAGTCACGAGGATGAAGGAAGATCTTAAACCCTTATTCTTGTGGAAGGGAATGAAGGCTGACATAGTCAACTTTGTGGCTAGATGTCTAGAGTGTCAGCAGGTAAAGGTTGAGCATAGACACCCGGCAGGTTTACTTCAACCACATGCCATTCTGGAATCAAAATGGGAAGTTATTTCAATGGATTTCATTGTAGACACGACTCGATTTTTGTAGTAGTAGACACTCTGATGAAGAATGCTCACTTTATTCCTGTGCGTACGACGTATCAGGCACCTGACATAGTGATAATTTTCATCAGTGAGATTGTGAGGCTGCATGGCGTGCCTAAAAAGATTATATCCGATCGAGGATCGGTTTTTACTGGATGATTTTGGACAAGTTTCCAAGAGGCCTTGGGAACCCAACTTAATTTTAGTACTGCATATCACCCAGAGACTGACGGGCAGGCAGAACGAACGAACCAAACCTTGGAAGACATGTTGCGCATGTACGTGATGGACCAACAAAAGAGTTGGGAGGAGTTCTTGCCTCTAGTAGAGTTCGCTTACAACAACAGTTACCAGAGCACCATTAAGATGGCACCTTTCGAGTTTCTTCATGGGCGACCGTTTCGAATGCCCTTGAGTTGGGATAGGCTTGAGGATAGGGTCCTGGTGGGACCATAAGTGATCCAAGAAATGGAAGAGAAAATACAAACCATAAGACAAAGGATAAAAGAAGCACAGGATTGATAGAAGAGTTATGCCGATGCACACCGAGTCGACCGTAGTTACGAGGTCAGCGATCAAGTCTTCTTGCAGGTTAAACCTCATAAAAGTTCGATCAAGTTTGGAAAGGGAGCTAAACTCTCTCCTAGATTCATGGGACCTTTCGAGATTGTGGAGAGAAAGGGACCCGTGGCCTATCGACTAGCCTTGCTTGATTCTTTGAGGCATATGCATGATGTTTTTCATGTATCTATTTTGAGACATTATATTAGTGATCCTACACACGTGATTGACATGAGTTCCTTCCAGGTATCGGACGAAGGAGCGCTCATGGCTGAGCCGGTCTGCATCTTAGATCATCACGTTTGACAGTTACGACGTCGAACGGTAGATCAGGTCAAGGTCCGGTGGGACAGTTATAGTCTGCACTCGGTGACTTGGGAGGATGCATATGATATGTGCCAACAGTTTCCATTTTTGTTTGATAGATAGACTTATGATATTGTGATTCTTTTATTTCGACATTTATACTGAGAAACTTCAGGACGAAGTTTAGACCAAGAGGGGGTGTATGTAACATCCCGCTCTGGCGCACTGAGAAAACTTATTCTTTGAGGACACTTGCTCGCAAGTGATCTGGACTTTTATGATGTTAAAACATTTATCCTTGATTATGATGCGTTATGATAGATGACATGATGTTTTCCTTCTTGACGTAGACAGGTGCTTTTGACTCAGTTTTATTGAGTGTGCAGGGTTTTTGGACCTTGAGGATGCAGAGGCATCGGTGGAACCCCTTGGACTCCGGATTGAGTCAAGGAGCGTGCTATTTGGGTTTATTTATTTACTATGATATTTCATTGATTTGATGATATGATGTTGACATGTTCTGACATGAGTGTTGATGATGCAGGCTGACGATAGCTTGCCGACCAGACTCACATATGGAGTAAAGGGACCACGCACGATTTTCAGAGAGGTTGAGGGAGAGGGGTGGACAATAGCCCTGCCACCTCCTACTAGCACTCTTGATGTGGCTTGAACTGTAGGTTAACAATTACCTAGTTTGAGAGGATCCACGATGTTGTGAGGGCAGACTGCGACAATCGCTCACAATGATTCTAAGGGGTGCGAAATAAGGTGGGGGCCTTATTCCTTAGAGCCCTTAGTCTCCCACAAGTTCACCTGGCGGAGTGTTGACTCCAGGGGTTATATATGTCTAACAATCACTCCAGTTTGTGAGTGGCACCCTTGGAGCACGTGGTCCATCCTGAAGGGCATGTCTCACAAAAGAAACACAAGAAGCGAGTGGCACCCTTGAAGCACGTGGTGCATCCTGAAGGGCACGTCGCGCAAGGAAATGAACGAGGCTAGTGGCACCCTTGGAGCACGTGGTGCATCTTGAAGGGCACGTCGCATTGATGTGGATGAAGGAAACAAACCTAAATATCCCTAAGACAATAACGCCTTAAGAAATCCTTAAACAAATCCCCTAACCCAGTGTCGCCCAGTTCAGAATCTAAGTACTGAGTCTAAAACTTTTAGGGTAAAATTTTAGTCTAACCTTAAGAAGAGACCCTGGAATAAAAATAAAAATTTAAACAAGAACCCACCTAAGTAATAGTTGGGTCTTCATAAAATTCTTGAGGTGATGACGAGGTTAAGATTTAAATTAAAACTAATGGTTTTAAAGTTTTACAAAGAAGAAATTAATTCCTAACTTGTGGAAGAACAAAAGATATTAAATA
>ML780937.1:409727-424226 GCA_009831015.1 Picea engelmannii
CTGGTAAGTAATAAACCAATGTCTATGAAGGCACATGTGGTTTGAAGCACCAGAATCTAATAGCCAATGTTGATCATGACGTGAACCAATATTAATTGATAAAACTTCATCAACTATACCTGAACCTGTTACTGAACTTGTTTTGGTTGCATTTGCTTCCTTCATCTCTTTTTGAGGGTCTTCTTTGGAGGTTTGTTGTCTCTTCCAACAGTCCTTCTTCAGGTGTCCGGATTTTCCACAAAACCAACACTTGAGTTTGCTCTTTCTGCCTTTTGATTTTGATCAAGAGAAATCCCTCTAGCCCTATCCTCTTTCTTTTGGTCTGCCTCTGACCACCAATGCCTCAGATGTAGAGGTTTCTTGATTTGATTTCCTCCTTGTTTCCTCAGATAGTAAAGCTCCAACAGTATCATCAAACTCAATAGTTTTTGTTGAACTGAAGCTAATAGAGGTAACTAAATGATCCCATGATGCAGGCAAAGAACATAATAATGTAATTGCCTTATCTTCAGATTCAAATTCCACACCCATGCTACTCAACTGAACTAGAAGAGTATTGAAAGTATTAGATGATCAGCAATTTTTGTACCTTCCTTCATGCGCAAGCTCTACAGTTGTCTTTTCAGAAAGATCCTGTTTGTCAAGGATTTCGTCATCTATAAGCTTTTCAACTTTGACCACAAACTGGCTGCTGTCTTCTCTGTAACAATGTTGAACAATACATCGTCGTCCAAACACAGGCGTATGGAACTTAGTGATCTCGCATCCATCTCATCCCAGTCTTTGTCTGTTATGGATGTGGGCTTCTTTGCTTTTCCCAAAAGCGCCTTCACCACGCCTTGTTGCACGAGCAGATCATGCATCTTAACCTTCCAGATCTCGAAATTGTTCTTAACATTAAACTTTTCAATTTCGAACTTGGCACTCTGCATATTTTTCATTAGAGGAAACATAAAAAGAAACAAACACCACTGTTTGTAATATCCAAGACCCCTTTTAAAAATATGTGAAGAAATTAACTTGTGTAATTTTAAAAAGAAAATTACATACATTCACCTTATTCCTCCACCCTTCATCATCCTCCACTTTTCAATATTATATTTAAATTTTCAAATATAATAAAACTTTTAATACTCCCAAATGTAAAAGTATTACTTTAAAAAAAAAAAAAATTCATACGAATCTTTCCAAAAAAATGTAAATGGAAGAACTTCATACGCATCTACCTTTTACTTTTTAAAAAACAAATTTCATATGAATGTTTTATAAAGGGGGGGGGGAGTGCTCCTTAATTATTTCAGCGCTCCTAAGAGGAGATAGGGGTGCGCTGCCCCAAAATTAGAATCAGCAATGGCGCTCCCTTTAGCCGGTAAGGTGAGCGTTGGCTCTCCTCACAACGCTCCCTTTGAAAAACCCTAGCATATATCAAAAGCAGCGCGCCCTTAGACTTGGTCTCCAGCGTCGGTGCGTCAGTAAACCTGTTGCCCAGCGCTAGCGCCCCTGTGCCAAAAAATGAGAAGAAATTCAACAATGATTTTAACGTCGCCTCGGCTTTTTTCAGTCTGCGCCCTCCTCAACCCCTGAGCTCTGATATCACTTGTTTTAATTGTCAGTGCGGAAACAACAATTACCATAAGCCAATCAATACATGCAGACAAAGAACACAACAACAACAATTTACGTGGTTCACCCAAATGTTGGGCTACGTTCACCAAGCGCGGGTATCGATTATGTTATTATTTAGCTAATGGAGATTACAGACAGGTCTCACTTCTCTCAGACACACTCACAGCCTCTACGGGCATACAAATTTATAGCAATGTATATTAGAAACTGACTATTAAATGTAATCTCATCCATAGTTTAACTTAGGTGCATTGGTTACAACCAATCTTGGTTTATAGGATCTAGAATCCTATTCACAGATGAGTTTTGTTGTCACTGTTTCCAACAATAATCAGCTATGAGGTTAAAAACTTAGAAACAAAACTATAAGAGATAATCTTTATCATCCACGATAGCTAGCGGAAAATGATGCACCTTGTTCTGTAACTAGTAATTATCGTTGGTGAGTGTAAAAACTTAAGTGATGAAGGCCTCTCTCTGAGCAGAGCATAATGTCACCTAGTCTCACTATTCAGCGTTCACCAGCAACAAATGTCACCTAGTCTCACCAGCGTTCACATTCAAGGTTGTGGCAACGCTTCACATCGGTAAATTCGTGTTCAGTATTCACTGTTAATCCGAGGTAAATATTGAATGTAGAAATGAAGGGTTCTATACATATTAATCATTTTTAATCAATTAAATATGGCAATAAGTGGTACGGCATTAATTCATTAAGTAAATGTGAAAAAGTGAAAAAAAACAATAAACATTCAGAAATACAATAAAGTTATCCCATGGTTGTGGCCTCGAATGGCCAAGAGGAGGTAGAGCCTCATGTTAATGATTTCATTGATGTGCTTCTGGAAGTGGATGAGACCTATACGACAGAGACCAGAATCACAAGGGAAACCATCAAGGCAGTTATATTTCTATGTCTGTCACTCGTCAGCCATTGACATTTTACTCGAATTCTCATTAAACTCCATAGATTTGCTTTTTCGGAGACGAGAGGATTAACTAAATGTGTTTACTTTTTTGAAGATTAAATTCCCAAATCCCAACGCAGCTGACACCTCTAGAGAGAGGGAAAGGAGTGCACCTATACTCATATGAGTGTAAAAGCTGCAAGGAGTGCGCCTATACTCATATGAGTGTAAAAGCCTAGAGGGGAGACTAGTGCAAAGAGTGCACAAAGTCGACACTTTGGTAAGTGTGGAAAAATCTGAGAGGAGAAATAGCGGAAGCAGTGCATGGGTGACTTTTATAAGTCCCAAAATCAAAGGAGAGATAGTTCAAGTTGTGCACAAGTGACTTCTTTAAGTCCCAAGCTCAGGAGGAAGGACAAAATGTGCACTAGAATTCAAATCTTTTAAGAGAAAATCTCAGGAGGGAAGTGCAAGTTGTGTGCCAGGGTTCAAGTCATTCAAGTGGTAAAGCTCAAGGATGGACAAGAGTAAGTCCCCAAAGAGGAGAAATATCTTTTTTTGAAGGAGAACGAACGAGATATGTTTGGGAGGTATCAACATCCCTCATAGATGTTGGATCAAGGAAAGGAGTGTGGTCGTTAAACCCCCAAGTCCCTCGGACTTCGTTGCTCCAACAATTTTAAGTCATTTGTTGTAAGTAAGGAAAAATCCCCAAAGCCCGAAGTCCCGGAGTTAATCTACATTGTAGATCACTAGGAGAAGTGTGAGTTGTTGGATCCCCTAGTGGTTTGGTGATTCAACACTACGGGAAAGATTGGTTGTTGTTGTGCATAGTGAATAATTTTCGAAAGTCCTGAATTCCAGAGTAAATCCTGACCTTTGGTTGTTGGGAACACTTGTCAGTAGATTTCAAGTATTCAAAAATTCATCTATCCAGAGGATTGTGACTAAATTTTCTTCTGCGTGAAAAGTACTGAAGCCCCAAAGCCCAGAGTCAATTGTGGTCCTTTGCGAGTCTCGTGCTCGATAGTTCAAGAGTTTGGAGGTCAGTTGGAGCCAGGAACCCTGAAGCCCAGAGTTCTGAAGTTGATCACAGTCATTGGCTCTAGGATGATTGTGGACCGTCGATCCCTTAATTCTTTGGGATTTTGCAAGTTCGCATTCGGGATAATTAGAGTGTGTTGCGGGTAAATTTTTTGAAGCCCAAAGTTCCAAAGCATCAGAGTTACCACTTTCCAAATCTTAAGCCCCAGCTTTTAGGCCTGAGGTCACTTGAAGACTCTGTTGGAGTAAGAAGACCATCACAAACACGAATTTCGCGTAGCAAAAGAAGAAAATACATGTGGTAAATAATTCTAAGAATTCAATGAAGACCCCATAGCCACTTTGGCTCGTGTCCAATTCGATCGTAGACTAGGAGTTCTTGTGTGTAATTCGATCCTAGACTAGGAGTTCACACGAGGAGGGTTTGCATCAAATATTCCATACAAATACATATCATACATTGATTAAACTTTTTCCGATATAAAGACACTTATGAGGGTAGTTAAATTTTTATATAAAATAATTAATTTTTATTTTAATTAAAATTTTAAATTTTAAAATAAAATATCTTTTTTTTATGTTTTAATTTTCTTTTGTTAATTTTTATGATATCATAAAAATATTTTATTTTAAAATTCATCAAAGTTTTCTAAAAACCTAGAATTTTAAACTTTTAGAAAGCATCCCTTCCATCCAAATAAGTGGGCCCATTGGTGGAAAATGCCTCTAGAAATACGTTATGAAAAAAACTCCTATCTAAGCTAGATCTCAAATGGAACAACTCCACTTTTAGGTCTTTCAACCTACCAAGAAAAATCAACCTCATTAAGGTAGATCTCAGATTGAACAACTAGACTTTCAAATCTTTTAACCTACCAAGAAAAATCACCCTCATTAAATCAATGCTTCAATCTATTAAATCCATGCAACGCCCTTCAAAATCACCAGGGATATTAGAAACTTGTAACATTCCTTTCTTTGAGAATGACCAAGTAAAGAAAGAAAATGGATATTGGTTGTTTGAGACTCTGTATGTCTCCTAAACAAGTAGGAGGAGTTGACATCAAAGACGTTACCATGGGAAAGGCACTAACAATAAAAAAAAAAACTTGGTGGCAATTGCTCAAATGTGAGGAAGATTTGTGGGGTAAATTCTCAAGCTACATACAAAGATGTTGGAAATATAGAGGAGGGTCTCATTCAGATGGAAGGCTCTTCTCTCGTATGGAACAACGCATGGATTAAGAAATCATTAGTGTAGCAACATTATTTCTGGGAAAACCGAGCCGCTTCTACCTTTTTTGGGATGACTCTTGGAAATAGGAAAGCAGACTAGGATAATAGGAATCTCTAGAAAAGGATAAAAGCCATCCTCCAATCATTGGGATGGAATACTGTCCACCAATACTGGGAGGAGACTCTAGAACCCACTCATACATCTTATTTCATATGCAAATCGAGAGCAAATTGGCGTGATGATGGCGTAAGAAGAATCAACTTCAGACATATCTCAAACATCATTAGAAAGGTGAAACCAAAGAAATGGTAACGTCAGTGTAAAGCATGATTATGCGCTAGAATGCAAACACAATTTCCTTAACAAAGAACGGATATGGTAGCAAATATGAAATCCATATCTTTCGAAAAAAAGTCTCAACCTCTCTCTAGCTCCTAGGAAGGAAAAAATCCCTAACTTCGTACAAACTCATGAGCGGATTTTAGGGATCATCCTTTTTCCATGCATGTGAAAAAAAAAAGTCTCAACCTCTCTCTAGCTCCTAGCAAGGAAAAAATCCTTAACTTGGTACAAACTCAGGGATCATCCTTTTTCCATACATGTGGAAAAATAAAGGGGAAACAATAGAAAAAATACTTACATCGTACTTAGAAGCATAACTTCTTTGGTAAAAAGGTTCCCATCTATTCAAGCATTATGAAAAACATAGGAATGTTCCATTATCCAAACACTATAAAAGTGGATAGTCTTTCATTTTGAAAATCCAATCCTCAATAAACATGAGACTTTAACTTAAAAGGCAAAGGAGGTCTTAAATTACTTGCTGATATGGCCAATGAATCTGCCTGTTGATTTTCACTTCTTGGAATGAAATTAATGTTGAAAGCAAGGAAAAATAAAGGGGAAACAATAGAAAAAATACTTACATCGTACTTAGAAGCATAACTTCTTTGGTAAAAAGGTTCCCATCTATTCAACCATTATGAAAAACATAGGAATGTTCCATTATCCAAACACTATAAAAGTGGATAGTCTTTCATTTTGAAAATCCAATCCTCAATAAACATGAGACTTTAACTTAAAAGGCAAAGGAGGTCTTAAATTACTTGCTGATATGGCCAATGAATCTGCCTGCTGATTTTCACTTCTTGGAATGAAATTAAAGTTGAAAGCAAGGAAGAAGTTATCCATCAAGTCCAGTATCTCGTTTCTATAGGCTTTCAATCTTCACACCAAGACTGCTTGGTGTGGTACACATTTCTGACTTGTTGGACAACTAATTCTGAATCCCCAAAGACCTAGATCCTATTCCCAGTAATTTTTTCGGAAAATCTAGAAAGAACACAATCAACACATCCTCAAATGTCAAAAATGAAGAATATGGACTAGATGGAAACCCATTCCAACCAACATTCGAGAATAAATCAATCCTATCCCATGGTTCGAGAATCCAACCATTCCCATGGAAATGAAAGGAAAATCTTCTTAGCATACGGTCTTGAGCAATGGCTACCATCTGCTAATCCGTTGAAGCCTAAATAAAAGGCTTTATCTACGGAAACTGTCCCCCATCCTCCACCTTACTTCATTAAGATCCACAGGGAAATCAAGGGAAATCCAGAGTAGGAGAATTATTCATAAATGCTTTGGGAACCATTCTCCACGTCTATTTCTGCTTCATTAGTCACTAGCAATTTCCAGTTGATACAACAAACTCATTGTCGAAGAAGACTCCATGATTCTAATCCAATCCATGTTCTCACTAGGCTTCTACATAGGCTTCTACATGGATCCAATCTTAACAAAATATTAAATCCAAGCTTAACAAAATATTAAAGTTGTCATGGATAAATCAAGTCTCAATGCTATCCAAAACCATATCTTCCACTTCATCTTCCCATGTTCGTCGAAAAGGAAACTAAATGGAGAACAAGATGGAAAATGAACATGTCTAGCAGTCCAAAGATGACATTATGCAGCCCTAGATTAGCATGATCCCCAGAAAATTAAGAGACAAATTCCATCTAATCAACACTAAGGATATCAAGCTCCAATATGGGATGTCATCATGTACTGATAGGAATAGAATAGCCCCCAGGCGACACATGGATGCATAAGAGTGTGGGTTCATGCATGCAAGGAATAAGGCTATGGAGAGTGAACAAGATGGGATCTCTCTTTGTAGATCTGATCCATATGCTCTATAGTAGATCTTATAATTCAATGTTCACTTTCACCTACTGTAGAATTATTGTTGGAACAGGGATGCAGTTTCAAATGGGTCACTCAAGAAGCAGAAGATTATGGAAGGATAAATAAATAAGAACTAATGGGATCCATGCTTTCTTCACGGTTTCTTGGTTTGGAATTTCCTCCTATCTAGTTCATCCAACAGTCGAGTTGGGATTAACAAAACCTGGTTTCTTGGTTTAGAATGTCCTACTATCTAGTTCATCCAACCATGGAGTCGAGATTAACAAAACCCATTTACAACTTGTGAAAGTATGGTTTGATGGTCGTAAAGTCTTTTTCTTTATATTCTTATCGGGGTGAGTGAATATTATCCTGGATTTGGCTCTTTTCCCCTAATCATTGTCTCCTCTCTACCAATCACTACTTCGAGTGAACAACTCCTTTCAAGCTCCCACAACCTAGGTTGTTGAACATTGGCGATGAAATTAGATTTGAATATATCAGAAGTGGTCTTATGCGAGATACCAAATAATTTCTTCAAGAACCCTTACCCCATAAGCTTCCTCGATGCATTACATAGAATGAAACATATTCCATTAAGGTATCCTCTAATTACCATCATCGTTTCTCTACTATTGTTAAAGAATACATTACCTAGATTGATAACTAGTATGTAGTCATGGAGAAAACAATGAAGCTCTCCAATAATAGATTTTAGGTATAATTTAGCGAATAGATTCATAACATGGGGTTTTCATGATGAAAGGATATCAAGATATTCAACCTCAGAAAACTTT
Source organism: Picea engelmannii (assembly GCA_009831015.1). NCBI lineage: Eukaryota > Viridiplantae > Streptophyta > Pinopsida > Pinales > Pinaceae > Picea > Picea engelmannii. Next base: position 417,533 of record ML780937.1, read on the forward strand.
AGTGTCTAAATATAACCTTTCATAGACGAGCTATAAGAGGAAAGGGATAACAACAATAAAATATTATTGAAATTTGGATCTAATGAACAAGAATTTTGAATCAATCTATAAAGTAGTGGAAATAGTGACAAGAATTTTGAAGCAGTCTATAGAATAGTAATGGAAATAATGAAGCCTACTAGAGAATATGAAGGTACCCCCTCGAACCCATGGACATTGATGAGGGTCCTAAGGACATTGCTCAACTAACAATGGTGAACAAAAACATAAAAAGCAACATGGTGAAAGGTCCTAAGTTCGCACACATCCTCATGGGGTTGCCAAACATGCTATTTTTTTTAAGTTGCTTCGAGGAGCACCATGGTCCTCTTAATTATGTCAGTAGTCGTTGGAAGAGAGGAAACATCCATTTGTTGAGTAATCGTATAGGGTTGACTATTATGAACAACAAAAGATGAAACAAAAGCGTAGGTTGCCAAACATGCTATTTTTTTTAAGTTGCTTCGAGGAGCACCATGGTCCTCTTAATTATGTCAGTAGTCGTTGGAAGAGAGGAAACATCCATTTGTTGAGTAATCGTATAGGGTTGACTATTATGAACAACAAAAGATGAAACAAAAGCGTAGGATACAAGGGTAGGGGAAGACGAGGTAGAGGGAAAGGAAAGATACGCATGGTAGGCATATACAAGTGGATAGAAGGTAACAACGTATAAGGTAGAAAAGACAAGGGAATTTACCTTTTATGTTACTTTCAAGAAATGTATAGACTATAATATATTTGAGATCATGAAAGTAAAGAAGTTTGTTTAATTGTCTATTACATCGTTCCTTAGAATCATTTCCTAAGTTAAGTTCATTTTTGTCGAGCCTTCCTTATGTAACACAACTAAATATCACTAAAAATGATTTATTTTAATAAAGAACACAATACAACTTCATTACCAAAATACATACATTCAAGGTGCCATAAGGAGATCAATAAATAATTTTATTAGAAGTCAACCACTATAATATCCATTGAGAATCCAGAAAAATCATCCTTACCTAAATATATCAAAAGGTCTCAAGATGGCTTGTAATTTCACATAATAAATTTAAAACACCTTACATTAAAAATAAATAAATCAATCGGCTTACAATTTCATATAAGGAAAAAAGGGAGATCAAACGTATTAATGGCATGTGAGGGTTTCAATGCCAACTACAATATAATTAAGAATAAGGAGAACTAGTCTTGTTGTAGAAACAAGACTAGTTCATCTATGAAACTGAAATTTGATTTTTAGAACACTAGGAAGATCGATTTCCTTAAGGGAAGCAAAAGGGTCTCAACGCTACCTACATAGTCCTCAAGGGTTATGAGTTTAGACCATCCCAAAAGTGTTTAACTGGAAGTGAAGTTTCTGCCGATTTATTTCGGAGTAGGAGGATATTAACCCTTTCCCAAGTGGTCGAACTCGAATAAAATCCCCTAAGAATAAACCAAACTCCAAGCACATCAGATCGTGATCGAGTGTTGAGTTTGAGCATATGCACTAAGTACCAAGGGTAGCACACATCATGCATCAAGGAAGCACTCACACCAACTCCACGAGAAATCAAGGATGTTCGACATTATTTTCAAACTACATTCTACTTCATTAGAGAAAGCCAAGCCATGCCTCGAGTTCGATTACTAAGTTCCAAGTCCACGAGCTAAGCACCAAAGCCCAACACACCGACCAAGCCAAGCACAAGTCCCAAGGAAGGATCCCACAGGGGGTGTATCTAAGTGCATTACGCGTCTGCTAAGGTCTGCGAAGGGAGAAGGACATCGAAGCAACGTATGCCATTGCATGGTAGCGAGCATGTGAGTAAGAGACCGTATCCCCAAATAGACTCCAGGCAAACTCTGCTTTTCATTCCATCGTCAACACTAATCAATACAATAACCAAACAACTTTTGTACAATAGGCGCTAAGGGTTTACCCCAACTCGCATGCAAAATATGGTCTTAAGACGATGTGCTTTTACGGTTAAAGAAATACTTAAATTTTATTAAATATTAAAGGAAGGGTCAGAGGATAAGAGGATGTGATTTTAGAGTTAAGGAAATACTTAAATTTTATTAAATATTAAAGGAAGGGTCGGAAAAGGGTATCTCTAAAAGAGAGGCTCGACTAAAACCATGGAGGAAACAAACAATACAGGAAAAAAATCGCTTAGAGAGACCCGACCCATCGCTGGAAGAAATAAGAAGAAAAATGAAGGTACGAATGGCCACTGGATAGGGATCACATTCAAAAGGTTGGGAGGGTCTCAGATGGTAAAATCGCTACAGAAAAATAGATAAAATATACGAACCAAACAACACGGTGAGGCTATGCTCACTTCTCATTATTCAATGAAGACGGATTACATCTTTATATAGGAAAAGACTCTCCCGAGTCGGTTACATGCAAACCAAAGACAACTGGACAACACGTCTACAACGGACTCTCACAACTGATGCTTATAACTGGCACTTACAACTAGCGCTTTCTCCATTATTTCCAAGTCTCCCCCTTAATGGAGAATGGATTTACTTCTACACCTAACATTTCCATAAATAGTTCGAACTTAATCTTTCCAAGAGGCTTAGTGAAAATATCAGTAGCATTTTCACTAGTATTAAAATACACAAGAGTTATTTCATTTGACTGCAACTTTTCTTGAACAAAATGATACTGATCTTCAACATGCTTTTTCCTTGCATGAAAGATCGGATTCTTCGCAATATTGATCGAACTTTGATTGTCACATCTAATCATCATAGGTTCATTTCGTTCTTCTCCAACATCTTGAAGAAGTCTTCTTAACCAAACAGCTTCACAAGTTGTTGCACACAAGGCTTTATATTCTGCTTCGGTATAGGACAAAGATACAATAGGCTTCTTTTTACTGCTCCATGAAACAACCCCAGATCCAATGTTGAACACATATCCAGTGGTTGATCTTCGATCATCCATATTTCCAGCCCAATCAGAATCAAAATAACCTGTTAACTCAACATTAGATGCATCAGTATACTTAATACCATAATCAAGTGTACCTTTTAGATACGTGAGTACTGCCTTTGTTGCATTCCAGTGGCTTTCATGAGGTTTCACCATGAACTGACTTAACACACTCACAAAATATGAAATATCAGGTCTGGTTGTGGTGAGATAATTCAGACTATCCACCATCTGTCTATACACAGTGCCATTCACCTCCTTCGAACCATCATCACAAGACAGATTAACATTCTGTTGCATGGGAACAATAGAAGGCTTACATTGATACATTTTAAATCTCTTAAGTATTTCTTTGATATACTTACTTTGACAAACAAAAGTTTGGCCTGCATTTCTCCAAACTTCAAGACCTAGGCAGTAATGTAACTCACCAAGATCTTTCATTTCAAATACCTTTGAAAACTGCTCCTTGATTTCATCAATCAACTTCTCTGCATTTCCTGTAATTATTAAATCATGAACATATAATGAAATCAATACTATATACCCCTGTTCATCAAATTTGGTATACATATTTGGATCACTTTTTCTCCTCATAAATCCCTATTGAAGAAAGAAAGAGTCTATCTTCTCATACCATGACCTAGGTGCCTGTTTTAGTCCATACAATGCTTTATTTAACTTACACACTAAGTGTTCTTACCCCTTTTCAACAAACCCTTCAGGTTGAGTAAGGTAAACCTCTTCCTTTAACTCACCATTCAAAAATGCAGATTTAACATCTAACTGATGCAACTTCCAATGATACTTTGTAGCTAAATCAATTAACATTTTGATAGCATTCAATTTAGCTACTGGTGGAAATGTTTCAGCATAATCAATACTTTATGTTTGTGAATACCCCTTTGCCACTAGTCTAGCCTTATACTTATCTATACTACCATCTGATTTAAACTTGGTTTTGTATATCCATTTGCATCCAATGGGCTTCTTATGTTTAGGAAATTTAGTCAATTCCCAAGTATTGTTTTTCATTATAGATTCATATTCTTCCTCCATTGCATTTCTCCATTCATCATGTTCATTAGCTTCATCAAAATTCATGGGTTCTATAACACTTGAAATGCTACTCATTAGGGAATAATCTTTATACCTTTCAGGAAGTCGAATCCGTCTTGAAGATTTTCTCAACTGATTATCTTCCTCCCCACTTTGTGAAGATCTTTCTTCACCTATAGGTGAACTGTGACTACTAGAATTGTCCGTATCACCGAGTCCTTCTTGTTGTTGATGTTGTTGTCGCTGCGAGGATGGCTTCTATTATCATTGCGGGGATGGTTGTTGTTGTGTGGGTTGTTGTTGTTACTCTTCTTTAACTCCTTCATCAAGAAGTCTCTACCATTCCTCATGACTGTTGTCGTCATGATTTCCTACTTCATGGTCATGGAAAAGTACATATCTACTTGCAAATACTTTGTGAGTAGCAGGATCAAACAATTTGTATGCTTTAAATTCAGAACAGTACCCAATGAAAATACATTTAGTGCCTTTAGCATCCAATTTCCTCCTATTCTCCTTTGGAATATGTGCAAAATCCTTACACCCAAATACTTTCAAATTATTAACTGCGGGTTTGGAACCATACAAGGCTTCGAAATGAATAACATTATCAAGACACCTTGTTGGACTTCTATTCTTTAAATAAACTGCAGTATTTATGGCTTCAGCCCAAAATGCATTTGAGAGATTCTTACCTTTCATCATACTACGTGGACACTCTACCAGAGTTTTGTTTTTCCTTTCAACGACTTTGTTTTGTTGTGGAGTGTTAGGTACTGTAAACTACTGTACTATTCCATTATCTTTGCAATATTTGTTGAAGTCCCCTAATTTATACTCTCCCCCTTGATCTGAACAGAGGGTTTTGATGGTTTTTCCTGTTTACTTTTCCACCATGGTTCTGAACTCCTTAAAGTACTCGAAAACATCACTTTTTCGTCTAAGGAAGTAAACCCATGTGTATCTTGTGCAATCATCAATAAATAACAGAAAGTAAAATGCACCTCCTAAAGACCTAGTTTGCATAGTCCCACAAACATCAATATGCACAAGATCTAACAAATCTCTCTTTTTCTTATCAGTATTAGAGGGGAATTCATCTCTGTGCATCTTTCCTAATGCACATCCATCACAAGAAACCTTCTCATTCTTTAACATGGGAAGTCCTTCAACCATATTATTTTTCTGTAATAACAATAAATCATGATGATTGATGTGTCCATACCTTTGATGCCAAAGAGTCTATGTTGGCATAGTGGCAGAAGTCAATGCATGATGTGCTTTGCTGGTAGCATCAAGTTTGTATAGACCTCCAACTTTGACACTCGTTGCAACAGTTCGGAAGTGGTCCAGTAGATCCTTCACTATGCAATAATTTTTGAAGAATTCAACCTTCAAGTTCTGATCTGTAATGGTGGACACAAAGATCAATTTTTTCTTTATTTCTGGCACATACACTACATTGCGAATGTGATGAATATTACCATTCGACAATGTCACAGGAATGTCTCCATATCCCTTGATCTGATGAGTGCGGTTATCTCCAAGATATATGATGGCACCATTATGTGTTTCTTTGAAATTAGCATACCAATTTTTATTACAAGTCATATGTACTGATGCTCCAGAATCCTCAAACCAGGCATCAGAATCATTTGTTTCAGCAGATAAAGCAGCGTTAGAAACAAATAGCCTAAGATCACGTGAGTCAAAATTCGGGGGTTCATCAATATCATCATTAGCAATAAATAATCTATGATCTTGATTTGAAGATTTTTCTGCATAATGACATGAATGTGTTCTAGGTTTATTCCTAGCCTCATCACTTTTCTTCTCATGACAATCTTTAACCATATGTCCAGGTCGACCACAATAAAAACAACTCTTAGACTCATTCCTGTCAGATTGCATACCTTGATTTGGCAATTATCTTCTCTACAATGAACTGCCTCTCTGCAATGAACTGCCTCCTCTGCCTCTTACTCCTGATCTCCCTCTCGCAAATCTATTATTTGACCACAGTGCCAAATCTTTACTCTGAGGCTTCAGATTCCCGCGCCTCTCTTCCTCTTGCAACAAAATACCTGTTAGTTCTTCAAACGTAGGAGGTTTCTCCCTTGCTGCAAGACCTGTTATGAACATATGATAGTCTTCTAGCATACCATTTAAGGTAATAGTCACTAGATCAGTATTGGAAACAGTTTCCCCTATATTGACTAACCTGTCTTTCACCTTTTTAATGTGACCGAAAAATGAACTAACAGATTCATTTCCATCCATCTTAATGCCTAGCAATTTAGTTTTCAGGAACAAAATGTGATTTGTGTTGTCAGTTTCACTACTGCATTTGGGTCAAATTCTGACGGTGCTTTCAACACAATTGCCACTTTCTATTGTTGGAAGACCGACAAACCTCGGCCCCCTCAAACGTCGTTTCACATGACGTCATTTTTCCAACGACCTAGTTTTCGTCTATATTGCGATGTTTCAAATGTGGCAAGAGAGACGTTGCAAACGTGGCAAGACCGACGTTTCAAACGTGGCAAGACTGACATTTCAAACGTGGCAAGAGAGACGTTGCAAATGTGGCAATACCGACGTTTCAAACGTGGCAAGAGAGACGTTGCAAACGTGGAAAGACCGACGTTTCAAACGTGG
>ML780937.1:425555-436357 GCA_009831015.1 Picea engelmannii
GTCTTAAGTGATCCCCCTCTATAACATCACATATCTAATCCTTTAAATGCAGAGGTTTATCTAACATTCACTATATAGACACAACTATCCTAACAATACCTCAACTACATCTCACTCACATTATTAATCAATGTAAATATGTGCTATCCCCACATTTATGCACTCGTTTGGTTAGTACTTGTAACCTACTAATCCATGTCACTTGCTCACTTCTATTATTACACCTGATTAGCACCCAAAATCCTGATATATAAACCCCCTACCCACTTAAGTATGGGGGTTGTAGTTCACAAGTAGCATAATTTATCTTAGCATATTTTCAAATTGTATTGTTCCTATCATCACAGAATCGCATGCCTAAAGCATTCAGGGAACAATCACTTGAAATACAACCATTGAGTGTCTGCTCTGCCATGCACTCCCATCATTGCCTCTCCTGAAAGACATCCAACTTGAGCACCCATCATATAGACATTGCAGGCACCAAGAACATAATGGCCCCATTGATGGAAGTGCTCTCTCACAAATGATTCAAAATGCTGCAAACAATGATAAGGAACAATATAAGGTTTCTATAGCTACAGCTATCAACAATCCAATGCAAACAGAAATAACCTATACCTGCATAAAGACAATAACTTTTGTAGTTTAACAGTGAGATTTGCATGAGAGATCTCAATGCATCATACCTTTGGAGGTTTACATAGCAAATATAACATTGATTTACAGTATAACAAGAAAGAATTTTCATTATATGCCAGAGAGTTCTTCTCCCCTTCAGCTCTACCAATCTGTTTATCATATCCAGCCTCGTTGAAGTAAGGTTTTGAATTGAGTACAAGACCTTGAAGTGAACTTGATCTATTTGTATCCATCTCAACGCTTTTCGTGCTTCCATCCAAGCTACTATTCTCCATTTCCTGCTCATCCAAATGATAGAAATAAGAACTCTTCCATGAACAGGAAACCACTCAATGTTAGTGGCAGTTAAATTATCCACAGAAAACAAAAATATAATTCTGGATGGTTATTGTTCTCTTCAGTTCTACATCTAAGACCAGCAGCAGGAGAAGGGGATTCTGACTTAGAAATAAAGAATAGGTTGTAAGAGAGTCTCTGAGATATTTGATATTTTCATGCTTACCCGCTGAGAGAGTACATGAAATAATTCTCTCCCAGATTTCACTGTAGCATCTTGTCTGCTTTGTGCCTTTCCTTCCATTTCATTCAAACTACTAGTGCTTGGGTTCCTTGTTTCCTGTGCATGAAAAAACAGACCATCAGGACTTTGGTAGATAAAACATCCCCCAAAATGTTCCAGGAAATAAGAAAGGAAAACAAGTGCCGTATAGATACTAGGAAAGTAACATTGAAGGTAGTCATTTCTAGTTGGAGGAAGATCTGCATCACAAGTGCAGGACAAAGTGGGAAAGAAAGAAACATGGAATATTATTGATTCTAGTTTCCTAAATTGCAGATATAAGTGTCCATGAGGTACTATAAAGGTTGTTTTATACTTGTCTTCATCTTTAATTCCAATTTTCCAAAAACCAGATTTGAGATCAAATTTGGAGAAGACTTTACTTTCTGCACTTTGTGCTAGAATCACAGAAGAATTTGGCAAAGGATAGGAGTCATATTCTAAAACCTTATTTAGAGGTTTATAATTGACTACTAATCTGGGTATTCCATGAACAATTTCTGAATGCTTATTAACATAGAATGTGAAGCATGCCCAAGTACTAGATGATTCTCTTATCATCCCTTTCTTTAATAAATCATCTATCTCATTCTTACAAAGTTCTAATTCTCTTGCATTCATGGGTATGGCTTTTCTTCTAGTGGGAATTTTCTTAACAGAAAAGTCTTGGACATAAGGAAGAGAAACTTCATGCTTAAACACATTCCAAAAAGCAGTAGGAATAATACTACAGTTTTGTAGTAGTCTCCTACTTATCTGCAATGTAATTGTCCAGCAGAAAATAATGTGACTAGCTTGTAATTCAATGCAGTTTACTATGTTTTATCTTAAACAAATATGCGAGTACTTGATAGTAAATTAAGACAATTTCATAACATTTAGGGAAATTTAGTTAATAAAGGCTTCTCACCATCTCATGCCATCATTATGTCAATGGTTATATTATATACAATGTACAGTTGAGGGGGACTCCTATATATGGACATGTGACAGTGAACTCTGCTCATCTTGCATATTTTTTTGTCTTAGAGAACCTAGTAGAGGCTTTTTGTAATATAAAGAAGGGTGCATCTTTATCCAACACTTTAATTGACTTTGCAGGTGACACTGTAAGGGGCGAAAGGTCAATGAGTCTATCTTCCAGTAAGTTCAAGGTCAATTTTTGATGGTGATTGTGGAGCAAAATAATTTCAGCAATGGCTTCAAAGTAAAGCCAAATTTCAGGAATGGCACAAACTAGTGCCCTTTTTGCAGGGAACATCCTAAGAATAGTCCCTTCATGTAGGGGATGTCCCAGCAAAATCCAAAGATCCATCCCCTGTAAACCATAGAGGAAGAAAACGATATTTGAGGTGTTCTGTTCTCATCCCTATTCTAATAGAAAACAGGTAAAGTATATAGGAGAAGCAAAGTTTATAGGAATATGTCTGTAGAGGGATGTGATATACACTTTGTTACTCTATCTAAGCATATGCATATCTTCTTCTTCAACATCAGAAGGCCCATGGTAAGCATAACAGCCAGGTAATTTCAAGCAGATATTTGCAGCAGAATTATAGGCAATCAAAGGAATTTCAAATGCAAATTGTGGTCTATGTCTACATGTGACTTGCACTCATTATAAATCTCTACTCACTATCAAAACGCACATAAAAAGTGATATTGGATGGAAATATAAACTTTCATATAACTTACCTTTCTTCTTGGCAAGTTATACTATTTTTACAGTTTAAAATTCACCAGCATGAGTGAATCCAACATAAAAATTTCATGAAATCTTTATGTAAGTGAAAAGAGTTTTGAACTCCATTATTTTATTGGGTACTCAATCCCGATTAGCAAGATTCTAATATATACAACAACTTATCATCTTGAGCTCAAAATCTCAAGAGATAAAACTTCCTGCTCCACTATAGACATGGAACATGTTTTCACATTGGCCTATTTTACCTTTTTCTTCTTTCTATGATCAAGTTCATCAGTCTCATCATCGTCTGAGCTATCACTCTTGAATTAAACCTCCTTTGATTTCTTGGTATTGTTGTAGACATATCCACCTTCTTCAGACTGAGATCCAGATGCATTATATTCATAATCCCTTTCATCTTCCTTGGATTGTCTTTTTATCTTCTGTCTCTCCTTTGTCCTCCTCTCATGTAATCGTCGTTTCAAAAGAAGTTTATCTTCTTTATCATTCAACTTCATCTCTTCCCTAAGTTTAATGTATCTTTCTTCAACTGCAATACATTTTTCTCAAGATAAGTATCAATGAATACATAAAAATACCTACAACTAGAACCTCAGAATCTAGGTGATGAAAACACTATGATATTGTGAATTTATATATCCAGTTGAACCAACAAAGCAAAAGAATATGTTGATACAAGATCTTAAAATACTGCAAAATGGGACAACTAAAAGAACAGTACTATTTAGTTGGGCATTTTTTTCCAAGGAAAGCCTTCTGGGATACCACCAGCCATAGTAGCAACTGGTAACCCCAAGGTACCTGATCAGATTTGAACCTGTGACCTATGGCCTTTCCAATTGAAATAACCCATCTGTATGTATATGATAAATTCATCAGAAAATATATTTGTCATGCGACCATTAGTTTTTGGATGCAACCAACCACAAAGAAACAAGTTACAATCCAATTCATAAAAATACCTAAATGTCTATACAACCACCAAGTACTTGGGCATACTGGTCGAAGTCTTGAGAAGTTTGGTGAGTCAGGCAAGTATTCACCGAGTGTGCAATTGTGACCCATTCTCTAAGCATATGCAGGATCGATGAACCTAAAAAAAGTTTCAACACTAGAGCACTCATTTTTCATAAAAATGCCTAAATGTCTGTCCAACAAGCTTTGCATAAAAGGCAAGCCAACCACCAGGTACTTGTACATGCTGGCCAAACGTTTGACTAGTTTTGTGAGTCAGGCATTTACTCACCAAGTGTCAGCAAACATGACATGTTCTCTGAGCATAACTATGCATGCTCAGTGAACCCAAAAAGAAAATTTTCAACACTAGAACCATTATTTATACTGTTCTCTTGTTTGAGATAGTTTACAGTGTGTTTTCAAGTCTTGGACACCTTCAGTAATCATATTTCTTCATCAAAGTCATCTACCTGTTTACCAAAATCAATGCATACTAAGTTGGAGAGTCTGATATTTCATTGTTTATGTCTATGTTAAATTTTAACAAACATTTCATGTGACTATTTAGTATTCACATGGGCTTAGATCTATAATGTAGAGTCTAATTTAATGAATTTGTCATGGATGGAATGACCCTGATTTTATCTTGTGAAATTCCAAATATTTTGATGTACCTTTTAATATACTAAATTAATGTAATAATCCTAATTTTATCTTTGTGAAATTCCAAATATATTAATGTACCTCTTTAATATACTAAGTTATTTCTCAGTTTAGCTTAGTTGGTCCGAGTGTCAGCAAATGTGACAAGTTCTCTAAGCATGACTGTACAGGCTCAATGAACCTACAAAGAAAAGTTTCAACACTAGAACAGTCATTTCTATTGTTCTCTTGGTTTGAGAGAGTTTTCAGTGTGTTTGGACTCTGGAGTCTTGGACACCTTCAATAATCGTATTTCTTCATCAAAATCATCTACCCATTGACCAAAATCAATGTGTACTAAGTTGGAGACAGTTGAACTCATTATTCATTGTTTATGTCTATCTTAAATTTTGATGTACATTTCATTTGACTATGTAGTATTCACATGGGCTTGTCTATAATGTAGAGTCTAATTTGATGGATTTGTCATGGACTGGAATGACCCTAATTTTATCTTATGAAATTCTAAATATGAATGTACTTTAAATTCTAAATATGTTATGTACTTTTTAATATACTAAATTGTTGCCCAGTTTTGCTCACCAAAATGATTCTCCCTTTTAGTTTTGTGGAGTTACTGAGTCCAAGATCTATGACTTTGCATCATGGTGAYCCACAACATTGATAATAACTTAAACCRTTAGTTGTAGAACTATAGGACMAAAATTTCTTATGGCCAATGGTATATTTCATCATCAATGGGGCAACAAACAAAGCTAAGGTGGACGTATCTGTCAAATTGGTAGCAACAACTATAGATTAAGTATTGCACTTTATGTAGGAGAAGTCAATGCTAGGTAGGTGAAAGATTGAAAACAGTCTCTTGATGTTGCTTAAGCCTCAATCATAAAAGGGACACAATCATATGGCACAATGTACAATAACAAAATGGCAATGGATAGCTACAGATGGTTGTGGCCTATCAAAGGAAAAAGACTGTTGCTCATGTAAAATCATGGCAGCTATGAACAAAGATGTTTTTAGGCATATATAATATATATCTAGAGGGCATTAGAAAGTTGTCATGACTCATAATAATCACCTTAATAATCCATTGTATTACATTTTGAATATAGAAGAAAATGGAGAGAAATATAGCAATCAGTGCATCAAATAAAGTACTTATGTGCAAAGCAATGAGATCAGTTCATTGCTTGAGTCCTCATTTCCAGCTATTGGTTCCGGTTCCATCGATACTCTCCTGCATGCATATAATGTACACCATCTACATGTTAGTGATAGGCTGTTATACCTAGGCTGTGAGAGTTCCTTAAGGGTGAAACCCTTTCCTGTTTAGTGTTTTAACTTTACATAATATGTGCCACTGCCTACAGAAATATTGTCATGGCCATTGAACTTAAAGAATTACTGTCACAGCCTACATCCTACAGGAAAAGGATATTAACAGAGCCTATGTTGTTGTTGTCAAAAACATGTACTTGTAATATAGTTGAATGTCAAAAATGTGTACTTGTGGGGTGGCAGGTGCGGGGGGGATTATTCTTGATCCTGAGGGACATATTGAGATTACTTATGCTTGGGGTCTGGGGAATTCCACAAATAATCAAGTTGAGGCATATGCCCTCATACAAGGTCTTCTTTCAATAAATGTAGCTAGAACTAAGACACTTATTGCTATGGTGACTCAAGTATAATTATCATATTAATGACCTCAAACCTCAAATAAGACTCATGCTGATAGCAAGCTATCATCCCTAATCACTCAGATACAAAAAGAGGTTTGCTGATTTCAAAAGGTCTCTTTCTTTCAGGTTCTAAGAGAATACAAAGGACAAGCCAACACCTTAGCTAACAAAGCAACCAAGCTCAAAATTGAGGTCCTTATGAAAAATACGAGCATGTTATATCAAGCCATACCTTAATCCGTTGTATGTCATAGGTCTTTGAGACATGTTTTAACTCTATCAATCAACAAATGCCACAGAAACTTCACCACTATATGCAATTTTGCGCAGGAACGAGATATGAAAGGACTTCCTCCCCCCGCTTTGAAGTACGCAAATGCAAGACTTAACTCTTGGATGGAATTTTGAACCATAGTGTGCATCTTTTCAAGGCTCAGGTGGGATAACGGTGCATTGCGTGGTTGGTTTGAGTGGCATTGTCTAATGGTAGACTGCACCGGGGTGGTTTTTCTTCCTGGTAAGGTCTTCTCACTGTTTATGGTATGTCTATTGGAACTTGCTTATGGTGAAAAATATATGTGGATGTCTAGTTCTCTGTCACTCCTCTGTTGTGGAATTTGAAGTCCATACTGTGTCTGGTGTCCTCGTGTTTTTGAAACTTTAGTTGCTTCATGGTGTTTGTTGTTTTGGAAATTTGGGTTCTGGTGACCTTGAGTTGTTGGTGTTTGGCATTCTGACCTTCCTGTTGGTGGTGATTGGTGGTTTCTGGCATTCTGGTGTTTGGCACTTTGGGTTGGTGGTTTTATCTGGGTTCTGGAAGTTAGATTTTTGTCTCCTGTTTTCCTAGATCTGCCCCTCTTGGTTTATCTTTTGGTGGCAGAGTCTATATAATAGGCAATCTCAGACTCTATATTAGAACTTGCAGGGTAGTTTTTCTTTGTGTGGACATCAATCCACATTTATGGATTACAGAGAGGCACAAGAATTTTGTAGAGTGCTCTGAAGGCACGAGGAATCCATTAGTAGCAAGTTGCAACAAAACTTCAACCTTTTCTGTGACCACTAAAGTCCATAAAAATGAACACCAATATATCTCTCAGAATGCAATGGTCATGAACACGCTGGTGCAACAAAAGAAACAAGTTGATATCTTGGAGGCAGAATGCTCCATGCTAAGAAATATGGTCTGCAACATAAACAAAGTTTTTCATTCAGCAGCCTCTAACCTCATGATGTCAGTGAATTCAGTTCAGGAAGGCCCTCAAGGAAGAAGACACTGTCCATCAAATGATGGAGGATATGGATCTGGGCAACCAGAATTCTCATGTCTACATTGGACACAATGAAGCCAACAGTAAACATGTTTTTCACTAGTATTTATGTTTTGACAGTTTTGTAGATCGATAATAATATTAGGTGTCTTTTTAAGAATATATACCAGCAGGAAATTTTGGAAGGCTACAACTGCGGATGTACTTAAAACTCTGTTTTTGGCATATTATGTTTGTCTAGATTTCTAGGAAAATCATGACAACTATCTCTATGTACTTTTCACTGTTCAGCTATGCTGCAACTCTTTATAATATAAATTCCCTAGTTTCTGTTTAAAAAAAACATGTACCTATGGTATGCTCTTCCTCGTCACCTCCACCCTGTCTGTTGGCAAATGCTGCCAATGGGGGCAAGGCCTTTCCTTCCTTGTCAAACACAAAACGCTGGCCAACAGGCTTACTGCTATTGATTTTAATTTTCTTTTTTTTCAAGATCCTTGTTGCCAAACTGCATCATGTGTAAGTAATGTTATATGCACCAATTATATGCAGAATTTACAATTCTACCTCCATAAATATACAAATTATACTGAAGTTATATACCTTGTGGCTTCAGTGTCTCCATCTTCAATTGGCCTCTTTTTGGTCAGAAATGCATCATCCCCTTTATCCTCATTCCTGGATCTCATTTTCTCATATTCTGGAGATAGAACACTGGTATTCTTATTGTTAAACTGATTATCTAATTTGGAGCATTGTTTTACTTGTTTTGACTCTCCATTTGTAACATTTTGTAAGAAGTATTTATCTGCACCATCTGCACTGACATCTTCATTCTCACTTCCTTCGCTGTCTTCAGGCTCATGTTCGTGCTCAGCACATACAATGTCCTCCATATTTTTCAGTTTACTTCCACTCTTTTTCAAGAAATGTATCCGGGGAGTTATAGGAAGACCTAAAGAGACAGAGTAGTCTTCAATTGGTAACTTTGATACATCAAATATTTCCTTATATGGACGTAAATGTATTGACCTCAAATACGTCACAAACGCCCGCTATGCCATATATTTTAGATCTGGATCTTTTGACAGAACTGTTGCAAGTGGAGCTGAGACAGACTGGAGCTTGCTTGCATTTTCCTATATAGTCACCCCAAACACATTGAAATACACATTCCCTTCAATATGATGCATTATAATTGACCCTTGAAAAAAAACTAAAACCCAAAATATAACGAATGACCATGAATGCTATGATAGAAAGTTTTCCACTATTGCAATAAACAACACACCTTATTCACTTTAACTGGAATCTTAGCCTCATGCAGCTGCATCAGCATTTTCATTTCCGAAGTGTTACACATTATTTTCGTCATCCCTATGATCGTTAATGATGCAAGCCTATATGTTGCCTTCAGAGGGGTCAGTGGTCTGATTTCCTAAGAGAGAAGGGAGAAGAACTTTCCTTGAGAAAAGAAGTTGCATTTTCCTATGTAAAAACCTTATAAAAAGGGATGTTCGTAGGTTGCTATATAGGCAGGGTGTGAGAATGACCCATTGTCGTAGGTTGCACTATAGCCAGGGTGTGAGGTGTTCGCAGGTTTCTCTATAGCTAGGGTGCAAACATTCCAGCATGTGGGAAAAATGAGCGTTTTCTCGAATCTTCTAGAAGGGGAAGCTTCTATGGTGAGGTGGCATCTAAATGGTTTGGATCTTACTCGCTTTCATAATTTAGTGGGATCATCCTAACCTCCTCACCTTATCCTCTTCAACTTATAAAAGGAGAGGAGTTCTCATGGAGAAAGTTAGCTTGAGCTTTTGTTAGCTTTTGGTTGGCTTGGAATTATTAGCTTGGTTGGAGTGGCTTTGAGATTTGCTTTGTCAAGACAGATTGTGAGTAGCTATCAGATCTATGGTCTCGGAATCTTTGGAGCAAGAAGTGCGTGGGGAATGAAGGATGATTGGAAGGGACCTTACGACATCAAGGCTCAGGTTGTAATCTCTCTTTCATATTTAATTTAATACATTAATATGTATCTTTCCCATAAAGCTAATGTCACTTTATTACATAATTCCTTGATCATCTGTATAGATTAGCTATTGAATATATTGATCTGCTTTCATTTCGATTGGTTTGTATTGTTGTGATCTGAACGGAACAAGAGTGTTGGGGAAAAGCTTGGAACAACAGAGATTCAAGGAAGCATTCATAAGGTATGTTCTTGATCCTTGCCTCTTAGTTCATTCAATAGTCTAGATCTAGGGAAAGAGTATTATTATGTCCTATTTTGTTCTAGATCCAGGTGGATCTAGGGAGATCAGTTTGTGTCCACACTTACGGATTTATCCAATAACAAAATTGGCGACTCCACTGGGGAGCAGATTGTTTTCTAGTTAGTCTAGTTTCCCTTTCTTTGATTGCTTGTTTTATGGTCTCTGAGTCTGTGGGAGATCTATCAAGACTCTCTAGATCTAAAAGTTCTCTTAGAAATCTTGTCCTTTTTCAAAATTTTCTTGATTACAGACATGCTTGCACTGTATCTGTCTATGGTTTGCGAGAATAATTGATGTTTTCACCATGCTGTTAGGTTCAGTGTGAACATCTCGCAGTCTACCCATGTCTAGCCTGTGAGAATACCTAATTCTCGCACTGTAATATATTGCTAGCCTGTGAACTTGTTTGTGAAAATTTTTGGATTGGGTCTTGTAATTTTGGATGCCCAGTTTTGCTTTGAACAGCTAGATTGAAATTTTGAAGCCTATATTGATCTGTTTACAATCTTCTTGACATCTTTTGAGTTTCTTTTAGCCACTTTTTCTTTGTTTGGTTCTGAAGGATTAGTCTCTTGCTTTGAGTGTCTTTCAATTACAAAGCGTGTGTTTTCTTTATAATTGTTTAGGGAAAGATCAGATTTCTTCTGAATACTTCGCTTTAAAAGAAAACTTTTATTTTGGGTTTCGTTGTTTTAAGAAAGTTCATTATTGCTTTTAGTGAAATTTTTGAAACAAAAATATTTAATTTCTTTCTTTATATTAGATTGGGGGCATCCTTGCATTTGAAGTAGCGAAATTGCATGATTGATATTGATGAGTTTCATATATTTTGGGACATCGTGCATATGGGAATGATAAATGTTTTCTCCTTCTCATAGCATAGATTTCATCAAAATGAAAAGATTTCATCTTCATATCTTTGCATAATTTTTGAGTCGGTCAAAACACCATATTGTCCACGCCATCTTCCTTTTGAGTAACAACAACCATAAAATAAAGCGCTTATAAAAATTGATTAGACATTTTTATCTTTTCTGGTAGCAA
>ML780937.1:444632-488946 GCA_009831015.1 Picea engelmannii
CCTTTTTAAAAATCGTCCCTTGGCGCGAAAGCAGGAACTCTCCACGGCGTGCCACGTGTGGGTCGTCTGTCAGGCTTTTCGGGCCTTGTCACTTTCCTTTCCACAGCGTTTTGAACTGGTTAAGCGATGCGCTTAGCTGTTGATAGCTAGCGCTTTCCTCAGCACACAATAGGTTCTAAAACATGAGGTTAGCTGTTGAAAGCAAACGGTCATTTTTTGAAATGGAAGACTTTATTTTCGATTATTTCCTAAGACCCACCACAAAAACTAAAAATTTTCTGAACCGACAAAACTCGAAAACGACTTGAAGCTACCACTGAAAGCTATGATATCCACCCAAACTCGGCCAAATTGACGGTTTCATTTTGGGAGTTAACATTGGCTCCAAGAAAAACCCTCAAGAGGGTAGTGGAGAAGTATAAACCTAATACTATTTTTCCACATAAAACTATGTTAGGAGGATAGGAAACCAAGAGTATTTTAAAGTCTTTATTTCTGTTAATATTATGGTAGATGCATGAGGTATTTACCCTCCATATATTTTATATTGATCAGTCAGTTGCAATATAATATTATGTTATATTATATTGCCCTGCATATATTTTATAGCGTTGCTACCATGATCCCTTGGGACTGGCCATAACATTCACATTCACATTACATCTCTCTTTTTTGTGTTTTGCTATTAAGTGTAGATTACATAAACCCTAAACCTAGCAAGACAAACCATAAACCCTTACATAAACCCTTAATCCCTCAACCTTAGTTAATCACAAATCTCTTAACACAAAATCCCTAAATTCCCTAACCCCTTAGCCATCGACCCTTAAACACTTAAACCCTAATCCCTAATCCGTGTCTATTTTAAGGGTGGAAGATATTGCTAATGATGAAGAGTGCCCAATGGGTATGGTATCTTCCCTTTGTCTAGAAAAGTGGTTATCAGAAGAAGTCTCAGGCAGAGTTAATGGTTGCAACATATACCTTATGCTTTTCATTGCAAACCCTAGCTTTTCTCAAGACATGGTGTGCGATGTTGATATTCAATTGAATAATGGCACTGATACTTTTACTCTACCATCTTATCTTGATGATATCTCATGTGAAGATGCAAGATTCCCTCTGTTAAAAGATCACTGGAGCATCCTCTTTACTGCACTGTTGGCACTCCAGTTTACTCGTTACTTCTTCTTCAAGAAGTAAGAAGTGTCCTTTTAAAATTGATGTTGAGTAAGATCTTACTCAGCATTAATTTTAAAAGGACTCCAATGGCTCTCCACAAAATCTTGAATGGGCATATACCAATATGAAAATGCCCAACAGGAAAGAACCTTCAATTCGTTGTATTTCCTGGAAAAGAGCCCACATGACCTCTCCTTATTTCCTGCGCAAAGACATGCTATCCACGCCCTCCAATTTTTCACGCTATCTATGCAGCCTGCATAGACACAGGAATTTCCGAACCTCATGTTATATCAGACTACGGGGAGTTCGCACCTCACCCGTTACTTGGTTACGAAAATCGAGAAGGTAGTCCGCACCCTAATGGAAAGCAGCCTCTGTAAATTTTTGCTTCCGAGCACACGCGTAAGTGTGAGTAATATAGGTTTGCACCTTACCAGAGGAGGGACCTGCGAACTTCAAGAATTTTCATACTTCTCCCTGTGGCTCTGATACCAAGATAAAATATACGAACCAAACAACACGGTGAGGCTATGCTCACTTCTCATTATTCAGTGAAGACAGATTACATCTTTATATAGGGAAAGACTCTCCCGAGTCGGTTACATGCAAACCAAATACAACTGGACTCTTAACTAAGAACTGACTCTTAACACGCCCACAACGGACTCTCACAACTGACTCTCACAACTGATGCTTATAACTGGCACTTACAACTAGCGCTTTCTCCATTATTTCCAAGTAAAATCTCATAAAAAATCTCTCGGATGTCTTTGATGGTAAAAGTTCACTATCAAAAACTCGCTAAGGGGAAGGTGCATTTAACATACACGGATTTTGTCCATACTGAGCGAGCAAAGAAAGGGGGTTCATTATCTCTCGAAATTCTATCGAGGAAGGAGAGAAAAGAAGGGTGCATAGGCAACCCAAAATTATTTCCAGTAGAGAGCATTGGGGAGGGAGAAAATTCCAAGGAATAATCATTCCAGAGTCAACTATGCAGAAGCGTTCAACATTCCTACAGGAAAAACATTGATACTCGATCCAATTAAAATGCAAAGATCAAATCTTAATTGCATAGATTATGCTCACGTAGTCCTGTAGAAATTGATTGGATTGGGGAAAGAGAAAATCTTGGCACAACTTTTCTATTTATTTAGTTGAGAAGACAAGGGTAGTGTAATATTAAGAATACCTTCTAGGTTTTAAGAACACATCAAGGTTTGGCCCATTACATAATAAACTTTTCAACAAATTACGCAATGGAAGGAAAAACTTTGATTTACATCTCTCTTTCATATATGATGAGTCGTGAAGGAGATGGTTTATAAAATTAAGATTCAACACAGTCTATTGCAAATACAACAACTATATTAAAAAATAAAAATAAATGCAATTACAAATTCCATAAAATAACGTAACCGAGGACGAAGATGGCTTGGTGATGATATTCGGCAACTAGTTTTCCTTCCGTCCTCTCGCTTTCTAATCATCGAGACTTCACTAGTACTTCCCAACCAATTCTAGGGGTACTCTTCATCTCCCTTATCCCCGCAAGTCGAAAAGGGGCCAGGTAAGCACATAACGAGAAATCCTCTATCTCCTAGCTTGCCTCGCAAGGTAGATCCAACACTTTCTCTCAATCTCAGTATCTCGACTCTCACAAGTAAAACCAGTGAAATTTTTGCATCATAACTTTGCCCATAACGAGTGATACCCTTTTTCCATTTAGGAAATTTTCTTTATAGGAGTTTCCTTAATGAAACACTCCTACTTGCAGATATAATTCCTTTTAATTAAATAAATTAGAATTATTTTCCCCCTTACACTTGTCACCCTCTCCATAAGTTTCACAAGAAAATTCCTCAATTTATTTTAATCAAAGTCAATCTCCCTCACCCTTCCTAAAAGAACTCATTAAATCACTCATAGTTGTCTCTTTATTCCCCTTATTGTTAATTAATGACTAGCGGCTTACTAAATCTGAGTTGAGTTAAAATACGATTCTCCTTTAGTTAGACTAGTGTTTAACTAGACTCTAGATTCCTTTATATGCTTACACATTCTCTTATATTTGTTTCTTTGTTATTTCAAAAACTCCCTTTTAATATTTTTTTACACATATGTTCCTTAAATCAAATCCTTAGGATTACTTCATTTTACTTAATTCTTGAATTTATTTACCTCATTTCCCCTTTTGATTTTGTTAATAATTTACCTTTAGTATTCTCACCTAACTTATACTTGGGATTTACAATTAATAATTTCAATCCTTAAAATTAAATCCAACAATGCCTAAAGATTATACAAGGTTTGATTATTCGCTCAAGGTTTTCGAGGACACATAGATTCATTGACTCAAGTTTTATTTCTGAGAGACTAAGGGATTCTAAGGAATAAGGACCCTACCTTATTGCACACTCCTTAGAAATATTCATGAGTGATTGTCTCAATCTTCCCTCATGGCATTGTGGACCTCTTGAACTAGGTAATCATTAACCTACAATTTGAGCCACGACGAGAGTTCTAGTAGGTTGTGATAGGGATAATGTCACACCTCTCCTTCAATATCTGGTCTATGTGCATGGACCCTTTACTCATTATGTGAGTCATATTAGCAATATTTTGTCAACCTTCATCCATCAAAAAAATAATTATAATAATTCATATACAACATCATAATATAATCGATCATATGTCACATATTCATAAATGAAATACAAAAACCAATGCAATCCACTCCCTAACTCAAACCAGAGTCCAAGAAGGTCCATTGATTCCATCAACATCCACAATCGGTCAAGTGTCTGGAACACTCAGGAAAACTTGTCAATAGCATCTATCAATACATATATATCAAGTACATTAAGTCACAATCATCAACATCATCATAAAAATCCATAATCACTTCCACGCAAGTGTCCTCAAAGAATAAGTCGATAACATGTGCTTGCAAGAGGGATATTAAATACGCCCCCTCTTGTTTTAAACTTTCTCTCGAAGTTTTTACAGTATATATATAATGCAGTAATAAAAGTATCTAACAAGATATATATGTCTAATTTATAAAACAAGTAAGGAAACTATTGGTGCATATCATATGCGTCCTCCCAGGTAGTCGAGTGTGGGTTATAATTGTCCCACTGGACCTTGTCTTGATCGATTGTTCAACGCCATAGATTTTGAATGCGATGGTCGAGAATGTGTATTGGCTTTGCCATGATTTCACCCTCATATAAAACCTCCAAGGAACTCATGTCAATCACATGTGTGATATCACTAACATAATATTTCAAAAAAGATACATGAAAAACATCATGCATACACCTCAAAGAATCAAAAAAAGATAGTCAATAGGCCATGGGTCCTTTCTTTTCCACAACCTCTAAGGGTCCCAAAAACCTAGGAGAGAGTTTAGCACCATTTCCAAACTTAATCGAACTCTTGTGCAGTTTTACCTGGAAGAAAACTTGGTCGCCAACTTCATAATTGTGGTCAATGCAATGCGAATTAGCATAACTCTTTTGTCGATATTTCACCTCTTTAATCCTTTGTCTTATCGATTGAATTTGTTCTTCCATTTCTTGGATCGCTTCTAGTCCGACTTGGGCCCTATCCTCAAGTCGATCTCAACTCAATGACGTCTGACATGGTTGCCCGTAAAGAAACTCAAAAAATGCCATATTAATGTTACTTTGATAGCTATTGTTGTATAAAAACTCTATCAGTGGAAAAAAAACTTCCCAATGCTTTAGTTCATCCATCACAAACATACGCAACATATCTTCCAAATTTTGGTTCGTTCTTTCTATCTTCCCGTTGGTATCGGGGTGATATGTTGTACTAAAGTTCAGTTGTGTCCCCGAGGCCTCTTGAAAACTAGTCCAAAATTGTCATGTAAACACCAATCCTCTATCGGATATGATCCTTCTCGACATGCCATGCAATATCATGATCTCACTGATAAAAACTCTAGCTATGTCTAGCATCTGATACATAGTGAGTACATGAATAAAATGTGCACTCTTCATCAGAGTGTCAACTACCATGAAAATCGAGTTTTGTTTCGTTGTCATAAGTGGAAATACAACTATAATGTCTATTGAAATGACCTCCCATTTCAATTGATGGATAACATGTGGATGTAAGAATCATGTCATGTTTCTATGCTCATCTTTCACTAGATGACATTCTAGACATCGTGCCACATAACTAACTATGTCAGCTTTCATTCCCTTCTAGAAGAATAAAGGATTAAGGTCTTCCCTCATCTTCATGACTCCCGGATGAGCCACGTACACTTATCTATGATCCTCGCTTAAGATCAAATTGATCAATTCATCGTTAGGCAGTATGTAAATACTTTCGTTAAATATCAACAGTCCATCATCATCCAATGTAAAACCTTCAAATTTTTTTACCATCATGGTGTCTGGTCTGTTATTTTCCTCAACCTATTTATACCAGTCATCGTCAAACTGTATAGTTAGAATATTTTCTCGAAGATTCGTCCAAAGGGGTATCACCGATAATACGCATTGCATTTGACTCAATGCATCAACCACTTTGTTTACCATACCCTCTATGTAATAAATATCGAAGTCGTATTCGCTAAGTATCTCTGACCAATGTCTTTTTCATACGTTCAGGTCACTCTATGTAAATATGTGTTGCAATCCACAATGATCTATCTTTAACTCGAATTTTTAGTCCAATCAGACAGTGTCTCCATACTCGACATATACAAAGGCTAATAAATCCAAATCATGTGTTGCATAGTTCTTCTCATGATTTTGTAATTTCCTTGAGATGTAAGAGATTAATTGATCGTCTTGTATCAACACTCCACCCAAACCTTCCTTGGATGTGTCCGTGCATACCAATAATTCCTTGTCCATGTCGAGGAATTTTAGTATCAGCACTGTCGTCAAAAATTCTGTGAGCCTTTGAAATGCTTCCACACATTTCTCGGTCCATAAAAACTTATTTTTCTTTTGCAATTTTATGATCAGATTTTCTATATTTGAAAAATCTTGGACGAGCCATCGATAATATCCGTATAAACCCATAAAGTTACGTACTTATTTTACGTTTGTCGATGCATGCCATTCCATAATAGCTTCTACCTTCATTGTTTCCACAACAATGCCTTCGCCAGATATAACATGCGCTAAGTAATGAATCCTTGATTCGTAAAAAGAACATTTCGACATTTTCCAATATAATTTTTTTTCCCGTAAACACTGTAGTACCAAGCGTAAATGTTTGTCATGTTCTTTTGTCGTCAAAGAATATATCAGTATGTCATCAATGAATACTTGAAAAAACTTGTCCAGGTATTTAGGAACACCCCATTCATCAGGGTCCTCTAGATGTATCTCGATACCATGGTGTCTGTCTAGTTGGTGTTTGATGATGCTACACTCCTGATGTCATCTGTCTAGTCAGTATTGCAAGAGTCCTTCCTTGACCCCCACTGTTTAGCTCTTCCTCAGATATGAGGGCCTTCTAGACTGCATCGTGCAACGTTTGATGCATCAGAATCCTCACCTTCACATGAATGTTGGAGTTAAGGCTCAACAAAAACTTTTTGAACTTAAAATTCTATGTGTTCATATGTGGGGCATACCTAATAAGCTCCATCAATCGAACCTCATACTCCAGCACTGTATGACCACCCTGTCACAAGGCATTAAACTCATTGTGCTGGTGCTCAATGAATTCCTATGAAAAATACCTATCTTGGAACCGATCCTCGAACAGTTCCCATGACATGACTTTTACGACCATGTTTAGTTGAAGTAGGAGCGTCTTCCACCATAGAAGAGAACTTCCCTTCATCTAAAATACCGCTATGAAAATCTTCATGTTGGAGGTGTAGTCACAAAGTGAGAAGCACATTGCCATGTTTTCCAACCATTCCTCGGTGGATGAGACGTTCGTGGAACCCATGAACTCGGGAAACTTAACCTTCTCTACTTCTTTGTAAATTTTACCACTACTAGTTGGAGCGCACTATCGACCCTCATCGGGTACAGGAAGCCTAGCCTCATTTCTATCTAGTCGGTTAATCAAGTCCTCTAACATCCTATGAAAGGAACTCAAAAACCAAACCACATCTCCCACAACAACATGTTCATGTCCCATGGCTTGTTCTTCTCCTTGGGGATTAGACCCCTCTAGCATGGATGCTACAGGAGGCGTCACACCTCTTCCTCTAGAACCACATTGTTTACCTCTACGATGTCCTCTAACCATGATCACCTACATGGAAAATTTCAATTTTAATTAGAAATAAGTTACTGATCAAGTGTTTAATATATTGGAAGGCATTGGAGCTACCCTTGTTTATTTTTTACCCTTCACATTTTTCAATTTTCGATACTTGGAATCTAAAGACGGTCTTTTGATTTTTCCCCCAAGACTATGAAAAATCTGCCACCTTGTCGCGTGGGCAGCGATGCTTTTTCTACTTTCAAAACAGATCCACTTTCGTAAGAATGTTTGCTCTTTTTTGTTTTACTTTGGAATCTCGCAAGTCGGATACTCTAATCCTTGAGTTCATGCATCCCGCGTCATGAAACGATGAAGTCGTTTTCAAATTTTCGCCCAAGACTTTAACTAGGGTAAAGTCTTTTAACTCGTGGTTAGACGTCATCGGGGTTTCACGCCTCGGCATTCGTCAAACCCAAGTTTTTATTTTTACAGCCCCGAGAGCCGAGAACACGAGGTACTTTTGTGATAACCCTGATCGAGGATTAAATGCAAAAATCTAACCATGATCAAATACGT
This sequence comes from Picea engelmannii, assembly GCA_009831015.1. Classification (NCBI taxonomy): domain Eukaryota; kingdom Viridiplantae; phylum Streptophyta; class Pinopsida; order Pinales; family Pinaceae; genus Picea; species Picea engelmannii. The sequence goes on from ML780937.1 coordinate 452,607, forward strand.
TCTCGGCGTCTCGCCACTTGGCACTATCTTTTCGAATGTTACAGCGTCTAAAACCCCGACTCACGAAGTCACGACGTAATTATACCAAGATTAATTAGTCTCCTAATCTAAGATTTTCTTCAATTTAATTGAGCCTTAATTATCTCCATCTCGCGGTTTCGCAACTCGGCATACCAATCTCCGAGAAACTTGCCTTCGAAGTTCCGAGTTGTGATATGGAGAATAAATGGATTATAAAACTAATGATGCTCCAAATCACGATGACTGTTAATTAATCCAAAGTCGTTCCTCGCGATCTCGTGAGTTGGGGGCTCGAAATGTTAAAAGAAAACCTACGAAGTACCGAACAACGAGGAATTGATAAAGGGTGATAAAATTTGATAATTTAAGATAAGGCAAAATATATCCCGCACCCCAAGGATTGCACGTTTATCGAGGTAGTCATCTCTCTCCCTACTCCGACTGACTATCAAACCACCAAACATTGATGACATTAATGGAGAATTAGGGTGAATCCACAGATAATAAGATCGAATTTTACGCAATAAATTTGTTTCTAATTGCGATTTGAGAGACTTATTTCGAAAAGTACAAAATTTTCAAATATATACAGGAGTTTCATTTCATTATAATGAAAACATTTTTCATAAGCACGCAGAGCTCGTCATTTTCCGAGTGAACTAATTTATGCATGTATATGCTGTTCTATCGCAGAAGGGCGAAGACGCAGGTTTCAGCCATGGCTCCACGGAAAGCAGCAAAGGCGAATATCGAGGTTGCAGGGCAAGGCTTGGATAATGTCCTTGACACTTCGCCCCAGAGTGTTGATTCAGTCCCTGGCTGGTCGTTTGTTTCAAATATTCTGTAATCTGAGTTGGTGAATTATTCAGACTCCGACGACAATGAAACGGATGACTTAAACACTAAATACAAGATAGTTGTTCAATCTGGAATGCACAAGGTAGCAACCAGACCACGGTTGCTTCCATATTATGATATGATCCGATGGGAGTTGGACCACATAGACTTACCCACCAGAACTATCATGAACGACCAGCGGGTCACGGTCGAGACTTTTAGACCGGAGCACATACAAACCATGTATAAGATCCCGACAACATCTGAAGACACATATGATGCTAAATTCCTGGAGAAATTCAAAGAGAAAGAGTGCACTCAATATGACAAAACCATGCTCGGTTTGATAAAAGATTGGGTTTCGCGCTCCACGAAATTTAGAGCAAATGACCAGGGCGTTTATTCAATCGCTTCGTTGGAGAAGCAGTACAAGTATGTGGCAATGATGACATGCCGACTATTCGGAAGAGAGGAAACATCGCATTTCTACATTGCGTGGGTGCCTATCATGTTTCGGGTCGCAGAAGGTTGCTCGTTTAACTGGGCAAATATACGCTCGGACAAGTTGGCAAACTGGGTCACAGAGTATCGGGAGCAGAAGGCAAGTGGGAGACCGTCCTCATTTTTCATGTTTGCATATATTATGGACACGGTATGTTCCATGACACCATTCCCTTTGATGAGTTGGGCTTGGAATCATGTCCAAGAAAAACCCGTACATGAATATCATGACAAGCTATGGGAGAATAAAGCGGACAAATTCATTTACGAGATTTTCAACTGGGTGATGGTGCCCTTGCACATCGCCATTTTTCGTCACCTGCCACCTCGCATCTCGAATATCATTACTGCAAATCTGAGTGGTATAGCGGACTAGTACGTGGAGACAGAGTTCTCCTATTTTAGAGTATTCGGAGCTACTGTTCCCCTGCTTGCATTACCAATGTTCATTCCCGACAAGTTGGATTGTCGCGAGATCACCCGACAAATAGTGATTAGTGGGGTGAGTAAAGAACTCAAAGCATCTTCAAAGAAGGTGTGGCCATTTTTCCCCGTTCGGCTAAATTCTTATTCTTTATTGGTTTTCGGGCATGCCAAAGCTGAGGCTACAGCCCTGGAAGACCTAAGTTTCATCTCCATTGAGTATAAAAACATGATCCTCAGGAAATCCTGAGCAACCATTTGGATAATTATGGGCTAAAGAGGTTTGAACATGAGTTTTCACCCCTGGATGACATTTTCCGAGGGGCGTGATATTATGAGGAAGTGCTAGCTCGGATCCGATCTTTAGCACCCGAAGACACAGCCTCTGTGTTGAGATTTCAAGAACACAGACGGAGATGTCTTCCCTCGTGGTGCTGCGAGGAGGGAGCCTAGGCATTGCTGAGACAGAATCAAAGGATGATGAAGGCCCCAATGATGCAACTTATGGATCAGGAAAAATCCAGAATGAGGGGGAGCAAATGAAGAAGACTGAAGCAGAGGCATCGAATCCGGACCCACCAGATACCCAGAATCCAGAAACTGAGACAAAGACCCCTAAACCTCCAAAGAAGCAGGACTTGGTCGCCACCCCAGAAAAGGCAACGAAACATATTGGGGAAGCCATCACTTCTGTCACCCCCTTGCGGTCAACGGAAGAAAATATAAAAGAAGGATGGATTTTCAATGAGTAACTGAGGCCTATCAGAGCAGAACACCTTCCTCCAAATGAGTTCTTCTTTGACAAAAAGAGAAAATTGGTGGTGAAAAGGGAGTTCTACAAGGACGAAGGATCGAATGCTAGAAAATTCAAGGTTATGACCGATGGAAAGAACAAAAAGAATGAGGAATTTGCCACGGAGATCGCAGGAACGCTAGGAGCGTATGCATTGGCAAATCAATTCTCGGTCGGAGTATTAACAAACCAGCTCAAAATAAAAAATCGCATGATCAAGACTCTCGAAGCCAGAGTAGCTTAGGCCATAGAAAACACTAAAGGTCAGGTGAGCGGGGAAATAGAACTGGCCCGACTAGCTGATAAAAAAGAAATAGAAGTGCTCAAAGCCAAGATGGAGCAAGCGCATCTAGTAATCCGAGATGGTTGGATACAGGCGGGTCAGCAGAGGACTATGATAGTAGAGCTGCAGGCTCAGGTAGAGAACATTGAAAGTAGGGTGATCGATGTCGAGGGGTTTAAATCTTGAGCTACCCAGATTCGGAGAAAGATCTCTTCTGCGCAACAGAGTTTGCTAGCCAAAGTGGGAACAATCTGAGAGGATTGTTTGTTGATGCATCAGGTTTCCGAGAACCTGACTATCAGAGAGAGATATGCAGAACCGGCTCGGGTCGCCTTCCAGGAGGCATTGATAGCCATGAACAACATAGTTTTAGCAGTTTCTCCCGGACTCGCCCTCCCAGAATAAACTAGAGGTAGCATTTTGTTGAAGGATTGGGAGCATAACATTTCTCTTGGTAAGGAACAGGCCCAAAATGTGACCAATTCATTAGAAGAAGCCTTCAATTCTATAGAGGGCGAGCTATTGGGTATGGACAGTGGAGGCAATGCAGAGACATTAATACAAATGAATGTAGAACATATCTCGCTTGATATAAAAGAGAACGAGGAGAGAGATTTGTGTGATATCTCTCAGATGGACAAGGTGGACATGGCTCGAGTGGAGAAGCACTTGATTCATCCCAGAGCGCAACTAAGTACCCTAGACATCGTTGATGCACAAATGGGAGACAAGATACAGCAGTTCGCCTGAGAATGTTACTTCACCAAGGCCAGCTGTCAAGCGGAACCTTCGCAGCTCATATCTCAGCTCGTGGAAAGATGTATCACCTGCACTGAGGCCACGCGAAGGCGAGCACCTGGCACTAGATGAAGACAGAATAGGGCATATGGGGTGATTTCTCTCTCCTCTGTCATAACAGAAATTTTGCGACCTTTGAGATTCTACTTGCTTTGTATAAGTTGTATAAATATATCCCAGAAAGAAATAAACAAGGTTGGACCCTTTTTGAGATTTTGTAATAGAGTTTTTGCATTGAGACTTAATACAAGCAGATCCGAGATTCTCAATTCTGTCACTTCTATATTACAAGTTTGCTTTCTTGTTCCCCTTTTTTCATTTTCAATTCATATTCGTAATTGATGTGCTTCATTATAATTTAGTACTACCACTACTATAATGAATAAATTTGGGTTTTTTGTGATTGTTTATTGCCTTTTCTCTACACCATCTATCAACTGTGTAAGACCAATTTGCAGTTTTGGAATTCTACATGCATTTTTTGTTACATCGGTTATTTCCCTAAATATTTTCTTCTTCCCTTTACTTCGTGAGATTTTTCCTTGATAGGAACCTGACACTGTAAATGGCTTAATGTTTTTCCCCATTTCACCCCTTTGATTAAGATATAATACAGTTACGGGAATGAGCCTTTGATTTGCATACATATTTAATATTGTAACCGTGAATTCTCTTTTATAAAACTTAACTGAGACAATGCTCAATCTTTTTGACAGTTCTCTTACCAGTATTGTTCCCCCATGACCATTCCTACACCATCTCAACCCAACGTTGAACCCGGATTATTGAACCAAATGCATATCTCCTTGAACCTCTTCAACACTATCCTTAAAACAGCCACTAACCGGGCCGAGCTTGAACAATCATGGGCAGCCATTGAACGTGACATAACTACTCAGGAGAAGTTCGAAGCCAGACAACCCCATCGAAGAAATCTCCCCTAGACTCTTCTCCGAAGGTTGATTTTTCCCTTATCCTTATCGTAACCACTTTTGGATGCCTTGAAACTATACGTTTGAGCCTTATTACAGACTCAGGAACAACATCCTACTAGCGTCGTTGCCGGGGAGCGAAGTTATGAAATCTTTTTCCCTGGGAAAATGACAAATTGTTTTTTGTTGAAAGTGTTACCCTTTGATGGTGAACAAAGAGTACACACCTTTTAAGGATTTTTATCTTTCACTTGGCGACTCCTCGAAGAAGTAAACTGACATTCACTCGAAGGAATACCAGACAAAACCCAGATGGTGAGAATATTACACCAGTTTCCGATCCTAAAAAATTTTTAAAGGCGAGAGGCTCTTTTAAGCCAACCGCTGCAGCTTACCAACTTGAAATCCCATCACCGAGGGTCGAGAGCCCTTCTGAAACCCTAACCTTGCTAAATCCTTACTTTGACACTGAGCATTCAATGCCCTATACCGAAATTGGAAGTGATATTCATCCAAAAGTCCCCTTGATACAGAGGGGAAGGGGCCTTTTTGAAGGTTCGTCGTCTTTCAAAACACCATCTTATCTACAGTTAAATTTCCTGACTTCTCCAAATCTCGAAGAATGTGTTACACACTCGTTTCTCACACTCGTCGATTTTCCCAATTTCATCTATTGCAAGTCTGAGGAACCTACCCCTCGCGTTCCTTATCTTTCCTCATCAGAGTCGCCTCTTAGCAAAGAAAATATAAAATCCCTTTTATTTTTTGAAAACCCCATTTATAACTCTCCACAAACAATGATGGAAGCCACTGGAGGAGGAGGTGGAGGGTTTTTAGGAGGAGGGGGAGGGTTCGGAGGAGGTGGATGAGGAGCCCCACAAAGTGGAGGAGGAATCCCCCAAGGAGGAGGTGGAGGTCAAGGGCCTCCCCCCCTCCCATATTTTTTGCGAAAGTCACAGCCCAATATGCCCCTTTGGTGTTTCCTGTCCCCCTACACGATCTTCCAGAAAACTACATAAATAATTTACCGAAATTCACCGGGGAGGGAGATCTCACTGTCGCAGAACATATTAACTTCTTTGACCAATTCGCAAATATCTTCGGTATCGAGCACGAGGATGTATATTCGAGACTCCTTGTTCAAAATTTTGAAGGTCAGGTCCGGACTTGGTTTCGTAGATTACCCGCAACCTCTATCCCATCAGATGATGCCTTGGAAGATGCTTTCCTCAGACAATGGGGCGAGCGAAAAGACCATCTCTATTATCTGACCGAATTTGGGTCTTTGAAGAAAAAGAACTCAGAATCAGTCATGGAATTCATTCTGAGATTCAATAAACTGTACAATAAAATCCTAGCCAAAGTCAAACCATCTCAACCCTCTACCAAAGTGACTTTCACCGGAGCTTTAGAGCCTGATTTCGCATTACTTTTGCGAGAACGAAGGGGAGCCACCTTAAACCGTATGCAGGACGATGCAGTAGAGATAGAATCTAACATGATGGATTTGAGTAAACTTAAGGCTAGAGTAGAGACTAGAAACTGGGAGCCCAAGTTTTTCAGAGAACAAGCAGGCCCTTCAGGATCCAATAGAGCCTCCGACGATAGGGTGGACGATATGGCTAGGGTTATCAAAGAGTTGTCAAACAAAATAACCAGGATGGAACTTGAACAGTCCAAGTCCGACTCTTACCCAAAAAAGGATTTCAGAAAAATTCAAAACCCTCCAAATCAGCCAAGACCAATAAAAAAGGAAGATCAAAAAATGCAAGCTCCCTTGAAGAATGAAAATTTTATAGGTGCTAACGATTTTCAGGACTTCAAGGATTCAGATAATGACGTTGCAAACTTCGGTGATGACTGTAGTCAACCATATCTGACTCGCAAAGACTACAAAAAGTCTCTGAATGTCTCAGAGACGCCAAATGAGAGTGAAGAGGGTGATCCCATTGAGAGCTATGAACCCCAACCAGAAGCTAAGATAATGATGGCTGAGCTTCAACCAAGGTACAACTTGAGATCTAACAATAAATCTACCTCGACAATTCAACCCATCAAAATCCTTTAGAGAGGTCAAGCTTACGAGCCTCTTTCGGACGAGACTCCACCACCCAACAATAAAACAAGAAGAGTGAGCACTCAGGAATCCGAGGTAGAAAAATTCGGGGCTCAAACGCAGCCAATCGAACCCGTAAACAAAAATACTTCTTCAATTAAGACCATGAATGATAAATCTGTCCAAACGACCACGTCATAAAGAAAATATTTGGAATCTCAACCGGACACACAGACAATGTAAACAGAGCATTCAGTATAAAAAATGAGTTAAGAAAAATTAAGATACCCATCCCTTTGGTGGAATTAGCGAAAAACCTTGTTTATCGCAAACAAATTACCAAAATGATAGGTGTCTCCGAACTAGAAAGCCACTCTGATGTTATAAACTTGGAAGACGATAGACCTAACATCACCTTTGGTCCCCATTTTGAAGGGTCCAAAGACAACATTGCTCCCTTCTATATCACTCTGAATATACATGATCAGTTGTTGCATAATTGTATGTTAGACTCCGGGGCTTCCCAAAATGTTATGCCCAAGATTATAATGGATAAGCTGGGTCTCCAGATCGCAAGAACTTATGGAAATCTATATTCATTTGATTCAAGGAAGGTTAAATGCATGGGAATGATAAAGGATATGGTAGTTACCTTAGCTCAGGTCCCTGTTAAAAGTATCCTAATGGATGTGGTTATCATCGATATTCCCCCCAATTACGGTATGTTGTTATCTAGGTCATGGGGGGGGCAAGTTGGGATGATCCCTTCAGTTAGACATTTCCTATGCCACAATCCCTATGTTCGGGGGTCAGTTCACTCATTTATACAGAGAGACAAGATTAGCATACACGGTCAATGACCCTCAAAACCCGCACAACTTCCCCATTTACATCGCAGACCAAGATCTGGGAAACTGCATTTTGTCTTTTGATGATGGTCTGGATGGTTGCCTGGAAGAAATTGATGCAAAGCAATAAGAGTTAAGCCCCTTGACAGAAGAGCTGCGTAATACTAGTGTATGGAAAATGTATTTCGATGGCACTTCGTCTTCTGAAGGAGCTGGTGCTGGGGTACTTTTGGTAGCACCTGAAGGTAAGTTCATTGTTCATTTCTCCTATCATTTATAGTGGGACATAGATCACACTAATAACGTATGTGAGTATGAAGCATTGATCTTAGGATTAGAGGCTACCAAGAAATTAAATATAAAGAACTTGGAGGTATACGGTGATGCAGAATTGATAGTAAGACAAGTGAACCTACAATACTCAGCCAGGCACCCCAGACTAAGAGCATATAGAAATTGTACTTGGGACCTTATTGAATTTTTTTTCTCATCTGTAAATATCCATTTTATCCCTCACACAAAGAATCTACATGCTGATGCATTGCCAAAGGTAGCTTCAACCTTTTCCCCTCCCACGACCTTCAAACTGAAATACCATATAGGAATCAGATACAAGCCTTCCATACCAGACAATATCCGACACTGGCAAGTCTTTGAATATGATGAACATATTAAGAAGTTCCTTACTGCAGTAGGTGAATTTTCAGAAACTCACGCTGACCAAGAAAACCAAAATGATTCCATGTGGATCATGCAGGAAGGAGAGGAACCCGAAGTTTTCCGAGAAAAAATTGTGGATCATCATATGCTGGTCCTTAAAAACAATCATATTCCCAAAGGATTGATTCCTTTGGAAAGACTTTTTGATCAGAACAATTTACCTGTAAAGGCCACTTTGCAGCCCCAGCCAAAAGAGGTAGAGGACTGCGATATATGGACCGAAAAAGAACCCCGAACAATAAAACTATCGAAATTCCTCCCTCCCAAAATGAAAGTGAAGTATCAAGACTTGCTCAGGCAATACAAATATGTTTTCGCCTGGTCCTATGATGAATTGAAAACATATGGCACTTCCATTATTGATCACAAGATACCTTTGAAGCCCGGGGTCAAACCGTTTAGGAAAAATCTTAGGAAAATTAACCCCATTCTGTTACCCGTGATAGAAAAGGAAGTCAAAAAACTCTTGGATGCAAAGATAATTGTACCTTTGAGATACTCGGACTGGGTATCTAACCTAGTTCCAGTCAGGAAAAAGAACAGGGAAATCAGACTATGTGTGGATTTCCGAAACCTAAACAAGTCGTCTCTCAAAGATAATTACCCGCTGCCCAAGATGGACCATATTTTAGAAAAGGCTGTTGGAGCTAATCGAATGTCAATGATAGATGGCTTCTCTGGTTATAATCATATCGCTATGAATGAATAGGATAGGAAAAAAAATGCATTCACCACGCCCTGGGGTACTTTCATGTATGACAAAATGCCTTTTGGTTTGATGAATGCAGGGGCCACTTTCCAGTGAGCTATGGACATCGCTTTTGTGGGAGAAAGGGACAAGTTCATAGTCATTTACCTTGATGATCTGACGGTTTTTTCTAAAACTGGCGAAGAACATTTGATGCATCTCAGACAGACGTTCGAAAAGTGCCACAGGTTTGGGCTATCCCTGAATCCAAAGAAATCTCATTTTGCTATGCGGGAAGGTAAGCTTCTAGGCCATGTCATATCCAAGGAAGGAATCAGGATCGATCCTAAGAGGATTGAAGCAATAGATACTATCACTATACCGAGAAATATAAAAGAAATTCAATCATTCTTAGGTAAGATAAATTTTCTGCGAAGGTTTATTCCCAATTTCACTGAGATTGTCAAATTGATTACAGGAATGTTGAAGAAGGACAGTGGGGTAAACTGGACCGACAAGGCCAGGGCATATTTCGCACACATTAAAAAATTTATAAGCGAGGCGCCTGTACTAGAAAGTCCAGATTATCTAAAATATTTCCTCATCTTCTCTTTTGCTTCTAAACATACCATCGCTGCGGTACTCCTATAGAAAAATGAAGAGGGGTTCGAACAACCGATAGCATTTTTCAGCAAAAGTCTCAGAGACACAGAACTGAAATATAACATAATGGAAAAGAAAGCATACACAATGGTAAAAGCATTGAAATATTTCAGAACCTATGTGCTACATTCAAAGATAATCGCGTATGTACCCACCAGTTCTGTAAAGGACATATTGGTACAGCCAGACAGTGATGGAAAAAGAGGGCGGTGGCTCGTTAAAATACAAGAATTTGATCTGGAAGTCAAGATGACTAAATTGATAAAGGGGCAGGGCCTGGCCAAACTCTTAGCTGAGTCGAATATTAGGGCTCTTCACATAAATTGCCTCCAAGAATAAGACGGAGACACATCCCTGCACGAGCCGGATGACCAGACAGATCCGACAAAGATTGAGAAAAAGTTCATATCGTCGGGCTGGTATAAATACATAGTGTTCTACTTGTTGAAATTGAAATGCCCATATGGACTATCACCAGCCAAATGTAGAACATTAAAACTCCATGCCGTAAAATATTACATCACCCAAAATCAACTATACTAGAAGGATCCACTCGGGTTCCTGCTAGTCTGTTTGGTTGAGTCAGAAACTCCACAGGTTATAGAGGAATTTCATGAAGGAATCCATGGAGGACACCATGCATGGAGAGCCACAGCCTATGAGATTTTGAGAGAAGGCTACTATTGGCTGAAATTATTTCCAGATGGAAATGCCAAAGTACGCGCATGTGACCCTTGTCAAATATTTGCTAGGAAACATAAACTCCCTGCACTACCACTCGTTCCAGTCAAAACTGAGGCTCCATTTCAACAATGGGGCCTGGAATTCATAGGTGAGATCAATCCTCACTCCAGTGCTCAGCATAGGTGGATCTTAACAGCCACAGATTATTTTACTAAATGGGTGGAAGCCATTCCAACCAAGAAGGCAACAGACGCGGTGGTAATCGACTTCTTGGAGGAAAATATTTTGTCGAGATTCAGTTGTCCCCGAAAGATAGTTACTGACAATGCCCAAGCATTTAAGTCTATGGCTATGATTAGTTTTTGTCAGAAATACAACATCATTCTCGAACATTCCACTGCATACTACCCCCAATGGAACAGATTGGTCGAGTCATCAAATAAGAGTGTGGTAAACATTATCAAGAAGGTATTAGATGAGAACAAGAGGTCTTGGCATGTACATTTAAAATATGCATTATGGGCCAACCACATAAGCATGAAAAGATCTATCGATGTTTCACCTTTTCAAATGGTCTATGGGACAGACACCATTCTACCCATAAACCTGGCGCTACCAGTAATGAAGCTCTGGCAAGACCAAAACGAAGAACCCAATCCTGTGACCAGGAGAATAAATCAATTGATTGAGTTCCAACAGCAGAGAACCGAGGTTGATGAAAATATCCAATGGCACCAAGATGACATGAAAGCACTATTCGATCGAAAAGCGAAGGATCGAGAATTTTCTCCAGGTGATTTGGTGCTAAGATGGGATGCAAGAAGAGAGGAATCCGCAAAGCATGGTAAATTTGACCACCTCTGGTATGGACCATTCAAGGTCTCGGCTCCAGAAGGGAAAAATTCTTTCATGTTGGAGAACATCAATGGAGAAGTCCTCAGTGCCCCTGTCAATGGGCGATATCTGAAATATTACATGACATAAGAGTTCTCAAAAAAAAATTTGTTTATACATGCATTTTTATTTCCCTTTAGCCTTGTTGTTTTCTTCTATTCATAATTTTTAGACATATTTTGAATAAAGTTCGTATTTTCTTTTTACAAGATTTCAGCTACTTACCAGCTAGCAAGAGGAGTAATTCAAAAAGTAGTACCAGAAGTAAATCGGCATGAAACAGGTGATACCCAAAAAATAGTTTCGTAGAACACAAAGAATCTGAAAAGAAAGGTAAAGGTGGGTTTTCTCAATACACATATTGTCAAATACTGTCAAAATTAAATCAAGGTAACATCGTTCATAGTGCAATAACGACTAAATTGTTAAATAACAGGATTATTGCTTGGCTTGGTAACCTTTGATTTAAAGTGTATTGAATGATACGCTAAAGCTAAGAAAAGTCATTCAAAAGTAACCATCATCAAAGACGTCTACAAGAGCCAGTCTCAAACTTTTTTGACCTTCTACATTTTTTATCAATGAATCATTGCCTTGTATCCTGCTTGTTTTCAGATCCAAATTTTGACAAAGCCGCCATCTTTTCATTTCATTACGAAGGGATCAAAGTTTTCGTTTTCAACCTCCTAAGTCTCGAAACGGATTGTGAAAAGAAAGATGGTCTTCACAACTACTTGATCCCCTGCTACGCGAAGGATCATTTAGAGCGATCCTAACTTTCCTAGGTTTTCCAACAGCTTCGGAAGAATCAAAGATTGCTAAAAAAGGATGCCCCTTAAAAAAATATTTTCCCCTATCTCCCTAAGAACAAAGGTGTTGTGAAGGTCAAGGGAAGATTGATACTGAGTAATCAAAATAAGTTGACAGACCTCTGATACAAAATATTACACAATATATCAGCCCTGATATAAACTGATTGCCCCCATCTTCACGCTCAAAAAATGAATTATAAGACGGGTGGTGAAAGGAAATTCAGAAATGATTGCCCCCACCTAGTGAAAAAAGACGATGAAAGGAAATTCAGAAATGATTGCCCTCATCTTAGCATTTAAATGCATAAACAATTTCCGAAGTGGTGAAAGGAAATTCAGTAAAAGGGGCCAGATAAATTCACCAGGGTACTAAACAGGCTCGCTGGCAATGAAGCAATGTATGAGATATTTGTAAGGCTGTTATACGTGAATATCACTCTACTCTGGTAACCAATACTTCCTGAAAACCTGATCCACATCCCAAATTCAGACGGGACTTCCCCGATTAAAAAATATATAGTCTCATTCTTTTGATGCAAGTCGAGAGCCACAAGATCTGTTGAGTCCCCTAGGGTCATTTCGGCTGTCTTAAAACATCCCCAAAGATAGTAGTGGGAAAGGGGAAAATTGTGAAAGGGACTACAGCTGTGTTTGGAAAGAGTATCTGATTTTGAAAAAACTTCTTGAGGTAAAAAACAAAGTCTTTTCCCCTTTCGATCCTTTTTCCTTGATTTTTTTCTGCTTGTTTTAGCTTATGACTCCATTTACCCAATATTGGCATGTGGTCTATTGTTCTTCCCGCCTCACAGGAAGGCGGGATCCCTAGTTGGAGCCTATGTTGGAGCCGCCCTTGTTTATTTTTTACCCTTCACATTTTTCAATTTTCGATACTTGTAATCTAAAGACGGTCTTTTGATTTTTTCCCCCGAGACTATGAAAAATATGCCACCTGTCGCGTGGGAAACGATGCTTTTTCTACTTTCAAAACAGATCCACTTTCGTAAGAATTTTATTTCTTTTTTGTTTTACTTCGGAATCTTGCAAGTCGGATACTTTAATCCTTGATTTCATGCATCCCGCATCACGAAACGACGAAGTCATTTTCAAATTTTCACCCAAGACTTTAACTAGGGTAAAGTCTTTTAACTCGTGGTTAGACGTCATCGGGTTTTTGTGCCTCGACATTCATCAAACCCAAGTTTTTATTTTTATAGCCCCGAGAGCCGAGAACACGAGGTACTTTTGTGATAACCATGATCAAGGATTAAAGGCAAAAAGCTAACCATGATCAAATACGTTCTCGGTGTCTCGCCACTCGGCACTATCTTTTCGAAAGTTACGGTGTCTAAAAACCCAACTCATGAAGTCGTGACGTAATTATAGAAAGATTAATTAGTCTCCTAATCTAAGATTTTCTTCCCTTTAATTGAGCCTTAATTATCCCCATCTCACGATTTCGCGACTCGGCATACCAATCTCTGAGAAACTTGCCTTCAAAGTTCCGAGTTGTGATATGGCGAATAAATGGATTATAAAATTAATGATGCTCCAAATCACGATTACTGTTAATTAAGCCAAAGTCGCTCCTCACGATCTCGCGAGTTGGGGGCTTGAAATGTTAAAAGAAAACCTACGAAGTAGCGAACAACGAGGAATTGATAAAGGGTGGTAAAATTTGATAATTTAAGATAAGGCAAAATATATCCCGCACCCCGAGGCTTGCATGTTTCCCAAGGTAGACATCTCTCTCCCTACTCCGAATGACTGCCAAAATGCCAAACATTGATGACATTAATGGAGAATTAGCGTGAATCCACGAATAATAAGATCAGATTTTACGCAACAAATTTGTTTCTAATTGTGATTTCACAGACTTATTTCGAAAAGTACAGAATTTTCAAATATATATAGGAGTTTCATTTCATTATAATCAAAACATTTTTCATAAGCACGCAGAGCTCGTCATTTTCTGAGTGAACTAATATTTTCATGTATACGCAGTTCTATCACAGAAGGGCGAAGATGCAGTTTTCAGCCATGGCTCCACAGAAAGAAGCAAAGGCGAATATTGAGGTTGCAGGGCAGGGCTTGAATAATGTCTCCAATACTTCACCCCGGAGTGTTGATTCAGTCCCTAGATGGTCATTTGTTTCAGATATTCTGCAATCTGATTTGGTGAATTATTCAGACTCGGACGACAATGAAAAGGACGACTTGAATACTAAATACAAGATAGTTGTTAAATCTGAAATGCACAAGGTAGCAACCATACCACAGTTGCTTCCATATTATGATATGATCCGATGGGTGTTGGATCACATAGACTTACCCACCAGAACTATCATGAATGACCAGCGGGTCACAGTCGAGAGTTTTAGACTAGAGCACATCCAAACCATGTATAAGCTCCCGACAACATCTAAATACATGTATGATGTTGAATTCTTGGAGAAATTCAAAGAGAAAGAGTGCACTCAATATGAAAAAACCATGCCCAGTTTGATAAAAGATTGGGTTTCGTGCTCCGTGAAATTTAGAGCAAATGACCAGGGCATTTATTCAATCGCTTCGCTAGAGCCACAGTACAAGTATGTGGAAATGATGACATGCCGACTATTCGGAAGAAAGGACACATCACATTTCTACATTGCATGGGTGCCTATCATGTTTTGGGTAGCAGAAGGTTGCTCGTTTAACTGGGAAAAGATACTCTCGGACAGCTTGGGCAACCTGGTCATAGAGTATCGGGAGCAGAAGGAAAGTGGGAGACGGTCCTCATTTTTCATGTCTGCATATATTATGGACGCGGTATGTTCCATGACACCATTCCCTTTGATGAGATGGGCTTGGAATCCAGTCTAAGAAAAACCCGTACATGAATATCACGACAAGCTTTGGGAGAATAAAGCGGACAAATTCATTTATGAAATTTTCAACTGGGTGATGGTGCCCCTGCACATCACCATTTTTGGTCACCCGTCACTTTTCATCTCGGACAACGTTGCTACAAATATGAGTGGTATAGCAGACTGGTACGTGGAGGCAGAGTTCTCCTATTTCAGAGTATTCGGAGCTACTGTTCCCCTACTTGCATTACCACTGTTTATCCCCGACAAGTTGTCTTGTCGTGAGATCGCCTGAAAAATAGTGATTGGCAGGGTGAGTAAAGAACTCAAAGCATCTTCAAAGAAGCTGTGGTCATCTTTTCCTGTTCGGCTAAATTCTTATTTTTTATTAGATTTCGGGCACGCCAAAGATGAGGCTGTAGCCCTGGAAGACCTGACTTTGGTCTCCATTGAGTATAAAAAACATGATCCCCAGAAAATCGTGAGCAACCATTTGGCTAATTGTGGGCTAAAGAGGTTTGAACATGAGATTTCACCCCCGGATGACATTTTCCGAGGGGAAAGATCTTATGAGGAAGTGCTAGCTCGGATCCGATCTTTAGCACCCGAAGACACAACCTTTGTGTTGAGATTTAAAGAACACAGACGGAGATGTCTTCCCGTGGTGCTGTGAGGAGGGAGCCCGGGTGTTGCTGAGATGGAACCGAAGGATGATGACGGCCCCAACGATGCAACTTCTGGATCGAGAAAAATCCAGAACGAGGGGGAGAAAACGAAGAAGCCCGAATCAGAGGCACTGAATCCGAACCCACCAGAGATATAGAATCTGGAAACTGAGACAAAGACCCCTGAACCTCTGAAGAAGCAGGACTCGGTCGCCACCCCAGGAAAGGCAACAAAACAGATCAGGGAACCCATCACTTCTGTCACCCCCTTACGGTCAACGCAAGGAAATATAGAAGAAGGATGGATTTTCAATGAGGAACTGAGGCCTATCAGAGCAGAAGAACTTCCTCCAAATGAGTTCTTCTTTCAGAAAAAGAGAAAAGCGGTGGTGAAAAGGGAGTTCTACCAGGATGAAGTATCGACTACTAAAAAATTCAAGGTTATGACCGGTGGAAAGAACAAAAAGAATGAGGAATTTGCCACGGAGATCGCAGGAATGCTAGGAGCATATGCATCGGTGAATCAATTCTCGGTCGGAGTATTAAAAAACCATCTCAAAGTAAAAAATCGCCTGATCAAGACTCTCAAAGCCAGAGTATCTTTGGCCATAGAAAATGCTAAAGGTCAGGTGAGTGGGGAAATAGAACTGGCCCGACTAGCTGATAAAAAGGAAACAGAAGTGCTCAAAGCCAAGCTGGAGCAAGCGCATCTAGTAATCTGAGACGGTCAGATACAGGTGGGTCAGCAGAGGACTATGATAGCAGAGTTGTAGGCTCAGGTAGAGATAACTGAAATCAGGGTGATCGATGTCGAGGGGTTTAAATCCCGAGCGACCCAGATTCAGAGAAAGATCTCTTCTGCACAGCAGATTTTGCTTGCCAAAGTGGGAACAATCCGAGAGGATTGTCTGTTGATGCATCAGGTTTTCGAGAACCTGACTATTAGAGAGAGAGATGCAGAAGTGGCTCAGGTCGCCTTCCAGGAGGCGGTGATAGCCACGAACAACAGAGTTTCGACAGGTTCTCCTAGACTCACCCTCCCAGAACAAACTAGAGGTAAAATTTTGTTGAAGGATTGGGAGCATAACATTTCCCTTGGCAAGGAACAGGCCCAAAAAGTGACCAATTCATTAGAAGAAGCCTTCAATTCTATAGAGGGCGAGTTGTTGGGTATGGACAGTGGAGGCGATGCAGAGACATTAATACAAATGAATGTAGAACAGATCTCGCTCGATCTAAAAGAGAAGGAGGAGACAGATTTGGCTGATATCTCTCAGATGGACAAGGTGGACATGGCTCGAGTGGAGAAGAACTTGATTCAGTCCAACGTGCAACTAAGTGCCCTAGACATCGTTGATGCACAAATGGGAGAGAAGATACAACAGTTGGCCCGATAATGTTACTTCACTGAGGCCAGCTGTCAAGTGGAACCTTTGCAGCTCGTATCTCAACTCGTGGAAAGATGTATCGCCTGCACTGAGGCCGCACGAAGGTGAGCACCTAGAACTAGATGAAGACAGAATAGGGGAGATGGGGTGATTTCTCTCTCCTCTGTCATAACGGAAATTTTGCGACTTTTGAGATTGTACTTACTTTGTAGAAATTGTATAAATATATCCCAGAAAGAAATAAATAGGGCTGGACCCTTTTTGATATTTTGTAATAGAGTTTTTGCATTGAGACTTAATACAAGTAAATCTGAGATCCTCAATTCCATCACTTCTATATTACAAGTTTTCTTTCTTGTTCCCCATTTTTCATTTTCAATTCATATTCGTAATTGATGTGCTTCGTTATAATTTAGTACTACCACTACTATAACGAATAAATTTTGGTTTTCTGTGATTGTTTATTGCCTTTCCTATGCTCCAGCTATCAACTGTGTAAGACCAATTTGTAGTTTCAGAATTCTACATGCATTTTTTGTTACATCGGTTATTTCCCTGAATATTTTCTTCTTCCATTTACTTCATGATATTTTCCCTTGATAAGAACCTGACACTGTAAACGGCTTAATGTTTTTCCCCATCTCACCCCTTTGATTAAGATATAATACAGTTATGGGAACGAGCCTTTGATTTGCATACATTTTTAATACTGTAATCGTGAATTATCTTTTATAAAACTTAACTAAGACAACACTCAATCTTTTTGACAGTTCTCTTACCAGTATTGTTCCCCCATGACCGTTCTTACACCATCTCAACCCAACGTTGAACCCGGATTATTGAACCAAACACATATCGCCTTGAACCTCTTCAACACTATACTTAAAACAACCACTAACTGGGTCGAGCTTGAACAATCATGGGCAGCCATTGAACATGACATAACTATTCAGGAGCAGTTCGAATCGAGACAACCCCATCGAAGAAATCTCCCCTAGACTCTTCTCCGAAGGTTGATTTTTCCCTTCTCCTTATCCTAACCACTTTCAGATGCCTTGACACTGTACTTTTGAGCCTTAGTATAGACTCAGGAACAACAGAAGGCATAATGATCCCAGTCGTAGGTTTGAACCTCTCTCTGATACCATATGTAATTTTCCCTCCATTATGACAACAAATAATGATGTACAACATGTAATTTTTTTATCTTTATTTGTTTTTGCATGAGAAAGTTAAATTGTCACAACGTAAATTAACAGAATCCCAAGTAATATATCATCATAACTATAACAACACATAAGCACGACATTAACATAATTAAAAGTGGCACACAATTAACACATAAACAACGACTCAACCACACATCATTATAATGAATAGTTTCACTTAATCAACACATCATCGTAATAAATAATGACATAATCAACACATCATGATCGACTAAATAAAAGTACAAATAAATGACCAACCATGTCACAGAACATTACAATAACTACCTGCCCAAGCTACCCATCAAGGTTTGGACCTTTAAGACACATAAGAAACACTTAATTACACTATTCATCCAATCTATTTTGACCATTCAAGGTCTTAGGATTGATGATTTTTTTTAGGAACGAGGAGGTGTCTATGTCCCTTAATCCATCACATGTCATAAATCCAAACTATTTTATCAATCATACATCATCATTAATTTAATGGAGCAAGGGTAAACTAGTTACTTAATCAACATACATCATCATTATTTTCATGTCACAACACGTTATTCTATTATACTTATCATTTTCAAGTGACAATGAGCATAAAAAAAACTCAATCTCATAGGTTTCAATACACTTTTTTATATCTAGCAATGTCTTCTAGGAGTATGTAAGGAAAAGCTAAGATTATACATTCATTACAAAAACCCATAAGAATATCAATCTCCTTAAACATTCAATTAATTTAAAACCACTTTTACATTAGGTTCCCCCAATATAAATCATTCAAGGACCATTAATTAAATCCATCATTCATGAATAAACACGTGCAATTGAGTAAGAACATAATACTTTAACTATTAAAAGTAATCTATCCAAGCATAAGTAAGACTCTAGTACTAGGTAGAGATCCATTGCGCCCATCCTTAGAATTTTTTCCTATGTTAAGTTCATTTATGTCAAGCCTCATTTATCAATTTCATCAAGCGATTGTAACAAGTACTTTCCTTATGAAGCGAAACTAAATATCACTAAAAATGATTTATCTTAATAAAAAAACACAATAATACTCCATTACCAAAATACATACATTCAAGGTGCCATAAGGAGATCAATAAATAATTTGATTAGAAGTCAACTGCTAGAATATCCATTAAGAGAATCGAGAAAAAGCATCCATACCTAAATATATCAAAGGTCTCGAGATGGCTTGTAATTTCACATAAGATATTTAAAACACCCTACATTAAAAATAAATAAATTAATTATCTTACAATTTCATATAATGGAAAAGGGAGATCCAACTTATTAACAACATGTCAGGGCTTCAATGCCAACTACAATCTAGTTAAGAATAGGATAAATATTATTGTTGTAGAAACAAAGGGTTCATGTATGAAACTGAAATTTGATGTTTGGAACCCTAGGAATATCGACTTCCTTAAGGGAAACAAAAGGGTCTCAACGCTACCTACACAGTCCTCAAGGGTTATGAGGTTTAGACCATCCCAAAAGTGTTTAAATGGAAGTGAATTTTCTAGTGATTTATTTCAGAGTAGGAGGATACTAACCCTCTCCCAAGAGGTCGAACTCCAAGGAAATCCCCTAAGAATAATGGGCTTTTGTTATCCAAGCATAAAATCCAATCATATCAGATTGTGATCAAGTGTTGAGCTTGAGCATATGCACTAGTATTGACTCCAGGGGTTTGAGGTCTACCAAATTCAATCAATAGGCGAGTGACACCCTTGAAGCACATAGTGCATCTTGAAGGTAATGTCACACAATTAAAATGGAATGAAGGAGAGTGGCACCCTTGAGCACATATTGTGTCCCGAAGGGCATGTCACAATTTTAACTATGGTAACTTAATAAACCTAGTGCCTAGAAAACTATGCCTCCTTAGGACCTGTTCGGCCTTAAAAAGAATGATGTTATGAGTGAAATTTAATAACACATTTTTCTCCCTTAAGAACTCTCGCCGAGCCTAGTGAATTTAAAGCCTAGGTCTAAGTAGAATATGTGAACCAAGAAAAAAAAAACTAAATGGACATGTAACAAGAAGGGGGTAAAGAAAATTCAAGCATTAACAATTAAAGTAATTTTTTTAATGAATTTTTAATTATGAAAGGGTTAAAAGGTTGTTTTTGTCTAAACTTGCTAATTCTGAACTTAGTTAAAAAAAAGGGGAGGAAACTTATATAAAAAGGGAACCTTAAAGAAAAATGGAAACTTAAAGAAAAGGGGAAACTTAAAGAAAAAGGGGAATGCCTAACTTAGTAGGGAATCTAGCCTTTGGAACTTTTTTATTTGTGAACTCAACTATACTTTAAGTAAGGCATAAGTCATTTAAGAAATGTAAGGGAATAAATGGACATCGAGGATCATTTTTAGGAACCCTTTCAGGTGGGTGAGAGAAATAGGCTAATTTGTTTAATTTTAAATTGATTTTATGGTGTGACTAAGGTATCAGGTGACATGTGTACATGGGAGGTTTAGCCTAATTAAATTTAATAAAAGTAATCTAATGAGGGTTTGGGAAACTAATTGCAAAGAAAACTGTATAAAAATGATGGTAGAGGAGGATTATGGGTCACGTCTGGTATGCGTCAGGTTACGCTGTTGGAATTGTTTTTCTTGACTTAATTTCTCTTGTGGGAGTTGAGATACCCATCTTGGATAACGAGTGGTAGCTCGACCTTGTTGTTGGACACACTGACTACACTGAGAGGGGGGGTGAACAATGTAGGACTCTTTTTTTCAAAACTCCTTAGCTAACAATCACCATTAACTCATTACTCATTTCTGTCATTTATAACCAGTTAAATGTCAACACATATCAGCAACACATATCAACAATATATCATCAACAAGTCATCACCACAAGGAACACAAAGAACACAAGATGTATGTACCATTTTCTTTTTATTACGGACTACAATGCTTGGGGTTTTTCAGCAACAACTGAATATAGTACAACTCTACAAGAGAACTAACTCTATGATGGAAGACTCAGCTTACACCCTCAACACCAACTCAGATGAGGCAACAATCATCAACAAATATCAATCAATAACATAAACAAGTGCATCAACCATGCACCAATCTGTGCCAAACAACCTATAATCAACCTGTACCATAAACAAGTGCATCCAACCATGTACCAAGTGTATAATAATCATGTTTCAACTAATAATCAACAACGACTCATCAATATGTACCAACATCATCAACTATACAACTCATGTATGTGCCAACCCATCAATTGCTTGTCTCAACCATGACTAGTTTTGGATTAGTCATCAACCCTAACTTGAAATAATAATAACTTTGTACCTATAATGAATAAATATATGAAACTGATACAAAACTCTATTCAATATTTTTTATACAATTCTTTCAGGTTTCACTACTTGGAACCTCTCAGAAAAGGAGTTATAGAAAAAATGGCATACCTTGGTGAATTCTAGCTTATTCTAGAGAGAGACCTTTTAGAGCATGCCCCACATAGAATATTTTTTGAATATTTATGATACTATTATAAAGAATATTAAATATTATACTCTAATCATCATAATTGGTCTCACTGAATTTGGATCTGTTATTAATAATTTATGACATTGTTACCTGAAACACCTGTTTTAGACTAGTTTCCGAACTAGCCAGAAACCCTATTTTCCACAGAGTGTATATCCAAAAATAAAATGACCCACAAGATGAATTTTTTACCACAAATACTTGGATATGTTTCCTAATTTGAATATCAATATCACATTCTAAATCATTATAGAAAAAAAAATATTGTTAAAATGGTGAGATGACATGTAAATAACATACCTTAGAAAACATCATGAAACAAATTTATCCTCTCTTGAATTCCGGTCCTCTTTTCTTCACCTTCCCTCTGAAATTCAGATTATATATCCTTTGGTTACCTCAGTCACCTATATATCTTCAATATTTTCAATTTTTCCACACAAAAAATTCTCAGGAAGCTCTCACAAGAAACTCTCCATCAATACTCCAAAAGATATTCTCACAAGAAGCTCTCCATTGATCCACAAAGAGGATGATCTAAAAGAGACAATTTATATATTATTTGTAGTTTCATCCTCTAGGTCACTTAACCCATTTTTAGTTCACTTACCCCATTTCTAGGTCACTTAACCTATTTTCTTTATTTTAGGGTTAACCATTTTCCATAAATAGAAAGTTCTCCAATGCTTTATCATTTAAATAGTCCTTCTTGATTTTGTCAACTTACTTTATCATTTCTTGATTTTGTCACTTATCTTTATTACTTAAATAATCCACCTTGACTTTTTCACTTTACTTTATCATCTAAATTATATTAACCCATGTCTAGGTCACTTAACCTATTTTCCTCATTTTAGAGTTAACCACTTTCCAAAAATAGAAAGTTCTCCAATTCTTAATCATTTAAATATTCCTTCTTGATTTTGTCACTTCTCTTTATTATTTAAATAATCCACCTTGACTTTGTCACTTTAATTTATCATTTAAATAATGATTTCTTCTTTTAGGTCACTTTGAATTCCCTGACCTTGGGGCCTTCAAGCCTTCATGTGGGGGTCCTTCATCTTCGTAATGCCATAACTCTAAAACCATGAGGAGTTATGTGACATTCCACATACCACCAGAAATGACATGACAAGCACTATCCATCTAGGATAGTTTCACCAACAATTTCCTTGATATTCATCTCATTATTCCACATACAAGCATGGGTCCTCCAACCATTCTTCTAGGATAACTCAATCCGCAAAGCCTCTTCCCATGATGGATTTCACCATAAGGGGGCCACTTTGGAGTTCATCCATTTGAGCACCTTATCAATCATGATAATAAAATAATGAGGCATCTATACATTTTTCCAACAATGCATCATATACGAATGAAACCACATTGATCCATCTTGATCATGTATCAATGATAACTCATTGATCCATATTAATTGTATCAATTACAACTCATTGATCCATCTTCATATATGCATTCTCATCAAGGAAAATACATATTACATTACATCAATCATCAATCAATGAATCCTTTGGCATCAATCAATCACTTGACATCAATCAATCAAACCATTGGCATCAATGACAACATGATCCAACAATATCCCTCTTTAGCATTGATGGTAATACCAATATTAATGTCAACATGTAGATAAGGCATGATCTACATCAATAGTCAATGTGACTATCTCCCCCAAATGTGACTATCTCTCCTAATCAATAATCATCAATCACATCAATGTGAGTATCTCTCCCCCTTTGACATCAATGGAAAATGGTCGTTTTCCTCTTGGGGCTGCTCCCCCTGCTTGAAATTTCCTTGGGGTTTCTCCCCCTGTGTGAGTTCCTTTGATCTTCCTCTAAACAATCTCTCCCCTTTTGAATAAGGGATATCACTCTAATGTAGTGCTGAAAATACATCGAACATACTCCCCCTGTGACCATTGCTCCTCCTAGAATTATGCCTCTGTTCTCTTTCTTCAAATATAGGGCTCTTTTCTAGGTATGCATCTAATAAATATCTCCTCCTAGAATCATGGGAATAAGAATGACTTCCCCTATGAGTATGTCTCCCATATCTTCTCTGTGAGATGAATAATATGCTACCATATAATGATCCTTGGACCTGTTCATGCATCAAACTCATGTTATACCAAGCATCATGAAGCAAAAGATATGTCAACAATGAAATAAAGAATCATGATAAAAATATCAACCAAGTACATACTGTACAAAATGTGTGCTCATCATGCACAACATCTATGTACATCAACCATGTACATCAACATCATGCAATGTGCCAAAAGATATCATCCATGGAATGTATCAATCATATGCCTCTATCAACATTCCAACATGTGCATCTACCAATATGCCAACCATGTCCATCCACCAATATGCCAACCATGTGCATCTACCAACATGCCAAACAATGTATCATATCACTCATGATATGTCTCGATCATGAACCAAGTGACACAATCATGTATCTTAAACAAATGACAATTTTTGTGCTAATAAAGTAGTACCAATGGTGTAGTATCATCAAGCATATTCCATATACAAGCGTACCAAAACATGTACACCATCATGCACCAACACCACAAAATGATGAATTCCATATATGTATGCCAAATCCTCCATAAAAAATGTGTCAATCAACCTGCTAGTAGGTGCCTCCACTAGTGTACTAGAGATGTACCAATCAAGTATCAACTATAGGTCATCAATATATATCACATAACGAAGGTGCCATAACTTGACTATTATAAACAACATTGTTCTTCAACATAAATGCATCGATCGATACTCATGGGTTAGTGTCATGCACCCAAGATTTTATTTTACATCATCACCTTACACAATCCAATATACAATCTTAAGAACCTACAAAAAATGGTGTCAGAACTTGCAACAAACCATGTCAGACCCTACATCATAGAGTTATACCATCACATCAAACTCCAATCCCTGTGCATAGCCCTTAGGCTTCACCACATATACATGACATGCTTCATAGAAAACTCATGTATGTACATGACCTATACAAGGTTAGGCTATGTATGTACATGATTGATACCACTGTCACCCGTGTATGCCTCAATAGATGACACTTTTGAACTTCCCTTCAGTATTTCATTCTGTTCTAGTTGCTTTGTCTTCTTAACCCACTTCTATAGATGTCTTTGTTCTTCAGAACTTGAGCTCTGAGCATCCATCTTTTCAAATATGTCTCCCTTTCTTACTTCATTCCTTCTTCCAACCATGCTATGTGAAGTCCTCATCATGGACTTTCTTCTTGTGTTCCAACACTCCTGGGATTTGTTGCCAAATCCACTATAGTTGTAGCATCTCATGGTGTTACAGTGAACAACAATTTTTCCTACTTGATCACATCTCCAACACCTTATGGTGTTATGAAATCTTCCATTATATCTTCTTTCATAAGATCTACATTCAAAAGCTTTGTGAACATATTCATTACATGAATAGCAATGGCCATGAAAAATACTTTCATACCTTTTATTTGGTGTCCCAAAGATAGATTTTTGATGTCTTCCTTGCTTTGTTCTTTTGAAATTTTCCTTTCCTTGTGTAGATGGTTTCTTTGCAACATTGTCTTCCTTCCTTGATGGACTTACCTCATGATTATTTCGGGTGTTTTCTTCAGCATGTGTAGCTTATTATTTGTATCTAAGTCTTGATTTATCACATGGTGATCTTTGACTTTCCAAGATCTCATCCAAGATTTTTGAGCTATTCAAGAATTTGTTTAACTTTTCTACCTTTTTTCTAAGGTCAAAAACTTCAGCTTCTAACTTATGACATGACTCTTTCTTTTCATTTATTTGATCCTTCAATAGTTCCTCTACCCTTTTGGCTTCTTCAATTTGGGTCTTGAGATGGAAAATAGTTTCAAACCTTTTGTTAATCTCATCATCTACCTTCATATCTTCTTTTTAATTCTTTAGTCTTGTGATATCTTCTTCCTTTTCTTCTAATTGAGTCTTACTACTTTCTTCTAGTTATTTAAGCATTTCTTCTAAGTTCAAGATGCGCCTTTGACTTTTCTTGAGAATTTTTTTAGTGTTATCCGAAAGATAGCTATAGTCTATATAATAGTGGTCATTGATGTATTCATATAGACCTCTTTCAACTTACTCTTTAATCTCCAATAGTTTTTCCTCTACTTCTTCCATGGGATAACAATCAATTGATTTTATCCAAACTACTTCTAGATTTTCTTCTTCACTTGTAGAGACAAATTCAACATCCTCACATTTTGAATTATTGCAATCAATGGTTTGTGTAGATTCTTTACCTTCATTTGAAATGTGTTCAATATATTCCCTTTTTCCAACATCATCACTTTTAGAAATAATTCAACCAAAAGTTTTTGGAGATTCTTTACCTTCATGTGTCTTGATGGAGTTGTCTTCAAAGTCTTTCTTCTACTTCTTTCTTTGATATGTCTCCTCTAGCTTTAGCCATAGATATTAGGTGAAAGTGCATTGTTCCATGATTTCTTTGATAGGGCTTGAGAGTCCACTAATAATGGTCTTGATATCCAATGCATCATTCTTCTTTCCTTCCCTTTGAGATGCAAACTTTTAATTGTTCTTCAAGGGAACCAATCCACCAATGGTTTCCTTCCAAATAACTTCTCCCATTGTCTTCAAATGTAATCTCATCTCTATTCTCCAAGTAGAATAGTTTTAATCATCAATGATTGAAACTTAGTCATACATTTGTGTGTCTATGGATCTCCTTCAATCTTGTTAAGGATTGTAGTGAAGGCCCTCTCTGAGACCAATTGTTGGACACACCGACTACAGTGAGAGGGGAGGGTGAATAGTGTAGGGCTATTTTTCTCAAAACTCCTTAGTTAACAATGACCATTAACTCATTACTCATTGTTGTCATTTATAACTAGTTAAATTTCAATACATATGAGCAACATATATCAGCAATATATAATCAACAAGTCATCACCACAAGGAACACAAAGAACACAAGATGTATGTAACATTTTCTTTTATTACAGACTACAATCTTTGGGGTTTTTCAAAAACAATTGAATAGAGTACAACTATACAAGAGCACTAGATCTATGATTCAAGAATCAACTTACACCCTTAGCACCAACTCAGACGAGGCAACAATCCTCAACATATATCAATCTGTACTATAAACAAGTGCATCAACCATGCACCAACCTATGCCAAACTACCTGTAATCAACCTGTACCATAAACAAGTGCATCCAACCATGTACCAAGTATATAAAAATCATGTGTCAACTACTCATCAACAATGACTTATGAATATGTACTAGAATCATCAACTATAAACCTCATGTATGTGCCAACTCATTAACTGTTTGTCTCAACCATGACTAGTTTTGGATTAATCATCAACCCTAACTTGAAATAATCATAACTTTGTACATGTAACGAATAAAGATTTGAAACTAATATACAATATTATTTAGTGTGTTTAATGCAATTCCTCCAGGTGTCACTACTTGGGACCTCTTAGAAAAGGAGTTATAGAAAAAATGACATACCTTGTTGAATTATGTCTTATTTTAAAGAGAGACCTTGTAGAGCATGCTCGACACGAAATATTTTTTTAATAGATATGAAAATGTTACAAAAAATACTAAATATTGCAATCTAACCAACATAATTGGTCTCACTTAATTTGGTTCTATTATGAATAAGTTATGATGTTTTTACTTGAAACACTTGTTTTAATCTAGTTTCTGGACTAGCCACAAACCCTATTTTCCACGGATTGTATCTCCAAAAATACAATGACCCACAAGAGGAATTGTTTACCACATATACCTGGATATGTTTCCTCAATGTAATATCAATCTCACGGTCTGAGTCATTATAGAAAAATATTTATTGCGAAAATGGTGAGATGATGTGCAAATAACATACCTTAGAAAACATCATGAAAATAATTTATCCTCCCTTGAATTCTGACCCTATTTTCTTCACCTTCCCTCTGAAATTTGGCTTAGATATCCTTTGGTTACCTCAGTCACCTATGGATATTCAATATGCACAAGTGTTCCACACCAAAAATTCTCAAGAAGCTCTCAAAAGAAGTTCCCCATCAATACTCCAAAAGATATTCTCACAAGAAACAATCCATTGATCCACAAAGAGGATGATCTACAAGAGACCATTGTTATATTATTTATACTTTCATCCTCTAGGTCACTTAACCCATTTTTAGGTCACTTAACCCAATTCTAGGTCACTTAACCTATTTTCCTTATTTTAGGGTTAATCACTTTCCATAAATAGAAAGTAATCCAATACCTTATCATTTAATTATTCCTTCTTGATTTTGTCATATTACTTTATCATATCTTGATTTTGTAACTTATTTTTATTATTTAAATAATCCACCTTGACTTTGTCACTTGACTTTATGATTTAAATAATATTAACCTATTTCTATGTCACTTAACCTATTTCCCTTATTTTAGGGTTGACCACTTTCCATAAATAGAAAGTTCTCCAATACTTTATCATTTAAATAATCCTTCTTGATTTTGTCACTTCTCTTTATTATTTAAATAATCTAGCTTGACTTTGTCACTTTAATTTATCATTTAAATAATGATTTCTTCTTTTAGGTCACTTTGACTTCTTTGACCTTGGGGGCTTGAAGCCTTCATGTGGGGGTCCTTCATCTTTGTAAGTCCATAACTCTCAAACCATGAGGATTTATGTGACATTCCACATACCATCGGAAATTACATGACAAGCACTATCCATCTATGATAGTTTCACGAACAATTTCCTTCATATTCACCTCATTATTCTACATACAAGCATTGGTGCTCCAACCGTTCTTCTAGGATAACTCAATCCGCAAAGCGTCTTCCTGTGAGGGATTTAAACATAAGGGGACAACTTTTGAGTTCATCCATTTGTGCACCTTATCAATAATGATAAGACAATAATGAGTCATCTACACATTTTTTGAACAATGCATCATATACGAATGAAACCACATCGATCCATCATCATCAGGTATCAATGAAAACTCATTGTTCCATCTTCATCATATCAATGACAAATCATTGATCCATCTTCATATATGCATTCTCATCAAGGAAAATACATATTACATTACATAAATCATCAATCAATCAATCATTTGGCATCAATCAATCACTTGACATCAATCAATCAAACCATTGGCATCAATGACAACATGATCCAACACTTGCGAGGCGATTTGGGAGCTAGCATTCTCTGGTATTGTGTGTGTGTCCCTTTTGCAGCTCAGGGGGTTGAGGAGGTACCACTGAGGTCTCAACGATTGGCAAGTAGAACCTGGACCTTCCTAGACCTTCAAGTATTTCCTAGACCCCATAAATTTTACCTTGCGCCATCCTTGTTCCTTCTGACCCATTAACTCTTCCTTTTGTTTATTATCTTTGCTTGGGTCATTTCTTTTGTCCATAAGCAGGCTTGACTTCGTGCATCTTTGAGGTACCTTAGAAATCATTTATTCCTTCCCTGTAAATCTATTGTTAGTGGATGGATAGTTTTGTCCTTATACGTGCCTCCAAATTTCCAATAAAGCGATAATTCTTGGGCGATTTATCAATAGATATAAGTGTCGTGGTTAAGTACATCTTTGTCTTCTCTACTCTATTAATTCAGTCCTTGCAATATCTCTATAGATGGTTTCATATGAGAAATATTAAACCCTTGCAATTGATTCATATATTGAGACGGTAGGCTGAACCCATCTAATGCATGGGCCATTGTGGCAATTTATTATCAGTATAGATGGGTATTGAGAATGTTTGTAATAGGGCTAGTTTAAATGACTGTAATTTCTGCAATCAATTTGACCATCCCTGGGGCATCTCTATTGAAAGGTGCATGTATGGGAATGTACCTTCACCCTCACCATTCCTCCCTATGAATTGTTTTTAAATTTTAATATTCTTCCCCTATAGAAATTTGTTCTAGACGGAGTTACACCTTGTTTCATTATTTATATGGCGCGATAATGCTTTAGAGGTATTACTCGTTGATTCAGTTCAATGGATTTTCAAGGTTAAAAGAATAAAAGAATTGACTTCCATTATCACTACTTGGTTACCACTCTAAATGGTTCCTCCTTATAGAAAATATTCACCGCCAGACATATGTATATTCCTCCTTGGGCTCGATGATTTTTTCATAATACCAGGCGCAGAGACATCTGTTTATTCTTCCTTGACGTTAGAAATCCATCCCCTCTGTCTTAGCCTGACTCTCTAGTCTTAAAATTTTGAAGAGTTATAATTTAGATAGAAATTGTATTCTAAGGTTATGGTACTTGTTAATATTGAATATTAAACTGGAGAAGTGGTGGAAGGCGTAGTTTCTTTTTTATTCTGAAACTACCTTTTATTGGAAGGGTATAAATGTCACTTGAAAATTGTTATATGTTTTAAAATTAGGTTGTGGTTGGTTACAATGTGCTATGAGATGGTCTTTATGTTGGTAAAGTTTATTGAGATACTTCTAGGCTGGTGCGCAATTAAAAAGGGAACCACTTAAGAATGTCTGGTAAGAAAACAAGAAAATTGTTTAAATGTTGCGCAATTTAAAAACGTATTGAATGTAGTTACCATGGGATTTTCTTGGCATAATTAATATGAGGGATTTTGTTTATAGATTTCATTTAAAGTTTGACAATTTAATCTTGAACCTTAGGTGCTCTGGTTTGTGTCATGATTGAAGGGTTAGAAGTTGTTGATGTAGCGCCTTAGTTACAAATGCGCTTGTCGCATTGTGGCATCATGATTCCTTATGATTGGATCATAGTGCGCATTGATGGATAAGCACATAGGTTAACCTAGCATTGAGTCATGTGCTTCCCGATGTGGGTGTGGTTTTTCATTGTAATTAATGTTTGTACTTGGTGTTGTAACATTTTAATGTGATTGGTTTCTTGCTCACCATAAATATTCTAGTTACTTGTTTCATTGATGTTGGTTGCATTGGGTTGGTCTGATGATTATCCTTAGCTTAGTAGGCTTGTCTTGCTTGTGTCGTGTAAGATGTAGAAACCACCTTGTTCCTCAGAAAAATCACGAGCCTTGAGACCTTAAATTGTCAAAATCGATGGGAAGGTGGGCTTGAGCATTTATTATGTCTCCTGGAGGTCCTAACCTTGTAGGGTAGGATGGGCGGGTAGTCATTTTTATTGTTCGTTTGATTGAATGTTGTATGTTGCTTCCCACTGCATGACGTGCTAGTATGCTAGGTCGTTATGTTTATTGTTGTGTTTTGCATGCATTGTGTTCATCATCGTGTTGCGATGTTTGAATGTATTTTCGTTATCACTTTCCTACACAATAAAAAAAATGTACTTATTATGTGAGGCTTGTTGTCATAAAAACGGGGTGCGTTACATATGGTATCAGAGCCGCTTCGACCCATGACTTGGGATCACTATGACTTCCATTGATTAGAAACTTTATTATAAAATGTCGCTAATTAAATTGATTTGTATTCATGCAGGCAATCATGGTTAGAGGACACCGCGGAGGTAGACGAACGGGTGCTAGAGGAGGAGGGATGATGACCCCAGTGGCATCCATGCCCGAGGGATCTAACCCCTAGGGAGACAAACAAGTTGTCGAGCAGGAACAAATAACTTTGGGTGATGTGGTTGGACTCATGACGTCCTTTGAGAGGATGTCTGGGGCATTGATCATCTGTTTGGATAGAGATGAGGTTAGTGTGTCGACACCTCCTGAGGGTCCACTTTTCACCTCGATTAGTACTGGTAGCATTCATGGTGAACTCGAGAAGGTCAAGTTTCCTGAGTTCCTCGATGCCTCGGACAACACAGCTACCGAGGCATGGTTTTGAGAATATGTCGATGTGATTTCCACTTCGCAACTATACCTCCAACTATTGGGTATGTGTTATATTCTTTGCACGAGTAGTAGTGTCTGCGTTGGGAGTGGGGGTTTGGGGGCAATGCCCCCGATTTTTTTTTTCACACAGGGACCACATTTTCGGGACCACATTATATTATGTGGTTTTTCGACCGATGGTTTTCTATTTCCGGTTAAGAAATTAGGGTTTTTTTGACTAATTTGGGTCATTGGGTTAGGGTTTTGGATGCCACTGGCTCTCATATGTATTTTGTATTGTAAACATTCTAACAAAACTAATGAATATAGAATATGTTGGTTTTATCGGTTTGGGTTTCCAGGGGAAAAATATCTGTGTAATGTTTGTATTTTCCATTGTATCTTTTTTGTTCTTTTCTCAATAACTGTTTGTAGTAGATATTGTACAAGGTTAGAATTTACACCAACATGGAAGTCTACATGGTGCTCTTTCAACTGAAGGGGAACTCTCTTCTCTTGTAGAAGATGCTTCAATCATAATTGAACATGGTCGTCGAAGACGTGTCATGGGAATTATTCGAGGAATGGTTCCGAGAGAGGTATCTGTTAGAGGAATTCATTGAGCGTTAACTCAACGAGTTCAATTCTTTGCAACAGGGCGGTCATATAGTGCCCAAGTATGAGGCCCATTTTATGGAGCTGCTTCGGTATGATCCACACCTGAATACCGAGAAACTTAAGGTCAACAAGTTCATTATCATTCTTAATGTCAACATTTGTGCAAAGTTGAGGATTTTGATGCCTCAAACCTTGCATGATGTTGTCTAGAAGGCCCTCATAGCAAAGGAGGATCTTATCAACGGGGGTCAGAGAAAGACTCCAATGAGACCAGTGGGACAAGCGTAATCTGGTGCACAGCAACATCAAACACCAGCTAGACATTCACTAGGATATTGTGGCACCTAGAGATGACCCACTTTCACTACACATCGATGAATAAATCCTCAAAAGGGGACTCCTTATAGAGCACCACAACACCAATAGCAACGTTGACGACGAAAACAATAGTTTAGGCCTTTTAAACAGAACAGACCTGGGTTCCAGGGCAGTTGGTCGTTAACTTCTACTTCAGGTACTAGGAGTACTAGACCAAAAAAGGTTTTTGGACATTTGGAGAGCCACATTACCAGTGTGACTACCCAGTTGAGAGGACTAGAGCATCTAGATCAGTCAGACCCACTACTATGGTAGATTTGGGCAAGTCCCATCAGATTCATGTAGTGGTGAATAAGTGGCAGGCAGAGCACCAGTCGACTGTGCTTGAGATGTCACATATCGTTGCTGACCAGACCCTTAGTATTTTGATAGATCCAGGTGCTACAAAGAGTTTTGTTTCTGGGGCAGCGCTAAAAAGAATTAATGTAAAGGAATTTGAACAGGATGAGTTTAACTTTGTAGAAATGGCTTTGGGAGCCAAACATAAGGTTGGAGGGAAGGTTACAGGTTGTAGCTTTAACCTGGGAGAGTTTTTCATAAGGGCCAACTTGTACATCACAATCTTAGGGTCTTATGATGTCATGATCGAGATGGACTGGTTGGAATCACATGAGGTATTACTCAACTGTAAGGAAAAATGGTTGAGATTGGTCAATGATGAGGGTCAGGGATGCGTTATTGTAGGTAGGAACCAGGGAGTTTCCCTAAGGTGCATCTCTTACCTACAACTATGAAAGAGCATGTGCAAGGGATGTTATTTATATTTTATCCTTGTGTTAAATGAAAAAGGCGTGGCATAAGCATTGGAAAATCTTTCGGTAGTACGAGATTTTGTCGATGTCTTCTGAGAGGAGTTATCAGGGTTTCCACCCGAGAGGGAGTTGGAATTTACCATCAACCTAAAACTAGGAACTGAACCAATAGCAATAAATCCTTATCCGATGTCGACTCGAGATTTAGAAGAGTTGAAAATGCAACTGAAGGAGTTCTTAGATCTAGGAATTATACGTCCAAGTGTGTCACTGTGGGGTGCGCCTATGATTTTCATATGGAAGAAGGATGGGTCATGGAGTGTTGCATTGACTACCGTTAATTGAACAAGGAAATGATCAAGAATCAATATATGTTTCCAAGGATTGATGATCTGTTTGATCAGATGAAAGGCATGACGTTGTTTTCAAAGATTGACTTGAGATCAGAGTATCACCTGTTACATATCAAGGAGGATGAAATCCCTAAGACCGCATTTAAGACAAGATTTGAAAATTGTGAGTTTACTATTTTACCGTTTGGACTAACGAACGCCCCAAGGGTATTTATGATCTTGATGAAAAGTGTGTTCCGTGAATGATTGTACAAGTTCGTCCAAGTATTCACTAATGATATTTTGATTTACTATCGGATGATGGAGGAGCATGACGGGCACTTGAGCATGGTACTGCATTGTCTATGAGAGAACAAATTGTTTGGGATGTTGTCGAAATACTTGTTTTATGAATTGAAGATTCACTACTTAGGGCATCTCATCTCCAATGAAGGTATTGATGTGGATACAACAAAGTTCAAGCCTATTATGGAGTGCATATGATGGTACCAAAACACTATGATGGTACCAAAAATTGAGGGATTTACTATGGACAATGACGGATTATTGAGATTTAAAAATCGAACTTACATGTCTCTGAATGATGATTTGAGGAGTTTCATCCTACATGAGGCTCATAGAGTAGTTTACATGGCTCATCCTAGAGTCATGAAGATGAGGGAATACCTTAAACACTTATTCTTCTGTAAAGGAATGAAAGCAAACATAGTCAACTACGTGGAAATATGTCTAGAATGTCAGTAGGTGAAGGATAAACATAGACATCCAACAGGACTACTACAACCACATGCTATTCCAAAATCAAAATGGGAGGTAATTTCAATGGATTTCATTGTTGGATTTCCACTGACGATGAGGTGACACGACCCGATTTTTGTAGTAGTCAACACTCTAATGAAGAGTGCACATTTTATTCCAGTGCATACGACATATCAGGATCTTGACATAGCTATAGTTGTCATCAATAATATTGTGAGGCTGCATGGCATGCCTAAGAGGATTATATCCGATCGAGGATTGGTTTTTACAGGACGATTTTGGAAGAGTTTCCAAGAGGCCTTTGAAACCCTACTTAACTTTAGTACCGCATATCACATGGAGAAATATGGGCATACCGAATGAACAAAACTAATCTTGGAGGATATGTTGTGTATGTACATGATGGACCAACATAAGTGTTTGGAGGAATTATTTTCACTAGTAAAATTTGCATATAACAACAGTTATCAAAGCACCATTAAGATGACACCATTTGATTTTCTTTATGGGAGACCATGTCATATGCCTTTGAGTTGGGATTAGATTGAGTTCGATCAAGTTTGGAAAGAGTGCTAAACTGTCTCCTAGGTTCATGGGACCCTTAGAAATTGTGGACAAGAAGGGGCCCATGGCCTATCAACTAGCCTTGCCTGATTCTTTGAGGCATATGCACGATGTTTTTCATGTATCTGTTTTGAGACATTATTTTAGTGATCCTACACATGTGATTGACATGAGTTCCTTGCAGGTATCGACTGAGGGTTCTCTCATAGAGGATCCAATCCACATTCTGAACCATCGCATTTGGCATCTACGATGTCGAACAATAGATCAGGTCAAGGTCCAGTGGGACAAATATAATCTACACTTGACGACCTGGGAGGACGCATACAATATGTGTCAACATTTTCCATTTTTGTTTGATATCTAGACTTATACACATTATGAGATATTTATTTTGGCACTTTCATATTGTGAAACTTCGGAACAAAGTTTAAAATAAGAGGGGGTGTATGTAACATCCCACTCTTGTGTGCACTGACCAGACTTATTCTTTGAGAACACTTGCGTGCAAGTGATCTGGTTCATTATACGATTGGCTATTTTGATTATGATTATGAGATGTTGTGGATGTGATGATATGTTATTTTTCTATATTTACATTGATGGGTGTTATTGAATGGGTTTCCCTAAGTGTGTAGGTCTCGAAGTTAGAGGATGACGATGGCATCGATGGACATCCTTGGACTCTGGATCGACTCAGGGAGTGGACATGTTATGTCTTGAATATTTTTGATATTACAGATGTGACATAGGACTATATATTATGATGTTAATTGTTATCACTGACACGTTTCATTGGTGGATGCAGGATGATGATAGATTTCTAACCAAACTCACATTTGGATTAAAGGGTCATGCATGACAACCGGATACATTGATGGAGAGGTGTGGAAGTAGCCCTTCCAAATCCTACTAGAACTCCCGTTGTGGCTAGAACTATAGGTTAATGATAACCTATTTCGAGAGATCCACGATTCCATGAGGGTAGACTCTGATAGTCTCTCATGATGATTCTAAGGGGTGTGCAATAAGGCAGGATCCTTATTCCTTATAGTCCCTTTGTATCCCATAATATCGCCTGATGAAGTATCGACTCCATGGGTTTGACGTCTACCAAATTCAGTCAAGAGGTGAGTGGCACCATTGGAGAACGTAGTGCATCTTGAGGGGCATGTCATGCAATTAAAACCATAATGCAGGTGACTGACACCCTTGGAGCATGTCGTGCGTCCTAAAGGGAACATCACGATTTTAAATATGGTAAGTTAATAAACCTAGTGCCCAGAAAACTATGCCTCCTTAGGACCTGGTCAGCCTTAAAATGAATGATGGTATGAGTGAACTTTAATAAAAAAAAAAATTCCCTTAAGAACTGTCATGAAGTCGAGTGAATTTAAAACCTAGTTCTACTTAGAATATTTGAGAAAAAAAAAAA
>ML780937.1:489005-526648 GCA_009831015.1 Picea engelmannii
GGGGGGGGGGGACTTAAAGAAAAAGGGGAATGTCTAACTTAGTAGGGAATCTAGCCTCTGAACTTTCTATTTGTGAACTCAACTAGGCTTTAAGTAAGGCATAAGTCATTTAAGAAATTTAAGGGAATAAAGGGACATTGAGGAGCGTTTTTAGGAATTCTTTTAGGTGGGTGAGAGAAATAGGCTAATTTATGTAATTTTAAATTTATTTTTTGGTGCGACTAGGGGATCGTGTGACATGTGTACCGAGGAGGTTTATCCTAATTATATTTAATAAAAATAATCTACTGAGTTCTTTGGAAACTAATTACTAAGAAAACTATATAAAAACTATGGCGGAGAAGGAGTATGGATCATGGCTAGTATGCGTAAGGTTATGCTGCCGATTTATTTTTTTTTGACTAAATTTATCTTGTGGGAGTTGGGATACCCAAATCGGATAACGAGTGGTAGCTCGACCTTGACAGGTGAGTTGGGAGCTATCATTCTCTCGTATTTTTTACATGGCCCCTTTGTGGATCAAGGGACTCATGGGGAAGAAGAGTACCGCTAGCTCTGGCTGGGAGGTACCGGTGAGGTCTCAACGATTGGAAAGTAGGACTTGGATGGAGCGCGAGCATAGGAAAATAGAAGTGGTTGGAAAGTAGGACTTGGATAGAGTGTGAGTGCAGAACAAAAACAGTGAAACCTTCACCTTCTCTTAAGGTACACATGTTTAACTTTCACAAGTGTAAATATTTTAATTTATGTGGTTTTACATTAGTTGGAATGTGGTAAAGTTTTTGGGTTCTGTGGTGTAATATTTGGGTTTGCGCTTTGTTATTTGCAGTCTAACTTGCCCAGTTTTGGTGTGAGCACCTTCAAGTATTTCCTAAGACCCCATATATTTTACCTTGCGCCTTACTTGTTCCTTATGCCCCATTAACTCTTCCTTTTGTTTATTATCATTGCTTGGGTTGGTTCTTTTTCCATAACCAATATTGACTACCTGCTTCTCTTGGGGGTACTTCAAAAATCATTTATTCCCTCCTTGCAAATATATTTTTAGTGAATGGATAGTTTTTTCCTTATTAGTGCCTCCAAATTTCTGATAAAGCATTCATTTTTGGGCGATTTATCCGTACATATAGGTGTCGTGGTTAAGTACATCTCTGCCTTTGCTACTCTATTAATTTAGTCGTTCCAATATATTAATCATTACAGATGGTTGGATCGTTATATATTGGTGGGTGACTCAGAAGCTATGAGAAATCTTAAACACTTGAAATTGATTCATATATTGAGATGGTTGGTTGAACCCATCTCCTGCATGGGCCGTTCTAGCAATTTATTATTAGTATAGATGGGTATTGTAGGGCTAGTTTAAATTAATGCAAGTTTTGCAATCAATTTGACCATTCCTGGGGCATCACTATTGAAAGGTGCACGTATGTGAAGGCACCTTGGCCCCATCCATTCCTTCCTGCGAATTGTTTTTAAATTTTCATATTCCTCCCTTATAGAAATTTGTTGTACATGGATTTACACCTGGTTTCATTATTGATATGGTGCGATAACTCTTTAGAGTTATTACTCGTTGATTTAGTTCAATGGATTTTCAAGGTTATAAGAATAAAATAATCGATGTCCATTATCGCTACTTGGTTACGACTCTAAATGGTTCCTCTTTGTAGAAAATATTCATCACCAGACATCTGTCTATTCGTGCTTGGGATCGACAATTTTTCTAGAATGTCAGGCGTGCATACATATATTTAATACACATGTGTGCAAGAAAATACCAAATTGGAATTTAAAATAAGAAAGTAATAAATATGAGAGAATATGTGTATGCATAGAATGGTATCTAAAGTCTAACTACCACTAGTTTAACTAGAAGAAGACTCTTATTTTAACTCAACTCAGATTTGTTAAGGAATTAGTCATTAATTTGGAATATGGGGAATAAAGAGATAACTAGGAGTGATTTAAGGAGAACATTTGGGAAATGTTAGGGAAAATGACTATTAATTTAAAAAAATATGTAATTACTTGTGCAAATTGGGGATAGGGTGAAAAGTGTAAGGGAGAATAAGAGTATCCCTAGTGTTGGTTGGGAGGTACCAATGAAGTCTCTACAGTTAGCAAGATGGATTTCGAAAGGAATTCCAGTTGTTGAAGAACATCTCCAAGTCCAACCTCATCGGTGATAGTATTCTCATTTGCAATTGAATTGTAATAAGATTGGATTATATATATAGTTTTGTTGCGTAATTGCAATTAAAATAACCCTGATATCGAATTTCTCCAGTTATTGACAAATTCACAATGTGAAATGGAAATATTCTAGTATTACTACCTTTCATTTTTATTTATCTAAATATATGGGAGTTATATTTGTTGTATTCTTGTAATCCCTTGGATTCAATTATTTAATTTGCTGCTAAATATAATGTAACCGAATCTAATTTTCTTTCTACCATCATTTAGAACTGCGCTTAACATGCTTACCTACATGAACAAAAATTTAACATCTATAACGAATGGGAGCCCTTCGAAAAGAATTCGTTGTATACATACCTAATCATTGGGATTGATTTTTTGGTAGGTATGATAGTTTCAATTAATGCACTTATGTGTTAAAGGGGGACATTATTTCTTATGTTAGTCCCTTACATATGATTTTGAAATGTTGATAACTTGGAAGGAATTTTGATTAAGAAACTAGCATCACTAACCCTTGATTTTTGAACTTGTTGTCTTTTTAAAATTTAAACGAGATTTCATTTTCATCTTCCCTTTGTACAATGAGTGTTGGGGAGAGGGGTTTTCTTGGTAGACAAATATCTTAAATGTTGGGAGAAATCACCTACACAATCAAATAGGTAAGTTGGATTTCTATAGAACCCAACCTTGTGACCACCGTAAATGTTTTTCCCGCATGTGGCCATTTAGAAGCGCTGAAAATTGGCAAGGTGATCCACGACTA
The DNA here is from genome assembly GCA_009831015.1 of Picea engelmannii. Taxonomy (NCBI): domain Eukaryota; kingdom Viridiplantae; phylum Streptophyta; class Pinopsida; order Pinales; family Pinaceae; genus Picea; species Picea engelmannii. The sequence continues at coordinate 491,974 of ML780937.1, forward strand.
CATAGTAGAAATGGATTCAATCAATGTAATGCATTGAGGGGAGTTCGTTGTAGCAATGTGTTTCTAGTGTGGGAAATAGATGATGCCCAACACATATGGATTAATTACTTTAGAGAAGTGTTATCGTATGGAACACAATGATATCTAGGTATGTAAAAATTGGGTATGCTAATGAAGCAATAAAACTCTTTTTTCCAATCGTACAGGACAATGTCTAACCTAATTTTGTAACCATTGTGAGTGTTATCCCAACAAATGCTTTCTTAGTATTTCAAGAATAGGGTAAGGAAATCCATGGAGACATTTTTAGAAATGGTTTTAAATTCCACGTTGATGCGAGAAATGTGCTCCTAGACATGTATTCTAAGTGTGGATCTGTAGATATGGCCTGCCACGTCTTTGAGAAAATATTTCTCTAAGAAATGAGATCTCATGGACCTCAATTATTTCAGGGTATGGAGTTAATGGATATGGAGAGGATGCTCTCACACATTATAGAAAATGAAAATGATATGTTTGATGCTCAACCACATTACCCTTGATGTTGTCCTATCTACACGCAGCCATGAAGGTTGGGTTTTTTGAAGGGAATAAATAATTGAGTGCATGAGTGGATACTATCGGCTTACACCAACAATAGAATACTACGCCACTGTGGTTGATCGTCTTGGTCACACTAGGCTCTTTGATGAGGAAGTGAGATTTATCAAAGAAATGCCAGCAGAACCTAGTGCCTATGTGTGGGGTAACTTATTGGTTGTATGCACAAATCATGGAAATATAAATCTAGGACAATATGTCGGAGAAAAACTTCCTGAATTGGAGTCTGTCATTGAAGGAAATTTTACGTTTTTGTCAAGTATCTATGTTTTTGCTGGAAAGTGGGACTGTGTAGCAAAGGTGAGAGAAATCCTGAAAGATAGAGGATTAAACCAAAGGCTAGGATGCAGTTGGATTCGAGTGAAGACTGAGGTTCATCGATTTTGTAGGAGACAAATCACACCCACAGTAGGAGGATATATGAAATGATAGGAGACCATGGCTAATCAGTTTGAGCAATTGGGGTATTTCCCTGATACAATAGTTGTTTTGCATGAAGTGGATGAGGAAGAGAAGGAAAACATCCTTAATGAACATAGTGAGAAGATGGAAATTTCCCTTGGTGTTATAAAGGCATTCCCAGGAACACCTGTCTACATGATCAAGCACCTCCGTATGTGCAAAGAGTGTCGCAATTCCACAAATTACATTTCCAGCATATTTTTTATTGGATAATATTGGTAAATGCGGACATAAATTGATCTCCCTAGATCCACCTAGATCTAGAATAAAACAAGACAGGGCATGGCACTTTTGCTAAGCTCTAATCATTGAATCTATTATCAAAAAAATGATGTGTGACATACCTTTGAGTATCTCTTCCTTATGTCTTTGTTGTCCTTGCTTTTCTCTAGTGCTCTTATGGTATTGATCCTACAATTAAACACAAACCAACCAAAGTGATAGAAATAATAGTATATTCAATGAAGACTTATACATGTGATCAATGAATCATGTAATAAAATAAGAATTATTTTATGGGAAAGAAACATGCCACTGTATTATATTAAGAGAAAGTAGAAGATACAATCAAATAGCCTTGGTGTTGCTAAGTTTCCTTTCGGTAGCCTTTCCTCTTGACACACACACTTGGTCCAATTTTGCATGAAGATGATCCACAATAACTTGATTAGATGAGATGAAGCCTTCAAGAATCTAATGTAGAGTACCTCACACAATTCACAACCTAATCAACCTTAATGATTCCTTACTTACTCTTGCTTAATAATTTTTCTTACTTAATTCTTAACCTTTTCCATGAGAAATCCATCATTATATAGGATAAATAGAAATGGTTAAAGATATCAAGATGATCCCACCAAATTAGAGAGGTGGGTAGGATCTCAACCACATGGATGCCACCTCATATTCTAGAAGATTCCTTCAAGAAATTTTGTGAACTTCTTCCTTTTTCTCAGTTTTAGAACGTCATTGCACCTTGTCTATATAACAACCTGTGGAAACCCTGGAAGCTAGGTTTAGAGTAGCCTACAGAAATCAGGCATTTTTTCACTATATAATAATACTAGCTTGCGACATCCTTCTAAAAACAAACCTTGTAGAGAAGGAAACCAATTACTTTTCTCATGGGAAATATCCTTTTGAGAGGCTAAATACATGCTTGTAGATACATCACCAGGGTGACCAAAATAATGTGTAACAAAATGCCCCCCAAAGTATGAGGTTTAAATTTGTGACAACCAAAATAATTTGTAGAACATGTGTGTGTGTGTCAGAAACAATGAGCACGCCAATCGAGAATCTGCAAACAATCAAGCATCTACGCAATATTATACCATTTGTGAGGTAGGAATTCCCATGCTTAGACTACAAATTATTTAAACCCTAAATTTTAGTCATGGCCACCAATCATATACTATGGATCCATGTCATCAATATTCTACATAGCCACCAGGAATACAGTGTGGATCTATGCTCTAGAAAACTCAAATTCAGATGTATCCATGAGACATACAAAGTTGATCTATGTGTCAATAAAAATCACAAATATTCCATCGCAACCTGGATCAAAATGATGAGATCTAGGGTCTTCAATTCCTTTGTCCATAAGTATGAATCTATCCATGCGATTACATGTGCTGAAGTCGATCAACATGGTAGAAACCACTTGATTACTGGTCATTGATGAAAATCGTTAACAAGTGTGAGGGAAATCACCATTGATTTCAATGACTTCCAAGGTACCTTAGTACAATCCATCAAATGAAAATAAATGTTTTGAATTTGAAGACTCGTTAGAATCTCTCGATCAGGGACCAATGATGTGAATCCACTATCGAAAGTGAAGAAACCTGCCATTGAGGCATGCAATCTATAAGGTACTAAATAATTTATAAGTATTATTCTCGGATGATGACTTGAAGTCGACAGGAAAAAACTCGTCACAGGAGGGCCTTGATGTATCCCCCATCAATGATGAAAAATAAGTAACATATTTAGGGTAGATTGTAGTGTCCCCAAGGCCGAGCCCCATTGTAAACCAAGTTCAAAAATGAATTGTGATTATGTTTTATAGGTTGGTGAGCCAAGTTCTTATAAGATGGAGACTTATGTGTTTGTTAGGCCAGGGAGCCTAAGTGTTGAAGGCCAGGATCCTATTAGTGTACTTGTATGTATGAAAAACATTTAATAAAATATAAAGACCGCCAGGTGTAGATCGACCATGATGAATGAGTGAAGGGGGAATGAGCATCCATAAGGTGGGAAAGGAACTAGGGGCTGAAGGTGGGAAAAGGGACTAAGTGTAGAGCCTGGGGGCTAAGCCTAGGGACTTAAGCCTGGGAATAATATTTTAATATTATTCCAAAAGATATGTGCATTATATGTTTTAACCTAAGTCCTTTTGGAAGGACAGGTGATTTTCCAAATGATGGGAGGAATACATGCTTAAGGAACGCATGCAGTCGCATGGGTTACAAGTGTCAACGATAGCGCATGCAATAAAACGTTGAGACGAGCCATGTTGGGGATTGCTCCTCCTTCATTCGAACCTAAACTGTCCTGAGCATGAACCGTGTGACCTTTGCAAGAGATGCTCGTGCAATTTTGAAACGGGGAAAAATCTTGTGTTTGTCTCTGCAAATCCATGTACACCCTTTGTTCTGAGAGCCGAGAAGACTGTGTTCAAATTCGGAAAATCCCGGTTCATTCTCCCTATTCTGCACCAGAGAGTCTGTGAAATTCCCTGCGCAAATTGCTTGTCACGTAATTCCGAAAATCAACACCGTGAGACCTTGCCGCCATTGCTGAGCTTGTTTGAGAAGTCTGAGTCTGTATTCCCGGTTCATTGTAGTGGTCATGCAGAGATGGGTTGCGCATGATTTGTTGTCTAGTGTAGGTGGTAATTGAGCCTATGAATTCCCTCACTCCAGGAGACAGAGGTGGATGTGGTTAGAAGAGGTAGATTGTCAGGCCTGCGAGCAACTCCTTCCAGGTGAGAGAGTTGTTGGGAAGTGGTTCTTTCTAGAGAGTGTCCAACACTAGCTTCAGTCTCTGAGACTTCCTGATCTGGCCTATTGCCGAGACCCAGAGAGGGAGGTTAGCATCGATGGACTGTTCTTGTGAAGGTGTATACTCCCAAGCGGAACAGGCATGTGGGGAATGAGAGTCTGGTAGTAGTGGGCGTAAGATGGCATCTTGGGAAGAGCCCTTCCAGATTGTATGTGTTGTTTTCCCTATAACCTCGGCCTAGCCTAGGATTCATTTTCTTGCGGTGGAGCTTAGTCCCAGCTTGGGGGTGACCCACTGCTGAGCTAATGAATAGTGTGGTCTAAGGGTAGGAGTTTCATGGAAGGCCTGCACTTGGTTGGTGGAATATACCACTATTAAAAAGATACATATCTGTTTATGTTTTAATCACATTTCTTCATGACACTTTTTCTTATGTTATCATGATTTCCTTTGTGTATATGAGTTAGTATGAAAAGCTAATTGCTTACTGATTATGGCAATAATTCATATGAATACTCTGTGTTGAATGTGCTTATTGTTTAAATGCATGTGGATTGTATAACATCAGTACAAAGAGGTGTTATTGTCTTCTTTTAATATCAATTAAACAAAGTAGCAGAGAAGGTGTGCTACAGTTTGGTATCAGAGCCAAGGTTTCGACACTGAGCCTAGATGGGCCAGTGGAGTGGTCTTTGGACTGAGAATGCGAGGGCAAATTGGGTCTGGAAGGCCAATTTCAGACCCTGGTTTACTCCAAAATGTCAAGGAGTTACTTGACATGTTTTTTTTAAAGCTCAGGAGGTATAGCGGCGTTATGAAACCGCGACCATTGTGGTATGAGTCCATAGGGAGAGAGGACTCCACACCGGTGGTGTGGAAGCTCTAGGATCTGTTCGGGAGGGAAGGCGAACCCTTGTGAGCCGTCAGATCTTGAGCAAATTACCCGACAACCGTCGGATCGGTAGAGAGTTGCACAGAGTTTTAAAGCTTCGTGAACAGGAGGGTGAAGGTCTCGAAAGGAGCTATCTTATTGGGATATCAAAGTTCTCGAGGTCGAGAAGGTCAGGACATTTCAAGTTCTGAAACAACGGGAGGAAATTTGAGCCGTCTGTATAAGGAAGGATGCATGTCACGCGATCACCCAATTCAAAGATCCAGACACCCGGACTCACATAGGTGAGTGTTTTTGACCTTGCAGCAGGCGAAGTCCTAATATTTTATCTGAGTCGTCCAACAGTTGGGACACGTGGTGGAGATCGAGCGACCCATCAGTATATCGGCTACCAGGGTTTTGAGTTGACATAGAACTTTGTCATCGGGGAATTGCAAGTTACTAAATCCCGAGATTGGATCTGAGCCGTCCGTTAGTTGGGACACATGGGCGAGATTGGGAGCCCATCGGCATATCGGGGTTTGGCGTTTCGCGAATCCTGAAGACAAGGCACCCGGAGCATTTGAAATCATGAAATCGCGAAATAGTGAGAAGCGGAGAGGACCGTCCATTCTTGGGGATGCATGGCCGAGATCGAGGCAGTTAGGAAAGTTCTAGAAGGAGAGTCATCCATCGGGAAATTGGGGTTCGGGGAATCGTGAATCCTGAGGACATATGTGTTTCGGCATTGGAAATTCTGAAACCCCAATAGGAGGTGTGACTGTGGTTATATAAGGGGAGGTCGTGTGAACCACGAGTCTAGCCCAGAGAGCTAACAGGAGTCATAGCACATCAGCGTTTGGAAGCCCAAAACGCCAAAAGGATCTGTGCCATAGATCTGACAAAGATCTGACCGTTGGATTTTTCTAGGAATGGACATGGACACATGGAGATGTACCATGCGCCAGTGGGTTAAGGAGACAGGTGAGAGTGGTGGGACCCGATGATGTCGTTAAAATCGATGTGGACCCTCCTGAACGTACCACATGCCACAGTAGTTAAGGGAGACAACTGTGTTGTGGGCCCAGAGAATAAAGTAATTCATGATTTCGGGGACTCGCAAGATAAGGGCATGGCATCTCGACATTGAAACTTGCAAAGTCGCGAGGTAGCGAGAATGAGAGGAGAAAAGTCAACATCACTTCTCAGGGTTTCATGAAAGGGAGGTACCAGGGTTGGATGCCACAACTCATGAAGGTGTGAGTAGCGAAGAGTGCTAGTACTTATCCCTAGACTACGATCGTGCGTAGCAGACTCTAGTGAGGAGGGAGCCATACCCATCTCGCATCTCGGGTATCGGTGGTTAGAGGAAATGAGTCGAGGATATTCGACTCACAAACTCGCGAGATCACAAGTTGCAAAAAGGGTAACTATTGTTACGAATATTTAACTGTTGGATCTTCGTGGACTGAAACCCGAAGTTCTGAAATCTCTGAAGATAGAAGAATCCTAGCGGATTTTAAGGATGACAACTATGTTGTGGGCCCGGGGAATAAGAAAACCGAATTTTTTGAATTCGGGAATTGAAATGATAAGAGGTTGGGAGTCACTGCAAATGAACTCCCTGGTGTTGAAAACCTGAAGTCCTGAGTACCGAAAACTCGAAGGCCGAAAACCCCGAAGTGCCGAAAATGAAAGTTTCAAAACCCAAAAATTGTAGAGCCGAGCAGAGCTCGGAAAAGTCGTGAAATTGAAACATTTTATTAACATCGATTGTTATGAAAGATGAGGAATTTTCAAGAAACAAAGGCCTGCAAAATTCTAATCATCTGCGCATTTGTATTGCAGAAGGTTGACGAGTGCCAGAACTGATTTGAATTGCCAAAAAGTGCAAAGAAATGGAAGAGACACATAATTCTTCCAGTTCAGAAAATGAATCTTAGAAGAGATAGCGTGGAACTTTTGGTATGAAGAGTGCGCATATCTAGCGCAAGGAGTTCTTATAGAAGGAACTTGTTTTAAGTCCAAAAGACTTCAGGAGACGAGCGTAGAGGGTGCCAGGAGGACACCAAAAAGTATTTGGAAAACAATGAAGGGTCAAGTCCCTTTGAGACTGATTAAGTTAAAAGATCTGAGAGAAACAGAGCAAGCTCAAATGTCAAGCGCAAGTGCGTGGCAAGGTGAAGTTAAAATTTCACTAACCGAAGCTCGGAAGGAAAAACACCATCGAAGCCTTCGAATTATTTGAAATCCTTCAAGTTATGGAGGAAGTCAATTCTAGAAGAATTGATGCCAATATATTTGGAAAGAAGTCATTTAGAATTTGAACGAACGGTCAGAATTCTCCGTAGAGAACTCGCGAAATCGTGGGGAATCATAAGATAGCCAAAAGTTGGAAGGTGGTTAGTGGATGGAGAAACTCTCCACTCTAGGATCCAAAATAAAGTAGGTCGTTGATCGTGGTTGGTTTTAACCATTGGATCATTTCGTAAATTCATGGATCGTGAACTTGGAGCACAGACCAAATTCTTGGTCACTCCAAGTCCCGAATCACGAAAAGAGATTAATGAGAATGGAATCGAACGGTGGAGTGATTCGAGGAAGAAATGCCAAAAACCTGTGAGCCATCGGATCTAGACAAATGTGAGGAATATAATGCTAAGAGTTATTCAGTACTCGAAGTCTCACGAGAGGTATTGAACTGTCGATCTCAGGGAAGATCGAACCGTTGATTCCTTTCATCAGGAATTTGGAGAATCGAAAGTTGGGAGAACAGAGGAAGTTGTTCTCAAAAATCCTGAAATGCAAACTTACAATTCGCGATGAATGATCTAGACCATTGAATAATGGTGAGTGTCAGTCGTTGATCTGACACACTTGAATTTAATGAAGATGGAAGTTGAAAGAGGAAAGAGAACTGCGTTCTAACTTTGCGAATCGTGGAATCTTGATTCATGAGAAAAATGATCCACACCATTGGATTACGAGGAGATTTGAGTTGTTGGATTTGACTCACATAGATTTCAGAAAACTAGAGACTGGAAGAAAAGTAGGGGAAACTATTTTTCAAAACCCCGAAACGCGAATTGTTGATTTGCGAGAAATTGACCAGGACCATCGAACCCGAAAAGCTGTGGACATTTGATCAGAGGAAACAGGGGTTCGAGAGCTCATACCTCGAGAGAAAGGAGGAGATCTAATCCTCAAATTTTGCTAGAGGTCACACCGGTGGAAGTTAAAGGAAGAGCTAGGACATGCTAGACTCTTGTTTCATATTTCGGGGATAGAGAGAGTCGAGGGTGACTCATATTGAAACACCGGATACGCGAAATCATCAAATTCCTTTTTGGATAGGCACGTGGTCATAGCCAGTGGCCATGTAGGAGAAACTAGTAGGAATCCTGGAAGAATTGAATGCTTCTAGGATCCGCAAGAAAAAGGGTTATAGGGAGAAAGAAGTTGCTGCAATTTGTGGCAGCAAGTATGTTATGGCTTGTTTGGCTAGCCCAAGGAAAGAATGCTTGCATGTCGCAGGTGTTGTTGGTAATTTTGTTACCTCATGAAGGAAGCAACATAGCGCTGAAGAGTTGGTTATAAGTCTGATAAAAGAAGCATGAAAGCTTCTACTACTATCAGATATACAGGTAGTATAATTTTAATGGCAGTCATGCACGTATGAGTTTTATCACTCTTTTGCATAATTTTTGAAAGGAAATTATGGTAAGAATTTCCTCAGCCAGAGCTATGTTATTAAATCACATTATTATATTATTTGAATGCATACCATCGGATGTGGTAAAGGTTGTAGGCCTGTGTTAATTCAAATCTTTTTAGCTTCTGAATGCACACATCGACATAGTAGAATGTCATGTTAATTTGGTTATGGGGTAGTAACCAAATAATTAAAAGATAAGAACTTGTTACAAGAATGAATGCAAGAAAGCTAGTCATGTATGAGACGAGGACATGGTTGGATATGGCAAGGTACATATATGGAAATATTTTGAGCCACACCAGGTACCAAAAGCTTCCTACTTTTGAATAAACTTGGGCTGCAACCTTTTTTCTAACACTAATGAATACCATAGAATTATATTCTTGGTGTAGTGTTCGGGTTGGAAAGGAAGGCATCCAATTAATTGGAAAGATAATAGGGAGTGTATGGAGAATGTGACAACACATTGGCCAGAATTCGAACCCATGGATGGTGAGAGACATGACTGAGATAGAGAGCATTATGTAATTCAATGCAAGGTGCACTGAATAAGAATCCATTGAGAATCGCACTCATGCATAATAAGGGATATAATTGCCTACTAAGTGCAATGGTTGAATATGTTTGGTAAGTACATGCATATATACTATTGCATGGAAATAATTATGTTGATGGCTGAAATGTTTCTAACCCCTGAAATTGAGAACATTTCAAGAACTGTTAAACACTGCAATAGGAAAGTTACAAGCCAGGTAGTCACAAGAATGGAGACTACATAAAATTTTACGTTCAAAAAATTGAAATAATAAACTTACTGTTGTTAACTGTGGACATGCATATGCATAGAATGACGAGTCATTCTATTGGTCAAGTTGTTTGGTAATTGTGATTGAATTTCTAGGTGTAGAAATTCTAAGATTATTGCATAAGATGATGTACATATTGAATTATGATGTCCAGAAAATACCGACAATTTGTTGGCAGTATGCAAGATGAAGTCCTGCAAGAAAATTGTAGGCAGTTTTGTGCCTGTGGAAAAATCACAAGGATGACTGCATTCATAATGTGGAAACAACCAAGATGAATCATGAAATAGGATGCCATGTTTTGGGAATAAAAGTTGAATTTCCTTTCGAATTAATTGGAATTCATAAATGAATTCTTGTATGTTCTCTCATGATAACTGCACGTGGTTGATGCAGATGAGATGATGTTGATAAAAGTTAAAATGTTGGCTACAAAGAGTATCTCGGGAAGATGTTGTTTGGAAACCTTTGAGGGCAGTTGGAACTCCTGAAGCCACGGTGCTCTAAGACTTCCAGTCTGGCCTATTGCCAAGCCCAAGGAAGGGAGGTGTAGCACCGATGGACTATTCTTGTGAAGGTGTATACTCCTGGGTGGACAAGCATGTGGGGAATGAGAGACCATTGGTTGGAGTACTACCGAGGTTTGAATGGTTTGAGTGCTGTTGAGATCTGATACCTTGGCCTAGACCATGTTGATAAGGATTGTGGACCATGGCTATCTTGGGAAGCTATTGCCCGATGGAGTCATAGCTCTGCTACGGGGTGGAAGGTCTCTCAATCAAAAGATAAGTACAATTCTCTATTCATTCTATGTTGTATATGTTGTATACATTTTTAATGTTATTAAATTTGTTTGTATATACATACATATACATTGCATATATGGTTGCATTACTGCATCCATGACTGTAGCTAAGGCATCTCATATTTAATTACTTAAGAAATATATATACCTGATGCTAATCATGTAATCGATTGGAATACGATTCAGGTGGAACCAGAAAGTGTCTTGCAAGTGCATCATGTGTGCATATTGGACAGGAAAAGCAAACAACTCCGGAATTGAGCTATAGAGCTTGTAAAGTTCCAGTGGACCTGGTACGGTCCTGAGGATGTGACATGGGAGCATGAAGAGGTTATGCAGGCAGAGTACCCGCATCTTTTTGAAGATTTTGAAAGGCTTGAAGAGACAGTGTAAGTTGCACTGAGGACAACGTAAAAATAAGGGGAGGGGGATTGTAGTGTCCCCAAGGCCGAGCCCCATTGTAAACCAAGTTCAGAAAGGAATTATGATTATGTTTTATAGGCTGGTGAGCCAAGTTCTTATAAGATAGAGACTTATGTGTTTGTTAGGCCAGGGAGCCTAAGTCTTGAAGGCCAGGAGCATGTTGTTGTACTTGTATGTATGCAAAACATTTAATAAAATATAAACACCGCCAGGTGCAGACCGACCACGATGAATGAGTGAAGGGGGAGTGAGCATCCATAAGGTGGGCAAGGAATTAGGGGCTGAAGGTGGGAAAAGGGGCTAAGTGTAGAGCCTAGGGGCTAAGCCTAGGGACTTAAGCCCGGGAATAATATTTTAATATTATTCCAAAAGATATGTGCATTATATGATTTAACCTAAGTCCTTTTGGAAGGACAAGTGATTTTCCAAATGATGGGAGGAACGCATGCAGTCGCATGGGTGACAAGTGTCAACCCTAACACATGCAATGAAAGGATGAGGTGATCCGTGTTGGGGGTTCCTCCTCCTTCATTCGAACCTGAATTGTCCTGAGCGTGAACAGTGTGACCTCTGCAAGAGACGCTCGTGCAATTATGAAATGGGGAAAAAGCCTGTGTTTGTCTCTGCAAATCCGTGTACACCCTCTGTTCAAAGAGCCGAGAAGACTGTGTTTTCTTTTGGAAAAGCCCGGTTCATCCTCCCCATTCTGCACCACAGAGTCTGTGCAATTCCCTGTGGAATTTGCTTGTCACGCAATTCCGAAAATCAACACCATGAGACCTTGCCGCCATTGCTAAGCTTGTTTGAGAAGTCTAAGTCTGTATTCCTGGTTGACTGTAGTGGTCATGCAAAGTTGGAATGTGCATGATTTCTTGTCCAGTGTAGGTGGTAATTGAGCCTGTGAATTCCCTCGCTCCAGGAGAGGGAGGTGGTTGTGGTTAGAAGAGGCAGGTTGTTAGGCCTGCGAGCAACTCCTTCCAGGTGAGAGAGTTGCTAGGAAGTCGTTCCCTCTAGAGAGTGTCCAACACCAGCTTCAAGCTCTGAGACTTCCTGATCCGGCCTATTGTCGAGACCCAAAGAGGGAGGTTAGCACCGATGGACTGTTCTTGTGAAGGTGTATACTCCCGGGCAGAACAGGCATGTGGGGAATGAGAGTCTGGTAGTAGTGGGCGTAAGATGGCATCTTGGGAAGAACCCTTCCAGATTGTATGTGTTGTTTTCCCTGTAACCTCAGCCTAGCCTAGGATTCCTTGTCTTGGGGTGGAGCTTAGTCCCAGCTCGGGGGTGACCCACTACTGAGCTGATGAGCAGTGTGGTCTAAGGCTGGGAGGTTCGTCGAAGGCTTGCACTTGGTTGGTGGAATATACCACTATTAAAAAGATAAGTATGTGTTTTTAAATTCCTTTATACATGTAAACTATAGTTTATTTATCTTTCCTCTTAGATTTGTACTTTCCTTATATTGTTATGTCTCATATTATTTATAAATTTGTTATATGATAAACAAAATCACCTATCAGTTATTATCACCTATCAGCGTAGACAGTTATTATCACCTATCAGCGTAATAACTGTCTACCCCCATTCCCCATCGTTGATAATGAGCTTACAGTTATCTTAATTACACTCCATGAATAGTTTCCCCTCCGCTCTACATAGATTACATATTTAGTTTAGGAAACCAGGCAGCCTTAAAGTTGGATGAGCAAACAAAGGAACCTGTCTTGGCATCGTTGAGGCACATGCTTCATTCATATCCAGCTGGGACGGATCGCCTTCAGCTCTCCAATCAAAAGTGTGCAGCAAGTGAGCCAATGCAAACTCAATAGTCAAAAGAGCCATGGCAGATCCTGGGCATCCTCTCCTTCCTGCCCCAAACGGAAGCATTGCAAAGTCTGATGAATCCATACCGTGATCTTCCACCTCCATAAATCTYTCMGGCCTGAATTCAGAAGCATCTGTCCCCCACACAATGGGATCCCTTCCTATAGCCCACACGTTCACTATTACCATTGTTTTCGAAGGTAGATAGTAWCCTGCTACTGTCACAGGCTCTAAAGACGCATGGGGAAGCSCTAACGGCAATGGAGGGTATAACCGTAGCGTCTCTCTCACCACACAGTGAAGGTATTCCATGCTTGACAGATCCGACTCGTTCACTTTGCGATGTTGGCCAACGACCGATTCGATTTCTCCCTGCAATCTCTCCATTGCATGGGGATGTCTGAGCAGCTCACTCATTGACCATTCTAACGCAGTTGTCGTCGTCTCCATTCCACCCACGAACATTTCCTGCACAAACACAAAAATAAACACAGTTAGTTAATTCTCTCGTCTAAGAAAAAGCAAATCTATGGAGTTTAATGAGAATTCGAGCAAAATGTCAATGGCCGACGAGTGACAGACATACAAATATAACTGCCTTGATGGTTTCCCTTGTGATTCTGGTCTCTGTCGTATAGGTCTCATCCACTTCCAGAAGCACATCGACGAAATCATTAACATGAGGCTCTACCTCCTCTTGGCCATTCGAGGCCACAGCCATGCGATAATCAAGATGGTCGTCTATCATTTTTTCAGCGAATGCGTCAAATCTTGAGTTGGCCTTCTTCAGCCGCCGATTGACACCTTGCAAATCGAGGCAATCTAAGGAAGGAATGAAGTCTCCAATATTAAAACTTCCCAACGCAGCTGATACCTCTAGTACCAGATCCTTGAATCCTTTGCCATCGGTCCCCAAGTCATCCTCAGAAAATATCTTCCTCGCCAGTATTCGCCAAATTATACTCGCCAGGGCACCAGAGAGGGCCTTCGTCACATTGACTGGGATTCTGCCGCTCTCACTTTCCTCCCAAATTGATCGGATCATCGCAGACACCTCCTTATCTCGGACATGCTTGAAGGACTCGATTCTTCTGGCAGTCAGCAGTTCCAAGACGCATATTTTCCTCATGTGCCTCCAATGATCTCCATAGGGAGCCAATGCCAAGAAGTGTCTGCCGGCAGGTGTTGGAGGTCGGCTGGCAAATATAAAATCATGAGTTTTAAGAACCTGTTCGGCCTTTTGAGATGAAGAAACGACAACGGTAGGGACAGAGCAGAAGCGCAGGGACAAAATGAGACCATATTTGTCAGCGAGGTCTTTGAGAGTACGGTGAGCGGGGACTCTCAATTGGTGGAGATTTTCAATGATTGGCCATGGGTAGGGTCCTGGAGGCAATCTTTCATTCTTGTGCAATATCCAGCCGGAGAAGAAGAATACGAGAGTCGCTAGTAATCCAATAGCCACTGTGGATGCACCTCCTCTACCGTCTATTAATGTTGCAGGAAGCAACGTATGAAACCCCATATCGAACCGCCCTCTTGTATGTGTGCACAGGACAGTTCAACGACAGAACCAATAGATGCTATTATGTTTTCAAAAACTCAGTTTATGTAGACCTTGGTTTGAAGTAGGGAACTTAGTATCCAACAATAACTATGCTAGCACAGCAGTTAACTTGCGGTTGAGAATGTGAACGTGTAATATGAAAAGTTTCGCTACATCGTTTAATCCTACCTAATAACTTAAATGTGCATTTACATATGGTTACATTAATTTTTTAATGTGATTAGGTAAATGTTAAAAAGTAAACATGTTAAGGATGCCTTGATAAATGCAAGAAAGTTATGAATAATAAATCTGATCCATTGATTTTGGAGGAAGACTAAGAATATGCCAACATCTTCAATGCATAACCATCAAATTAAGGTTTAAGGTTAAATAAGATTAAAAAATCATTAATTGTGGCCATTGTCAATCGATGTACGCCTTTTGACGTAATTAATATATGGAAATTTATGAAGTAGAAACTTACCTATCAAACAGTAAGTCTATTGATATGAACTATATTAGTTATATACAGCTTGGTTTGAAAAAAGGAACTCACCTATTAAACAATAGCTATATTAATTCAATAAAAAATGTTTTTCTAGAGAGTTTAAACCAAAAGAGTTATATTTGTTTTTGCGAAAGACAGTTATATTTGTTTTTGTGAATGCGGATGCTTACTCGCTGCTATGCTAAAACCACTCCATGCTTACTCGAGTCAGAACCACTCCATGCTTACTCGAGTCAGCCGGCTATGCTAAAAACCGCTCAAGTTGAAAGCGAGAATTTCTCATACAATTACCTTGCAGTTAACAATAAACAATAACAATAGGCAACCCATCTAGGATGGTGAAGAATTGGAATCAGCAAGGAATGTGGGAATGTGGTCCTGATGGAATACGGGAGGAAACGGTCGAGCAAGTAAGTGGAGATGAAAGGGACGGGAGAGAGGAAACGGTGGAGGAAGTGGAGAGCAAACTATGCGTTGCTTGAGAAATGGAAAATAATAATAGCCATCAATTTTCACATTTTAAACAACAGAAACTCTAAATTATAAAATTTGGATCATAGAGACTACTAAGAACAGTGAGGGAAAACAAAGAATATTGATGCACGAGTATCAATGTCATCATTTAATGAGTCAAGGTGGAGAACAATTCAACATCAAGGTGGAGAACAATTCAACATCAAGCACTTAACTGGTTTGGATTTGAAGGAGGGAGTGTCACTTTAAATTTTGAAAGCTTTGCAATTAAAGATAACATGAGATCCTCAAGCTTGAGTTATTGCATGTGCTCTACGAAATTGTAATTTCTTTTAATGTTGGTAGGATTGTACACATTTTGAGGTATCTAGAGTTTAATTGTTCATTGTGGTAGGATGTTTTTAATTATGATATGAAGGCATTATGATAGTCTAGAGGGAAGGATTTAGAAGTCTTTTATGTATAAATCAATGTAATTGATGCTTAACTGAGGTTTTTGTTGTAGCTAAAAAGAAGTTGAAAGTTGCTAATACTTGTTAAAATTCTTGTAAATATTTCGTGAAGGAATATAGAAGAAGAGAATTGCTTTCAAAAGTAAGAGCTTGCTTATCTTTGAGTAACTCGGTAAATGTTATGTTAATTATCTCTGTGTTTATGTGTCTGTGCATCTAAATGGTTGGATGAATGAATCCTTAATGTTAAAATAAGTTTCAATTATTTCTCTTCTGAAATCTTGGTGCAAGGAGTGCACAGTTCCCATGCAAGGGGTGTGGAGGCTGAACCATCTACATGTTCATATATCTCAGGAGAGATAGTTAGGCAAAGCGAGCCCAAGGAGTGTACCTATACTACTTTACCCTTGCTCCATTAAATTAATGATGATGTATGATTGATAAACTAGTTTCGATTTATGACATGTGATGGATTAAGGGACGTCGACACCTCCTCGTTCCTAAAAAAAATCATCAATCCTGAGACCTTGAATGGTCAAAATAAATTGGATGAATCCTGGAATTGAGTGTTTTTTTTATGTGTCTTGAAGGTCCTAAACTTGATGGGTAGGTTGCGAAGGTAGTTATTCTAATGTTTTGTGACATGGTTGATCATTTATTTGTACTTTTCTTTAGTCGATCGTGATGTGTTGATTGTGTCATTACTTATTATGATGATGTGTTGATTAAGTGAAACTATTCATTATGATGTTGTGTGGTTGAGTCGTTGTTTATGTGTTAATTATGTGCCACTTTTAATTATGTTAATGCCATGCTTATGTGTCGTTATAGTTATGATGATATATTACTTGTGATTCTGTTAATTTACATTGTGACAATTTAACTTCCTCATGTAAAAACAAATAAAGATAAAAAAATTACATGTTGAACATCGTTATTTGTTGCCGTAATGGAGGCAACGTTACACATGTTATCAGAGAGAGGTTCAACCCTGCGACTGGGATCATTACGCCTTCCACTATATTAAACACTTGATTAGTAACTTATTGCTAATTAAAATTGAAATTGTCCATGTAGGTGATCATGGTTAGAGGACATTGTAGAGGTAAACGACGTGGTTCTAGCGGAAGAGGTGTGACGCCTCCTGTAGCATCCACGCTAGAGGGGTCTAATCCCCAAGGAGAAAAACAAGCCATGGGATAGGAACATGTTGTTGTGGGAGACATGGTTTGGTTGATGAGGTCCTTTCATAGGATGTGAGAGGCCTTGATTAACCGACTAGATAGAAATGAGGCTAGGCCGCCTATACCCGATGAGGGTCCATAGTGTGCTCCAACTGGTAGTGGTAAAATTTACAAAGAAGTAGAGAAGGTTAAGTTTCCTGAGTTCATGGGTGCCACGGATGGCTCAACCGTCGAGGCATGGTTGGAAAACATGGCAATGTGATTCTCACTTCGCGACTACACCTCGAACATGAAGGTTTTCATAGCGGTATTTTAGCTAAAGGGAAGTGCTCTTCTATGGTGGAAGACACTCCTACTTCAACTAAACATGGTCGTAAAAGGTGTTTCATGGGAACTGTTCGAGGATCGGTTCCGCGATAGGTATTTTTCATAGGAATTCATTGCGCGCCATCACAGTGAGTTTAACGGCTTGTGAAAGGGTGGTCATACGGTATTGGAGTATGAGGTTCAATTGATGGAGCTTCTTAGGTATGCCCCACATATGAACATAGAGAATTTTAAGTTCAAAAAGTTTGTGTTCGGCATTAACTCCAACATTCGTGTGAAGGTGAGGATTTTGATGCCTCATACGTTGCACGATGCATTCTAGAAGGCCCTCATATCCAAGGAAGAGCTGAATAATGGGGGTCAAGGAAGGACTCCTGCAATACCGACTAGACAGACGACATCAGGAGCATAGCATCATCAAACACCCACTAGACAGACACCATTGTATCGAGATATGTCTAGAGGACCCTGATCAATGGGGTGTTCCCTGAATACGTGGACAAGTTTTTTCAAGTATTCATTGATGACACACTGATATATTCGCAGACAACAAAAGAACATGACAAACATTTACGCTTGGTACTAGAGTGTTTACGGGAAAACAAATGATGTTGGAAAATGTCGAAATGTTCTTTTTACGAATCAAGGATTCATTACTTAGCACATGTTATATCTGGCGAAGGCATTGTTGTGGAAACAATGAAGGTAGAAGCTATTATGGTATGACATGCATCGAAAAACATACAAGAAGTATGCAACTTTATGGGTTTATACAGATATTACCGATGGCTCGTCCAAGGTTTTTCAAAGATAGCAAATCCGATCACAAAATTGCATAAGAAAAAGAAGAATTTTTTATGGACCGAGTGATTTGAAAATAGAAGGCTGACTTGTTATGCTATGCAAGCACCCCCTACTTCAATAAAATAAACCTTAACAGGACCTTGCTTCATGTGTTCAAATATGTAAGATAGTTTATGTGTTAAGTTCATGTCTCTTCTTGTCAATGTATATGCATGAGGAAAGGTTCTTTTAAAAGATTAATTATGTGTTATAAACCAATACACAACAATGTAAAGTGTAGCAAATAACACAACAAACTCACAACAATAACAAGGTGATAAAGGAGTTCACCCCTCTCTGGGCTACGTCTCCTTGAGCCTCCTTCATTGGACTTGGCTCTTTGGGATTAGTTTGTCAAATGTTCTTTTACAATCTGCTGCTCAACTCCAATGGATTTATAGGTTGTACCATTGGGTTCAGAATACACAAAAACCCCAAAATTGACTATTAGAACTCTGAAAATGGATCTTGTCTCATCCAGTAATGACCTCTTCTACATGTGACCTCTAAGCTTCCCTGAGCTTCTTGGTGGAAAAAACACTTGTAAAAGTCGTCCAATGGATCTGAAAACTATCCCAATGTGTTCAGAGCACAATAATTAGTCCAAAATGACTATTCAGTCTCAGAAAATAGATATGTGCTCATCAGAGCAATGCCTCAAACAATGAGGGTTTCAAGCTTCTTGGAGCTTCCTCAAACTTAAATGGTTAAAAAAATGCATTAGAAGTCTTCAAATGCCTGTGAAAGCTGTGTCAATGGACTCAAAAAGTCCAAAAAACCCTAGCTGGGATTTTTCGGCACCTTATTTGGCCAAAAACTCCAAAAGTTAGGCCTCCTGCCATTTTTCCCCTTCAAGCTCTGTTACTAGTTCGCCATTCTGCACCTGTGGGAAAGTGAACCTAGCTCTGAGTGTTTCCCGTGCCTAAACTCAGCACCCACGCGCATCCCGCAATTGGTGTCAAACTATCAAACCGTTAGCGCAACTATAGCCCCCGAGGATGGAGGTGTTGGGCGCATGGGGGGCCATATGGCCACATCCCAGCGCAATTTCGGGGCTAACTGTTTGTAAACAAATAAAGCCACGCCACATGGCGGGTCGTTGTTCAACCGTTGAAACCATGTTTAAAAAAATCGCGCGCACATTATATGGTATGGTTATAATAGAACCACGTTTGAAATAATTGGAACCACGCATTTATATTACAATACATGGTTATAAACTATGGTGTATGTGTTATGCACCCGCGCCAACGGTCAGATTAAAGGGCACGGTTATATGCAAAGAACCCATGACCACGGGCCTTGCCATTTGGAACCCCGCGCGCCAAATAAAATGTGGTCATATGAAATCGCATAGAACCATGGGGTAAATAACCCAAAACGCGTGCGCGCAAACATTATAATATGGTCACATGTAATAATATATGGCCGCGGGTTTTAACATTTGAAACACCGCCATTTGATAAAATGTAAGGTCGTATGTAATAGAACCACTGTTGGAGCCGTGCTCCATTTGATAACGGGTCATATGGCACACGCAATATAACCATGGGTTTTTAAACCACAACTCCGCACCCATTTCTTTAACACACACGATCATATCTGTTGGCAATAGAATCGGGGGTCGGGGCTAGCCCTGGCCTGACCCCCCGCCGTTTACACCCACATGTGCATTTAAATAATTTAAAATGCATAAACATTACAAAAGACAATGCGTGGCATAGTGGTTGGCGGATTAAGTTAAGTCTTTCAACGTGGGTAGAGGTCTCGGGGTCGAACCCCACGGACCTTTGCAAATTTTATTAAACTAATCATTGAACCAACATCCAATCAATGGGTGCCACGTGGAAGCCCTTCATTGGGCCACATGGCACCTTTCCATTCACTTAAAAATATGCCACGTGTCACCATAATATTCGCCCACAGTCAGCCAATCGAAATCTGCCACGTCACCTGCCACGTCAGCAGGTGCCACATCAACATGTACGGATTCCCAGTCAGCCTGTATGGACTGCCCAGTTAGCGTCCAAATTTTTTTACTGTTTGTCTCGGCGAACAAATTGCTATATCTTCTCCATACGAACTCCGTTTGCGAAAGTAAATATACCACCGGAATCAGGAAGACGAGACAGACACAATGGCACAGTTTTCGTCGCATTCCGAGCACTTTGAAAATTGACCAAATTTTGATCCCCTGGTCCAGATTCTGATCACTGAGAAATGCGTGGAAGCATTTCAAAGGCTTACATAATTTTTGACAACAGTGTCGATACTAAAATTACTCGACATGGAAAAGGAATTCTTGGTATGCATGAACACATCCAAAGAAGGTTTGGATGGAGTGTTGATACAAGACGGTCGAGTAATCTTTTACATCTCAAGGAAAAATTATGAAATCACGAGGAGAACTATGCAACGCATGATTTGGAGTTATTAGCCTTTGTATATGCCTTGAGAGTATGGAGACACTATCTGATTGGACTAAAAATTTGAGTTAAAGATATATCATTGTGGATTGAAACACATATTTACATAGAGTGACCTGAACGTATGACAAAGACGTTGGTCAGAGCTACTTAGCGAGTACGACTTTGATATTTATTACATAGAGGGTACGGTAAACAAAGTGGTTGATGCGTTGAGTCGAATACCATCCATATTATCAATGATACCCCTTAGGACAAATCTTCGAGAAAATATTCTAACTATAGAGTTCGACCATGACTGGTATAAATAGGTTAAGGAAAATAGCAGACGAGACACCATGATGGTAAAAACATTTGAAGGTTATACATTGGACGATGATGGACTGTTGATATTTAATGAAAGTATTTACATATTTCCTAACGATGAATTGATAAATTTGATCTTAAGAGAGGCTCATAGAGAAGTGTACATGGCTCATCCGGGAGTCATGAAGATGAGGGAAGACCTTAATCCTTTATTCTTCTAGAAGGGAATGAAAGCTGACATAGTTAGTTACATGGCACGATGTCTAGAATGTCATCTAGTGAAAGATGAGCATAGAAACACAAAATGATTCTTACATTTACATGTTATCCATAAATCGAAATGGCAGGTCATTTCAATAGACTTTATAGTTGGATTTCCACTGATGGCAAGGAAACAAAACATGATTTTCATGGTAGTTGACACTCTGATGAAGAGTGCACATTTTATTCATGTACGTACTATGTATCAGGCGCTAGACATAGCTAGATTTTCTATCAGCGAGATCGTGATATTGCATGGCGTGTCAAGAAGGATCATATCCGATAGAGGATTGGTGTTTACATGACGATTTTGGACCAGCTTCCAACAGGCCTTGGGGACACAACTGAAATTTAGTACAACATATCACCCCGATACCAACGGGAAGACAGAAAGAACGAACCAAATTTTGGAAGATATGTTGTGTATGTACGTGATGGATGAACTAAAGCGTTGGGAAGAGTTTTTTCCACTGATAGAGTTTGTATACAACAATAGCTATCAAAGTAACATTAATATGGCATTGTTTGAGTTTCATTACGGGCGACCATGTCATACGCCATTGAGTTGAGATCGACTTGAGGATAGGGTCCAAGTCAAACTAGAAGTGATCCAAGGAATGGAAGAACAAATTCAATCGATAAGACAAAGGATTAAAGAGGTGAAATATCGGCAAAAGAGTTATTCTAATTCACACCGCATTGAACACAATTATGAAGTTGGCGACCAAGTTTTCTTCCAGGTAAAACTGCACAAGAGTTCGATTAAGTTTGGAAAGGTTGCTAAACTCTCTCGTAGGTTTTTGGGACCTTTAGAAGTTGGGGAAAAGAAAGGACCCATGGCCTATTGAATATCCATTTTTTATTCTTTGAGGTGTATGCACAGTGTTTTTCATGTATATTTTTTGAAATATTATGTTAGTGATATCACACAAGTGATTGACATTAGTTCCTTGGAGGTTTCGAATGAGGGTGCAATCATGGTAGAGCCAATACACATTCTTGACCATCACATTCAAAATCTATGGCGTCGAACAATCGATCAAGAAAAGGTATAGTGGGACAATTATAGCCCACACTCGACTACCTCGGAGGATGCATATGATATGCACCAGCAGTTTCCTTACTTGTTTTATAGATTAGACATATATATCTTGTTAGATACTTTTATTACTGCATTATATATATATATATTGTAAAAACTTCGAGACAAATTTTAAAACAAGAGGGGGCGTATGTAACATCCCTCTTGCAAGCACATGTTATCGACTTATTCTTTGAGGACACTTGCGTGGAAGTGATTATGGATTTTTATGATGATGTTGATGATTGTGGTTTAATGTACTTGATATATATGTATTGATAGATGCTATTGACAAGTTTTCCTGAGTGTGTCGGACACTTGACCGATCGTGGATGCCGATGGAATCAATAGACCTTCTTGGACTCTGGTTTGACTCGAGGAGTGGATTACATTGGTTTTAGTATTTCATTTATGAATATGTGACATATGATCGATTATATTATGATGTTGTATATGAATCATTATAACTGTTTTGTTGATGGATGAAGGTTGACGAAATATTGCTAATATGACTCACATAATGAGTAAAGGGTCCATGCACATAGACCAGATATTGAAGGAGAGGTATGACATCATCGCTATCACAACCTACTAGAACTCTTGTCGTGGCTCAAATTGTAGGTTAATGATTACCTAGTTCGAGAGGTGTACAATACCATGAGGGAATATTGAGACAGTCGCTCATGAATATTTCTAAGGAGTGTGCAATAAGGAAGGGTCTTTATTCCTTAGAATCCCTTAGTCTCTCAGAAATAAAACTTGAGTCAATGAATCTATGTGTCCTAGAAAACCTTGAGTGAATAATCAAACCTTGGATAATCATTAGGCATTGTTGGATTTAATGAATTAATTAAGGATTGAAATTATTAATTGTAAATCCCAAGTGAAAATCTAAGCCTATTAAAAAATTAACACTATGTCTAAGTTAGGTGAGAATACTAAAAGTAAATTATTAACTAAATCAAAAGGGGAAATGAGGTAAATAAATTCAAGAATTAAGTAAAATGAAGTAATCCTAAAGATTTGATTTAAGGAACATATGTGTAAGAAAATATTAAAAGGGATTTTTTAAAATAACAAAGAAACAAATATAAGAGAATGTGTAAGCATATAAAGGAATCTAGAGTCTAGTTAAACACTAGTCTAACTAAAGGATAATATTGTTTTAACTCAACTCAAATTTAGTAAGCCACTAGTCATTAATTGACAATAAGGGGAATAAAGAGACAACTATGAGTGATTTAATGAGTGCTTTTAGGAAGGGTGAGGGAGATTGACTTTGATTAAAATAAATTGAATAATTTTCTTATGCAACTTATGGAGAGGGCGAAAAGTGTAAGGGGGGGAATAATTCTAATTTATTTAATTAAAAGGAATTATATGTGCAAGTAGGACTGTGTCATTAAGGAAACTCCTATAAATAAAATGGTCTAAATGGATAAAGGGGATCACTCGTTATGGGCAAAGTTATGATGTAGAAATTTCACTAGTTTTACTTGTGAGATTCGAGATACCGAGATTGAGAGAAAGTGTTGGATCTACCATGCGAGGCAAGCTGGGAGATATAGGATTTATGGTTTTGTGCTTACGTGGCCCATTTTCGACTTGGGGGCATAAGGGGATTAAGCGTACCCCTAGCGTTGGTTGGGAAGTACTAGTGAAGTCTCGACGATTAGCAAGTGGGAGGACGGAAGGAAAACTAGTTATCGAATATCATCACCAAGCCATCTTTGTCCTCGGTTATGCTATTTTATGGAATTTGTAATTGCATTTATTTTTATTGTTTAATATAGTTGTCTTATTTGCAATAGACTATGTTGAATCTTAATTTAATAAACCATTTCCTGCACGGCTCATCATATATGAAAGAGAGATGTAAATCAAAGTTTTTCCTTCCATTGTGTAACTTGTTGAAAAGTTTATGATGTAATGGGCCAAATCTTGATGTGTTCATAAAACCCAGAAGGGATACTTAATATTACACTACCCTTGTCTTCTCAACTAAACAAATAGAAAAGTTGTGCTAAGATTTTCTCTTTCCCCAATCCAATCGATTTCTACAGGACTACGTGAGCATAATCTATGCAATTAAGAGTTGATATTTGCGTTTTAATTGGATCGAGTATCAATTCTTTTCCTGTAGAAATGGTGAATGCTTCTGCATAGTTGACTCTGGAATTGGAATTTTCTCCCTCCCCAATGCTATCTACTGGAAATAATTTTGGGTTGCCTATGCACCTTTCTTTTCTCTCCTTCCTCGATAGAATTTTCAGAGATAATGTGCCCCCTTTCTTTGCTTGCGCAGTATGGACAAAATCTGTATATGTTAAGTGCACCTTCCCCTTAGCGAGTTTTTGATGGCAAACTTTTATCATCAAAGAAATCTGAGAGATTTTATATGAGATTTTTCTATAGCGATTTTACCATCTGAGGCCCTCCCAACGTTTTGAATGTGATCACTATCCAGTGGCCATTCGTACCTATATTTTTCTTCTTATTTCTTCCAGCAATGGGTCGGGTCTCTCTAAGCAATTTTCTTCCTGTATTGTTTGTTTCCTCCGTGGTTTTAGTTGAGCCTCTCTTTTAGAGATACCCTTTTCCTCTGACCCTTCCTTTAATATTTAATAAAATTTAAGTATTTCCTTAACTATAAAAGCACATCGTCTTAAGACTAGATTTTGCATGCGAGTTGGGGTACACCCTTTGCACCTAGTGAACAAAAGTTGTTTGGTTATTGTATTGATTAGTGTTGACTGTGGAATGAAAAGAAAAGTTTTCCTGGAGTCTATTTGGGGATATGGTCTCCTACTCACATGTTCGCTACCATGCAATGGTAGACGTTGCTTCGATGTCCTTCGCCCTTTGCAGACCTTAGTAGATGCATAATGTAGTTAGAAACACCCCCGGTGGGATCCTTCCTTTGGACTTGTGCTTGGATTGGTTGGTGTGTTGGGATTTGGTGCTTAGCTCGTGTACTTGGAACTTAGTAATCGAACTCGAGGCATGGCTTGGCTTTCTCTAATGAAGTAGAATGTAGTTTGAAAATAATGTCGAACATCCTTGATTTCTCATGGATTTGGTGTGAGTGCTTCCTTGATGCATGATGTGTTCTACCCTTGGTACTTAGTGCATATGATAAAACTCAACAATCGATCATGATCGGATATGCTTGGAGTTTGGTTTATTCTTAGGGGATTTTCTTCGAGTTCGACCGCTTGGGAAAGGGTTAATATCCTTCTACTGCAAAATAAATCGCTAGAAACTTCACTTCCAGTTAAAAAAATTTGGGATGGTCTAAAATCATAGCCCTTGAGGACTATGTAGGTAGCGTTGAGACCATTTTTCTTCCCTTAAGGAAATCAATCTTCCTAGGGTTCTAAAAATCAAATTTCAGTTTCATAGATGAACCCTTTGTTTCTACAACAAGACTAGTTCTCCTTATTCTTAATTATATTGTAGTTGGCATTGAAACCCTCACATTTCATTAATAAGTTTGATATCCCTTTTTTACTTATATGAAATTGTAAGCCAATTGATTTATTTATTTTTAATGTAGGGTGTTTTAAATTTATTATGTGAAATTACAAGCAATCTTGAGACTTTTTGATATATTTAGGTAAGGATGATTTTTCTAGATTCTCTCAATGGATATTATAGTGGTTCACTGATCCAGGTGGATATCAGTGGCCACCCACCTTTTCCGATTGTCTCAAAACTGTTTTCTGGCAATTTTGACAATTTACTATTTTTAGTAGGTTTTAACTTTCGGGGCCATTTTGAGGGCCTAAATGAATATTTTTTGAGATCGAGGTTCTCAATGATATCCAAAGGAATGACTGAGCCCCCAAAATGAATCTCCTCAATGATACCTTTCCAATGAGCTATCACACGCCTAAAACTGAGATCGTATGCAAAAGTTACGAGCCCGGGAAGTTGATGTACTCACTTACCCAAACGGGGCCCACAAGACTTTTGGCACTTCATCTCCTAGGGTTAGGTTTTTGGATGTCTAGGACTTTTGGAACTCCCATTTATTGTAAAAAGGTGTTCAGAACCTCATTGTAATCATCTTCTTGCAAATGCGAGTAGCCGTCACATCTCTTCTCAGAGATAAGTTGCCACCATTCTAGTGAGTCTTTCACTCTGTATTTTTACAGTCTCTGTACATTTATTTGATTAATAGAAATCATGTATTATTGTATATCTGTGTTTATGGTTGCATATATGATACATTTCTGTTATATTATTGAATATCTGCAATATCTCTGTGCATTTCTTTATTATATCTCCGCTCTCATTTTGTGCCGAAAATAATCCAGATCATTGACTTCTAATAAAATTATTTATTGATCTCCTTATGGCACCTTGAATGTATGTATTTTGGCAATGAAGTTGTGTTGTGTTATTTATTAAGATAAATCATTTTTAGTTATATTTAGTTGTGTTACATAAGGATGGTATTTGTTACAGTAGCCTGATGCAATTGATAAATGAGGCTTGATAAAAATGAACTTAACTTAGGAAATGATTTTAAGGAATGATGCAATAGACCTCTACCTAGTACTGGACTCTTAGTTATGCTTTCATAGATTATTTTTAATCCTTAAAGTCTTATGTTCTTACTCAACTGCACTTGTTTATTGATGAATCATGGATTTAATTAATTATCCTTGAATGATTTATAAGGGGGACACCTAATGTAAAAGTGGTGTTAAATTAATTGTTTTTTTAAGAATATTGATCTTCTTATGGGTTTTTGTAATGAATGTATAATCTTATCTTTTCCTTACATACTTCTAGAAGACATTCCTCGATATCAAAAATTATATTTAAACCTATAAGATTAAGTTTTTTTTAAGCTCATTGTCAATTGAAAATGATAAGTATAATAGAACAACTTGTTGCACCATGAAAATAATGATATTATATGTTGATTAAGTAACTAGCTTACTCTTGCGCCATTGAATTAATGATGATGTATCATTGATAAACTAGTATGGAGTTATGATATGTGATGGATTAAGGGACGTAGACACCTCCTGGTTCTTCAGAACAGTCGCCAGTCCTGAGATCTTAAATCATCAAAATCAATCAGATGAATCCTCGACTTAAGCATTCTTATGTGTCTTGGAGGTCCTAACTTTTCAGGGTAGGTTGGGTGGGTAGTTCTTTTAATGTTCAGTGACATGGTCGATCATTTATTTGTATTTTTCTTCACTCGATCGTGATGTTTTGATTGTGTCATTATTTATTATGATGATGTGTTAATTAAGTGCATCTATTAATTCTAATGACGCGTGGTTGAGTCGTTTATTTGTTGATTATGTTAATGTCTTGCTTATGTGTCATTATAGTTATGATGATGTATCACTTGCGATGTTGTTAATTTATTTTGTGAAGATTTAACTTCCTTATAAAAAATAAGTAAAAAATTACATGTTGTGCATCACCATTTGTTTTCGTAACAGAGGGGAAGTTACAAATTCCCTCGATTCCTCAGATTAAAAATTCTATTGATGAGTTGTATCTATTTACTAATAAAGGCATATTAATTGTGCTTTTTAATGAATAAAAGAACTTATATCAAGTTCGATACAATATAAAACTACTAAATCGTATTATTGAGTGATACTTATTTTAAGCTAAATGGTATTTACTTTAATATAATACAAAATAATGTATAGATATGATTGATGGTGGCCTACCACTTGGAAACTAGGACCACTTTAATTAAAAAAACAATTATTTTTCTTGTTGGAAAATTAAACAAACTTCTTTACTTTCATGACCTCAAATATATTATAGTTTATAAATTTTCTGAAAGTAACATAAAAGGTAAATTCCCTAGTCTTTTTTACCTTATATGTTGTTACCTTCTATGCACTTTTATATGCCTACCATGCCTATATTTCCTTTCCCTCTACCCAGTCTTCCCCTACCCTTGTATCCTATTCTTTTGTTTCATCTTTTGTTTCTAATAATAGTCAACCCTATACGATTAATCAACAAGTGGATGTTTCCTCTCTTCCAATGACTATTGACATAATTAAGAGGACCATGGTGCTCCTCAAAGCAACTTAAAAAAAATAGCATGTTTGGCCACCCCATGAGGATGTGTCCGAACTTAGGACCTTTCACCATCTTGTTTTTTATGTTTTTGTTCACCATTGTTAGTTGAGCAATGTCCTTAGGACCCTCATCAATGTGCATGGGTTTGAGGGGGTACCTTCATATTCTCTAGTAGGCTTCACTATTTCCATTACTATTCTATAGACTACTTAAAAACTCTTGTCACTATTTCCACTACTACTTTATAGACTGATTCAAAATTCTTGTTCATTAGATCCAAATTTCAATAATATTTTATTGTTGTTATCCCTTTCCTCCTCTAGCTCGTCTATGAAGGCTTTATTTAGACACTAAAGTTTTCTGAGGTTGAATATCTTGGTATCCTTTCATCATGAAAACCCCATGTTATGAATCTATTCGCTAAGTTATGCCTCAAATCTATTATTGGAGAGCTTCATTGTTTTCTCCATGACTACTTAGCTATCCATCTAGGTAATTTTTTCCTTAACAATAGTAGAGAAACAATGATGGTAATTAGAGGATACCTTAATGGTATATGTTTCATTCTATGTAATGCATCGAGGAAGCTTATGGGGTAATGGCTCTTGAAGAAATTATTTGGTGTGTCGCATAATACCACTTTTGATAGATTCAAATCTAATTTCATCGCCAATGTTCAACAACCTAGGTTGTGGGTGCTTGAAAGGAGTTGTGCACTCGAAGTAGTGATTGGTAGAGACAAGACAATGATTAGGGGAAAAAATCCAAATCCAGGTTAATATTCACTCACCTCGATAGGAATATAAAGAAAAAGACAACCTAGGTTGTGGGTGCTTGAAAGGAGTTGTCCACTCGAAGTAGTGATTGGTAGAGAGGAGACAATGATTAGGGGAAAAGAGCCAAATCCAGTTTAATATTCACTCACCTCGATAAGAATATAAAGAAAAAGACTTTATGACCATCAAACCATACTTTCACAGGTTGTAAATTGGTTTTGTTAATCTCGACTCGATGGTTGGATGAACTAGATAGTAGGACAATCTAAACCAAGAAACCAGGTTTTGTTAATCTCAACTTGATGGTTGGATGAACTAGATAGGAGGAAATTCCAAACCAAGAAACCGTGAAGAAAGCATGGATCCCATTAGTTCTTATTTATTTATCCTTCCATAATCTTCTACTTCTTGAGTGACCCATTTGAACCTGCATCCCTGTTCCAACCATCATTCTACAGTAGGTGAAAGTGAACATTGAATTATAAGATCTACTATAGAGCATATGGATCAGATCTACAAAGAGATATCCCATCTTGTTCACCCTCCATAGCCTTATTCCTTGCATGCATGAACCCACACTATTATGCATCCATGTGTCACCTAGGGTCTATTTTATTCCTATCAGTACCTGATGACATCCCATATTGGAGCTCGATATCCTTAGTGTTGATTAGATGGAATTTGTCTCTTAATTTTTTGGGGATCATACTAATCTAGGGCCACATAATGTCATCTTTGGACCACTAGACATGTTCATTTTCCATCTTGTTCTCCATTTAGTTTCCTTTTTGACGAACATGGGATGATGAAGTGGAAGATATGGTTTTGGATAGCATTGAGACTTGATTTATCCTTGAGAAGTGATGGATGTTCTTTAATATTTTGATAATCTTGGATCCATGTAGAAGCGTAGTGAGAACATGGATTGGATTAGAATCGGGGACTCTCCTTCGACAATGAGTTTGTTGTATCAAGTGGAAATTGCTAGTGACTAATGAAGCAGACATAGATGTGGAGAATGGTTCCCAAATCATTTATGAATAGTTCTCCTACTCTGGGTTTCCCTTGATGTCCCTATGGATCTTAATGAAGTAAGGTGGAGGTTGGGGCACAGTTTGTGTAGATAAAGACTTTTCTTTAGGCTTCAACAGATTAGTAGATGGTAGCCATTGCTAAAGACCGTATGCTATGAAGATTTTCCTTTCATTTCCACGAGAATGGTTGGATTCTTCGAACCATGGGATAGGATTGATTTATTCTCAAATGTTGGCTTGAATGAGTTTCCATATAATCCATATTATTCATTTTTTACATTTGAGGATGTGTTGATTGTGTTCTTTCTAGGTTTTCCATAGAAAAAATAACTAGGAATAGGATCTAGGTCTTATTGAGGATTGGATTTTCAAAATGAGAGACTATCCACTTTTATAGTGTTTGGATAATGGAACATTCCTATGTTTTTCATAATGGTTGAATAGATGGGAACCTTTTTACCAAAGAATTTATGCTTCTAAGTATGATTTAAGTATTTTTTCTATTGTTTCCACTTTATTTTTCCACATGTATGGAAAAAGGATGATCCCTAAAATCCGCTCATGAGTTTGTACCAAGTTAAGGATTTTTTCCTTGCTAGGAGCTAGAGAGAGGTTGAGACTTTTTTTTGCACATGTATAGAAAAAGGATGATCCCTAAAATCAGCCCATGAGTTTGTACGGAGTTAGGGATTTTTTCCTTGCTAGGAGCTAGAGAGAGGTTGAGACTTTTTTTTGAGAGATATGGATTCCACATTTGCTACCATATCTGTTCTTTGTTAAGGAAATTGTGTTTGATTTCTAGCGCATAATCATGCTTTACACTGACGTTACCATTTCTTTGGTTTCACCTTTCTAATGATGTTTGAGATATGTCTGAAGTTGATTCTTCTTACGCCATCATCACAAAAATTTGCTCTTGATTTTCATATGAAATAAGATGTATGAGTGGGTTCTAGATGTTAAATATATTGTACCCTCAACAGTCTGACTGTACACTGCCAGTTGTACTGGACATTTGTACTTTCTATTTTTGTCTTGCTTGAGCATATTTAGCTCAACCATCTTGCATTGTAACTGAGTTCAGTTCAGTACTTCTTCATACATTTAAATATACTGTTGTATTCTTTTCTCTCTGCATTTCTCTTTGCTTCACAATTTATCATGGTATCAGAGCTTCAACAGTAAGCCTCTTCACACAGTCGGGAGAGCCACACGATCCTCACAGAGTAGAGCTTACATGCATCTTGAGAGCACGCGACACAGACTTTTCACAAGGTTTGGAAAGTTGTCTGTAATACTCTCTAAAGATTGCCGTAAAAAACTCACGCGAGGTTACAGAGCGTACTACACTCGAAATAACAAGAAAGATCGTCGACGAAGAGAACGCAAAAGAAGAAACAATAAAGATTCTTGTAATTTTTCACTAATCGTGAAAGATTGACGCAAAAGAGCTGCAGAAAAGAAGAATGTTTAAAGAACTTGAAGATTTCACTTAAATTCGCTAAAGATTCATGTAGAAGGCAGAATCATTTAAAGGTTCTTGGAAATCGCTCAAATATGTCAAAGATTGTAGCAGATAATGAAGAAGTCGTGAAATTCTTTCAAATCTTTGAAAGATTCACGAATCTTTCTTCCACAAGTGTAAAGAACGCGTCTCAGGTGTAAGGAACAGCTACTGAGGCCATAAGATTCATCTTTCGAACGGATCCGAAGCGGGAAACCATTTCAGAAGGTAAGAGGAATGCGCGAAAAAGGCAAAAGAGTTTCAACCGTCAGATCTTGCGCAAAGTCCCGACAGCGGTTGGATCAGCGAGAAAGTGCATGAGGTTTAATCCTCTAGAGCACACAGGAGAACTTTTGACTTGAGAAATCCCAACATCATTTGGACCGTCCATCAAGAGACACGTGGTGAGATCCCATTCCATCACAAAATTGGTAATTGAGAGTTGGAAGTGCAAAGGAAATTTAACTCCAAAAACTCTGATACGCGCTATCGCGATATCCCGAGAAGAATTGTGAATCTTCCATCTCAGAGGACAGGTGGTAGTATATCAACGCATCGTCACATCGACATTCAGGGTTTCAAGTTGTCAAAGAAATTTGGCATCACAACTCGGGAAATCGCGATATGTGAAATTGCGATCAGATCTCAGCCATCCATTTGACCGTACACGTGGCGAACATTAAGGAAACTGTCGACGTTTCGGCAATCACGGTGTCACATTGACAAAAATTTGGAGCATCACAAGTCGCGATATATCGAGGCTGAATTAGGACCGTCCATCTTTCAAGGACGCGTGGCGTAAATCGGAAGGCTCGAGAAAAGTCCGGAAAAGGAAAATCCCATCGGCATATCGAGATTCAGCATTTCGCGAATCCTGAGGACCAAAAACACGAGCACTTCAAAACTCTGAATTCTGAAATCTCGACAGAAGGTAAACTCCATCGTGGGGCCCAGATGACATCATCTCATCAAAATCGCGGGATTGGGAATCTCCACAGTGTAATCCCTGATGCAGATCTGAGTCGTCCATCTATTGAGGACGTGTGGTAGAGATCGAGGCTTTCGGAAAAATCCCGATAAGAGAGTTCATCGGCTTTACGAGATTCGACAAATTGCGGATCTAGGAGATGAGCAGTCCGGAACATATCAAATCGCGATATCCCGAAGAGAAATCAGGATCGTCCATCTGTTAGGACACGTGGAGGCGATCAAAGTGATCATGAAAAGTCCCGAAAGGACAGCGCCATTGGTAAATCAGAGATCAGGGAATCGAGGAGTTAGAAAAACTCGACATCAGAATTCGTGAAATTTTGACTCGCGATATCTCGATAAGATCTGGTCGTCAGATCACACACGATCTGGACCGTTGAAAAGTCCGAAAGAAATTTTTTTCGCGTTTCAACATTTTGAAAGGTAAAAATGGGAAAAGACCGTAACACTTTAACACAAGGAGTCTGGTCACATTGCACGTTGACTGAGGCCAATTCAAGCCCGATAAGCTCCCATCGACCATTGGAAAATCGATGTTTCACCGATCGGAGGTAAATATAAAATTTTCCTCTGTACATCTGCAATTTTTTTTTAAATTCAAAAGTCATGGCGTCATCTAGCAATCTAGGCCCAACTGAGGGTTCGATTCTTCTTGGTAAGAATTACGAATTTTGGTCTCTTCGAATGAGGCAATTCTTGCAAGCACAAGAGTTCTGGGAACCAGTGGATCTCGGATATGTGGAACCAGATCCATCCTCCCTCACTACCATGACAAATGCGCAAAGAATTGCTCAGGCAACTCTGGGGACCAAAGAAAACAAAGCGAAATTCTGGATTCATAACTCTGTGGATGATTCGATTTTCTTGAAAATCACAGGCGCTGGTACTTCCAAACAGGCCTGGGACATCCTCAAATATTCCTACCAACAAAATGACAGGGTCAAAACAGTTAAACTATAGACCTTGTGGACACAATTCGAGACTCTCAGGATGACAAAATCCGAAACAGTGGATCAGTTCATGACCAGAGTCATGGGAATTGTGAACTAGATCAGACTGATTGGTGAAACCATCACTGATCAATGAATTGTTGAGAAAATTCTTAGAAGTCTACCCAAGAAATTTGAAATGGTTGTAACAACAATCCTTGAATCCAAGGATCTGTCAAGATTTTCAACAGATGAGTTAATTGGTTTTCTGGTGACACATGAAACCAAACTACATCTCACAGATGAGTCAATCTCCAATGCCTCCCAAACTCAATTCTCATTCAGAAGAGGGAAAGGCAGAGGAATAAGTAGAGGAAAAGGTAACAATCAAGGTAACCCTCATACCAGTGGAGGGAACAAACAACAATATCCAAATCAGAATTTCCAAGGTCCAAGGAATCAACAACAAAACCAACATCAGAATTTCCAGCCTCAAAGAGGCAGAGGAAGAAGATTACATGAGAAAACTAGCATTCAATTCTATTATTGCAAAAAGTATGGGCACTATGAATCTGAATGCAGGAAGAATCAGGCAGATCAACTCTCAGGCAGAGCACATGTGTCAAATCATATGGGAGACACCTCAAGAGGTATGTTTCTCTCATGCCACAAGACTGAACAACAACCTCAACATCTCTGGTTGTTGGACAGTGGATGCAACAATCACATGACAGGTAACAAAGAATTACTTTCATGCCTTGATTCTTCAATCTCATCTGATATTACACTTGGAAATGATCATTTAGTCAAAGTTCAAGGAAAAGGAACCGTTCCTATTCTTACTAAACAGAATGTAAAGAAAGACATATGTAATGTCTATCATGTTCCAGACTTGAAACATAACTTGTTAAGTGTAGGACATATCATTGAAAAAGGATATAAGGTACTTTTTGAGGGAGCATCTTGCAAAATCTATGATAGAAAACCCAACAGAAAATTGATTTCTGAAATCTATATGACTCCAAATAGGATGTTTCCCCTTACCCTCAGAACTGCAAATCTGAGTCAACCTTATGCACATAGTGCATCAACCCTAAATGAAACAATGGTTTGGCATACCATATTTGGACATCTACCATTTCAGAGTCTAAGTCTTCTTCAGAAAAACTCCATGGTAAAAGGTCTACCTATCTTTAAAGAGAAAATTCCCCCATGTGAGTCTTGCATACTTGGAAAACATAAGAGAAATAGTTTTCCACAGTCTTCCAATCAAGCCAAACAACATATTGAACTAGTTCACACTAACCTATGTGGACCAATGCAAACAGAGTCAATAGGTGGTAGTTTTTACTTTCTAACGTTTATTGATGATTTCAGCAGGAAAACATGGATCTATTTTCTCAGACACAAGTCTGAAACATTTACAAAATTCAAAGAATTCAAAGCA
>ML780937.1:534402-557377 GCA_009831015.1 Picea engelmannii
TATGTATCTGTTACATGGCATAGTACTACCACCTGCTACCTCCACTTTGAATCCTTCAAACTCTACTGTAGGTATGTGCCTCCTCTTCAGTAATGCTGCATCAATGAAGTTGTGGGAAGCTCCTCCATCAATCAGAACCGACACTCTCTATCCTTGTAATACCCCTCTCATCCTAAAGGTGTTGAACTTGGGTACCCTGCTGATAGATGCCAACGTAGCCTTCTCTCTAGCCGCACAGTCTAGTTCTGGAACCTCCTTTTCTGCTGCCTCTAACGTTTCAGCCTCCATGTTTTGTATCTGACCATACTCATCCTCTTCTTCGTCATCTGAAGTGACCTCAATGTAATGTACCTGTCCTTGTCACATGCACTTGTGTGAGGGATTCCATGGCTCCTTGCATGTGAAGCAGAGTTGCTTCCTTCTCAGTTCCCTCCTGGTGTTTTCATCTATTCTTCCACGACCCTTGTCATAACCCTTAGGGTCACGTCCTCCTTGGTTTTTTGGAGGCCTTTGATCTCTTCCACCACTGTTAAGAGGTGGTCTGGGTATGAATTTTGGTTTAGCAGCTGGACCCAGAGCCCTTGTCTTCCAAATGGCTTCCTGTAGGCTGGTAGGCTTGAAGGCCTTAACCCAGCCCTTCAAGGGTTCCATCAATCCTTCTGTAAAGAGCATCATGAGCCTGGTTGGGGACATATCTTGTACCATCACTGCCAAACTTTGGAACTCATCAATGTATGCCTCAGCCATACCTGTTTGCTTGGGTTGGGTGAGCTCCCGGAAAAGTAACTCGGGATCTCCTAGATCAAATCTATCAATGAGCCTCTGAGTGAATTCTATATAGGATACAATCTGGTTGTGGTCAAGTGTGGTGAGCCCATGGTACCACCAGTCGTGGGATTTTCCATCCAAGTACATAGTGGAAAAATTGATGGCCTCTATCTCTCTCATGGGATTAAGCTGCAGGTAAGTATCCAGCTTCTGCACCCATGCTTGTGTTGTCATCTTAGCCGTACCATCAAAGTATGGAATCTCTATCTTCCCTGCCCTTTGCTCAAACTCAAAGCTGCCCTTATGGTTTGTCCTAGGCTGGTTTCTGAACCTGAGTTGACAATACTGGTCTAGGGACATCTGTCTTTGAACTTTCATATCCAAGCTATAGTATTCCCTGGTACTCCTGGCTAATTGTGCCACAAAATCTTCAACCTGTTCATGTTGCTCTTGCTCATCTGTAAATGTGGGCATGTATGGTCTGGGGTTAGCTCTGCTACCTGAGTGTTGACCTAGCGGTTCATCTGTGAACACTGGCACATATGGCCTATGATTGGTCTTGCTACCCATCTTCCCATGGAACATGCCAAATCTAAGACTTCCCTCGGATCCTCGTGCTTTCTCT
Organism: Picea engelmannii; assembly: GCA_009831015.1. Taxonomy (NCBI): domain Eukaryota; kingdom Viridiplantae; phylum Streptophyta; class Pinopsida; order Pinales; family Pinaceae; genus Picea; species Picea engelmannii. The sequence goes on from ML780937.1 coordinate 535,796, forward strand.
GGGTTATATCTGCCTTCCTCATGGGTTCCACCGGACCCTCCATCCTCCTTATTCCCATACGTATCAGGATCTTTGCCACGATGGGTTACTTGCATCAGAAGGTCAGTTATCATAGTTTGGTTCTCGTTCATTTTTTGTAGATTCTCATCAACTTTCTTCAAGGTTTCAGATATTTTGGCCTGTCCCCTTCTGTTGGTTTCCTGATACTCGTCCAACTATTGGACCAATGTGCTTTCTTTGCGGTTCATGTTTTGTTGGAACTTACCAAATTCAGTTACTAAGAGAGCCAAGCCCTGAGGCTCATGGTAGTCTCCTCACCCTTCTATTTCTACCTCTGTTTCATTGTTGTTTATCTTCCTTCGACCCATGGAAATTCCCCTGTACTTCTGCATGCACCGATCTCTCCACAGGTTTGGAGGATCGAGGCTCTCATACCACTGTAATGATCCCAAGCCAAATTCTTCCTTGGAATCACTAACTACTACTAATTTATTGAGTTTTTAAGTGCATACAAGATTCATCAACACATGGAGATCACAATATATTCAATATGTAGAAGCACAAGCAAAGATCTGACCTTTTTATTATGAGCAATGTAAGATCAATACAATAAATGGCCGATCTGGCATAAACCTCAGATGGTCGTACAAGAAATAGATATGAGCTGCTACAAAATGCTCCCAACAATACAAAATGAGCCTCCAAAGGCTAGATATATAATGAAGACTAAATCAAGCAGATCTGAGATGTACTAACGCTCAACCTCCAAGATGGAAAGTGCCACGTCCTGCTAGAATGTTGAAGCCCTGAATAATTCTGCCCTGCTACCAAAGGTGTCCAATCATCCCGAGAAATATGCCAAATGATAGATGAGGCAACTACAAGGAAAACCCAGATGTCCAAATTCCCAAATCCACCCTCAAACTCCGTAGATCTAAATTCTCCATTGAATGGTGTGCCCCACTGGATGACTGAAACCCTAGCTGGTTTGACCCTGATGAAGGAGATCTTCAAATGATCTAAAACTCTCCAAGAATATAGATCGGGTGATGGTAAGAACAACCCAGGTGCCTGAATCTCCAAGATCCCTCTCAATCGTTGTAGATCTGAAATCTCCATTGAATGGTGCACCCCACTGGATGAATGAAACCCTAGCAGGTTCGGCCCTGATGAAGGAGGCCTCCAAATGCTCTGAAACTCTCCAAGAATATAGCTCGGTCTATGAGAATCCCGTGGGAGAATTTTCGGGCTCAGATCTCAAGCAGATCTCCCTAGATCTGAGTTTTACTGAATCACAGGATGTCCCCTATGGCTCCGAGAGGTCCCAATCTGTAGACAAATATAGAATGATGATAACCCTCCAGAAAATCCCTCAAACTGATGGTCATGCCCCTGCAAACAAAACCCAACTGTCGGAATGGCCCTAGGCCCTCAGGATAAGCTGGATCGAACCTCCCTCGATAAAATGGCCCTAGACTAGAATGGTGTGGAGGAGTCTTTCATCCCCGAGACCAAGCTATTTCACCACTGAGTTGCTTCCAAGGGTTTGTACAACAAAACCCCCAAACTGAATATTCAAGAGCAATAGCAAATGCTAATCCAAAACCAGAATGAGTAATAGGTGCACCCGAGCCTCTTACTTATACTTTTCCTTCTAATTCTTTGTTGAGTTAGGTTAACTCCCAAGGTTAATCTTCTATTCTTCTGTTGAGTTATCTATTACTCCTTTATCCTTTCCCTTTCTTAAGTCAACTTAAAAATATAACTTTTAGCTTCTTGACTTTCCCCCCTTCACTGTGAGACTATGACCTAGTGGGGGTGCCCAGGCCACTAAGTCTCCTCATCACCTCTCTAAGAGGTGGGGGACATTACATCGATGGTCCACAATCATCCTAGAGCCAATGACTATGATCAACTTTAGAACTGTTCCTCGTTCCAACTGACCTCCAAACCCTTGAACTATCGAACACGAGACTCACAAAGGACCACAATTGACTCTCGGCTTTGGGACTTCGGTACTTTTCACACGGAAGAAAATTTCAGTCACAATCCTCTGGATAGATGAATTTTTGAATACTCGAAATCTACTGACAAGTGTTCCCAACAACCAAAGGTCAAGATTTACTCCGGAATTCGAGACTTTCGAAAATTATTCACTATGCACAACAAAAACCAATCTCCCCTGTAGTGTCGAATCACCGAACCACTTGGGGATCCAACAACTCACACTTCTCCTAGTGATCTACAGTGTAGATTCACTCCGAGACTTTGGGCTTTGGGGATTTTTCCTTACTTACAACAAATGACTTAAAACTATCGGAGCAATGAAGTTCGAAGGACTTGGGGGTTTAACGACCACACTCATTTCCTTGATCCAACATCTATAAGGGATGTTGATACCTCCCAAACATATCTCATTCGCTCTCCTTCAAACAAAGAGATTTCTCTTCTTTGGGGACTTATTCTTGTCCATCCTTGAGCTTTACCATTTGAATGACTTGAACCCTGGCACACACCTTGCAGTCCCCTCCTCAGATGTTCTCTTAAAAGATTTGAATTCTAGCACACATTTTGCCCTTCCCTCGTGAGCTTGGGACTTAAAGAAGTTACTTGTGCACAACTTGAACTATCTTTCCTTTGAGTTTGGGACTTATAAAAGCCACCCTTTCACTGCTTCCGCTATCTCTCCTCTGAGATTTTTCCACACTTACCAAAGTGTTGACTCTGTGGACTCTTTGCACTAGTCTCCCCTCTGAGCTTTTACACTCATATGAGTATAGGCGCACCTCGCTTTGCCTAACTATCGAACGTGTACTCATTGCACCAAGATTTCAGAAGAGAAATAATTGAAACTTATTTTAACATTAAGGATTCATTCAACCAACCATTTAGATGCACACACACATAAACACAGACATAATTAACACAACATTTACCGAGTTACTCAAAGATAAGCAAGCTCAAACTTTTGAAAGCAATTCTCTTTTTCTATATTCCTTCACGAAATATTTACAAAAAATTTAACAAATATTAACAACTTTCAACTTCTTTTTAACTACAACAACAACCTCACTTGGGCATAGATTACATTGATCTATACATAAGAGACTTCTAGAGCCTTCCATCTAAACTATCCTAATGCTTTCATATCATAATTAAAAACATCCTACCACTAGACTTATTACAATAAATGAACCATTAAACTCTAGATACCTCAAAATGTATACAATCCTACCAACATTAAAAAAAAATTACAATTTCGTAGAGCACATGCAATAACTCTAGCTTGAGGATCTCATGTTATCTTTAATTGCAAAGCTTTCAAAATTTAATGTGACACTCCCTCCTTCAAATCCAAACCAGTTAAGTGCTCGATGTTGAGTTGTTCTCCACCTTGACTCATTAAATGATGGCATTGATGCTCGTGCATCAATATTCTTAGTATTCTCTCACTATTCTTAGTAGTCTCTATGATCCAAATTTTATAACTTAGAGTTTCTATTGTTTAAAATGTGAAAATTGATGGCTATTATTATTTTCCATTTCTCAGGCAACGCATAGTTTACTCTCCACTTCCTCCACCGTTTCCTCTCTCCCGTCGCTTTCATCTCCACTTACTTGCTCGACCGTTTCCTCCCGTATTCCATCAGGACCACATTCCTTGCTGATTCCAATTCTTCACCATCCTAGATGGGTTGCCTGGTGTTATTGTTTATTGTTAATTGCAAGGTAATTGTATGAGAAATTCTAACTTTCAACTTGAGCGGTTTTTAGCACAGCCGGTTGACTCGAGTAAGCATGGAGTGCTTCTGACTCGAGTAAGCATGGAGTGGTTTTAGCATAGCAGCGAGTAAGCATCCGCATTCACAAAACCAAATATAACTTTGTCTTTTGCAAAAACAAATATAACTCCTTTGGTTTCAGACTCTCTAGAAAAACATTTTTTATTGAATTAATATAGTTATTGTTTAATACGTGAGTTCCTTTCTTCAAACCAAGCTGTATATAACTAATATAGTTCATATCAATAGACTTAGTGTTTGATACGTAAGTCCCTACTTCATAAATTTGCATATATTAATATAGTTATTGTTGGATACGTAAGTTCCCTACTTCAAACCAAGGTCTACATAAACTGAGTTTTTGAAACCATAATAGCATCTATTGGTTGTGTCGTTGAACTGTCCTGTGCACACATACAAGAGGGCTGTTCGATATGGGGTTTGATACGTTGCTTCCTGAAACATTAATAGACGGTAGAGGAGGTGCATCCACAGTGGCTATTGGATTACTAGCGACTCTCGTATTCTTCTTCTCCGGCTGGATATTGCACAAGAATGAAAGATTGCCTCCAGGACCCTACCCATGGAAAATCATTGGCAATCTCCACCAATTGAGACTCCCCGCTCACCGTACTCTCAAAGACCTCGCTGACAAATATGGTCCCATTTTGTCCCTGCGCTTCGGCTCTGTCCCTACCGTTGTCGTTTCTTCATCTCAGATGGCTGAACAGGTTCTTAAAACTCATGATTTTATATTTGCCAGCCGAACAGGTAGAATCAATAGATAATAACTGTCTACCCCCATTCCCGTTATCTTACAGTAGAATCAATACAGATTTTATATTTGCCAGCCGAACAGGTAGAATCAATAGATAATGAGCTTACAGTTATCTTAATTATACTCCATGAATAGCTTCCCCTCCCCTCTACATAGATTACTTATTTAGTTTAGGAAACCAGGCAGCCTTAAAGTTGAATGAGCAAACAACGGAACCTGTCTTGGCATCGTTGAGGCACATGCTTCATTCATATCCATCTGGGACGGATCGCCTTCAGCTCTCCAATCAAAAGTGTGCAGCAAGTGAGCCAATGCAAACTCAATAGTCAAAAGAGCCATGGCAGATCCTGGGCATCCTCTCCTTCCTGCCCCAAACGGAAGCATATCAATGTCTGATGAATCCATACCGTGATCTTCCACCTCCAAAAATCTCTCCGGCCTGAATTCAGAAGCATCTGTCCCCCACACAATGGGATCCCTTCCTATAGCCCACACGTTCACTATTACCATTGTTTTCGAAGGTAGATAGTATCCTGCTACTGTCACAGGCTCTAAAGACTCATGGGGAAGAGCTAACGGCAATGGAGGGTATAACCGTAGCGTCTCTCTCACCACACAGTGAAGGTATTCCATGCTTGACAGATTCGATTTCTCCCTGCAATCTCTCCATTGCATGGGGATGTCTGAGCAGCTCACTCATTGCCCATTCTAATGCAGTTGTCGTCGTCTCCATTCCACCCACGAACATTTCCTGCACAAACACAAAAATAAACACAGTTAGTTAATCCTCTCGTCTCAGAAAAAGCAAAATCTATGGAGTTTAATGAGAATTGGAGTAAAATGTCAATGGCCGGACGAGTGACAGACATACAAATACAACTGCCTTGATGGTTTCCCTTGTGATTCTGGTCTCTGTCGTACAGGTCTCATCCAATTCCAGGAGCACATCGACGAAATCATTAACATGAGGCTCTGCCTCTTCTTGGCCATTCGTGGCCACAGCCATGCGATAATCAAGATGGTCGTCTATCATTTTTTCAGCGAATGCGTCAAATCTTGAGTTGGCCTTCTTCAGCCGCCGATTGACACCTTGCAAATCGAGCCAATTCAAGGAAGGAATGAAGTCTCCAATATTAAAACTTCCCAACGCAGCTGACACCTCTAGTACCAGATCCTTGAATCCTTTGCCATCGGTCCCCAAGTCATCCTCAGAAAATATCTTCCTCGCCAGTATTCGCCAAATTATATTCGTCTTCGTCACATTCACTGGGATTCTGCCGCTCTCACTCTCCTCCCAAATTGATCGGATCATCGCAGACAACTCCTTCTCTCGGACATCCTTGAAGGACTCGATTCTACTGACAGTCAGCAGTTCCAAGACGCATATTTTCCTCATGTGCCTCCAATGATCTCCATAGGGAGCCAATGCCAAGAAGTGTCTGCCGGCAGGTGTTGGAGGTCGGCTGGCAAATATAAAATCATGAGTTTTAAGAACCTGTTCGGCCATCTGAGATGAAGAAACGACAACGATAGGGACAGAGCCGAAGAAGGGACAAAATGGGACCATGTTTGTCAGCGAGGTCTTTGAGAGTACGGTGAGCTGGGAGTCTCAATTGGTGGAGATTGTCAATGATTGGCCATGGGTAGGGTGCTGGAGGCAATCTTTCATTCTTGTGCAATATCCGGCCGGAGAAGAAGAATACTAGAGTCGCTAGTAATCCAATAGCCACTGTGGATGCACCTCCTCTACCAACAGAACAGTTCAACCGCCCTCTTGTATGTGTGCACAGGACAGTTCAACGACAGAACCAATAGATGCTATTATGTTTTCAAAAACTCAGTTTATGTAGACCTTGGTTTGAAGTAGGGAACTTACGTATCCAACAATAACTATATTAATATATGCAAATTTATGAAGTAGGGACTTACATATCAAACACCAAGTCTATTGATATGAACTATATTAGTTATATACAGCATACAGCTTGGTTTGAAGAAAGGAACTCACTTATTAAATAATAACTATGTTAGTACAGTCACATAATTGTGGCTGATCAACGTTTAAAGGTTGATAAGAATAAAAGAATATATTAAATTTTATTATTGATTAACAAATAAACGGTTGAACTTCATTTATTTGGTGTTGATATTTTAATTTATGTTACTCAGTTTTGGTGTTAATATTTTAATTTATGTTAATCAGTTAGCTATCAAAGTAACTTTTAAATATAATTAGCTAAATGTAAAAAAGTAAACACATAAACCAATGTCTTTATAATAACTAGAAAGTTAATGATTGAAATCACAGCCATTTATTTTGTGTGACTACTAAGAATATTGCAACCATATTTAATCCTGTCCATAGAAAATTTATTAAGAACTAAACTCCTATTAAATCTGCCCATTATCAATAGGTGTACGCTTTTAGACTTAATTAATTCAATAAAAAATGTTTTTCTTGAAAATTTGAAACCAAAAGAATTATATTATTATATTTGTTTTGGCAAAAGACAAAGTTATATTTGTTTTTGTAAATGCGGATGCTTACTCGCTGCTATGCTAAAACCACTCCATGATTACACAAGTCAGAACCACTCCATCCTTATTCAGCTGGCTGTGCTAAAAACCGCTCAAGTTGAAAGCGAGAATTTCTCATACAATTACCTTGTAGTTAACAATAAACAATAACAACAGGCAACCCATCTAGGATGGTGAAGAATTGGAATCAGCAAGGAATGTGGTCCTGATGGAATACGGGAGGAAACGGTCGAGCAAGTAAGTGGAGATGAAAGCGACGGGAGAGAGGAAACGGTGGAGGAAGTGGAGAGTAAACTCAGGAGGAAACGGTCGAGTAAGTAAGTGGAGATGAAAGCGACGGGAGAGAGGAAACGGTGGAGGAAGTGGAGAGTAAACTATGTGTTGCAGCCATCAATTTTCACATTTTAAACAACAGAAACTCTAAGTTATAAAATATGGATCATAGAGACTACTAAGACTAGTTAGGGAATACTAAAAATATTGATGCACGAGCATCAATGTCATCATTTAATGAGTCAAGGTGGAGAACAACTCAACATCGAGCACTTAACTGGTTTGGATTTGAAGGAGGGAGTGTCACTTTAAATTTTGAAAGCTTTGCAGTTAAAGATAACATGAGATCCTCAAGTTAGAGTTATTGCATGTGCTCTACGAAATTGTAATTTCTTTTAATGTTGGTAGGATTGTACACATTTTGAGGTATCTAGAGTTTAATTGTTTATTTATTGTAATAAACAATAAATCTAGTGGGAGGATGGCTTTAATTATGATATGAAAGCATTAAGATAGTCTAGAGGGAAGGCTCTCGAAGTCCCTTATGTATAAATCAATGTAACCTATGTCGAACTTTGTAGCTAAAAAGAAGTTGAAAGTTGCTAATACTTGTTAAAATCCTTGTAAATATTTCTTGAAGCAATATAGAAGAAGAGAATTGCTTTCAAAAGTTTGAGCTTGCTTATCTTTGAGTAACTCGGTAAATGTTATGTTAATTATCTCTGTGTTTATGTGTGTGTGCATCTAAATGATTGGTTGAATGAATCCTTAATGTTAAAATAAGTTTCAATTATTTTTCTTTTGAAATCTTGGTGTAAGGAGTGCACAGTTCCCACGCAAGGGGTGTGGACGCTGAACCATCTACATGTTCATATAGCTCAGGAGAAATAGTTACGCAAAGCGAGTACAATGAGTGCGCCTATACTCATATGAGTGTAAAATTCAGAGGGGAGACTAGTGCAAAGAGTGCACAGAGTCGACACTTTGGTAAGTGTGGAAAAATCTCAGAGGAGAGATAGCGGAAGCAGTGCATGGGTGACTTTTATAAGTCCCAAACTCAGAGGAGAGATAATTCAAGTTCTGCACAAGTGACTTGTTTAAGTCCCAAGCTTAGGAGGGAAGGACAAAATGTGCGCTAGAATTCAAATATTTGAAGAGAAAATCTCAGGAGGGAAGTGCAAGGTGTGTGCCAAGGTTCAATTCATTCAAGTGGTAAAGCTCAAGGATGGACAAGAGTATGTCCCCAAAGAGGATAAATCTCTTTGTTTGAAGGATATCAAAGGGGTTATGTTTGGGAGGTATCAACATCCCTCATAGATGTTGGATCAAGGAAAGGAGTGTAGTCGTTAAATCCCCAATTCCTTCAGACTTCGTTGCTCCGACAGTTTTAAGTCATTTGTTGTAAGTAAGGAAAAATCCCCAAAGCACGAAGTCCCAGAGTGAATCTACATTGTAGAGCATTAGGAGAAGTGTGAGTTGTTGGATCCTCGAGTGGTTCCATGATTCGACACTACGAGAGAGATTGGTTGTTGTTGTGCATAGTGAATAATTTTTGAAAGTTTCGAATTCCAGAGTAAATCCTGACCTTTGGTTGTTGGGAACACTTGTCAGTAGATTTCGAGTATTCAAAAATTCATCTATCCAGAGGATTGTGACTGAAATTTTCTTCCGCGTGAAAAGTACTAAAGTCCCAAAGCCCAGAGTCAATTGTGGTCCTTTGCGAGTCTCGTGTTCGATAGTTCAAGAGTTTGGAGGTCAGTTGGAGTGAGGAACAATTCTGAAGTTGATCATAGTCATTGGCTCTAGGATGATTGTCGACCATCGATCCCTTAATTCTTTGGGATTTTGCAAGTTTGACATTCAGGATAATTGGAGTGTGTTGTGGGTAAATATTTTGAAGCCCAAAGTTCCAGAGCATTGAAGTTACCACTTTCCAAATCTCAAGCCCTAGATTTTAGGTCTGAGGTCACGTGAAGAATCTGTTGAAGTAAGAAGACCGTCACGAACACAAATTTTCCACAGCAAAAGAAGAAAATAGATGTGGTAAATAATTCTAAGGGTTCAACGAGGACACCAGAGCCACTTTGGCTTATGTGTAATTCGATCCTAGACTAGGAGTTCACATGAGGAGAAGGGTTTGCATCAAATATTCCATACAAATACATATCATACATTGATTAAACTTTTTCTGGTATAAAGACACTTATAAGGGTAGTTAAATTTTTATATAAAATAATTAATTTAAATTTAAATTTAAATTTTAAATTTTAAATTTTAAATTTTAAAATAAAATATATATATATATTTTTATTTTTATTTTCTTCTTAATAATATCATAAAAATATTTTATTTTAAAATTCATCAAAATTTTCTAAAAACCTAGAATTTTAAGCTTTTAGAAAGCATCCCTACCATCCAAATAAGTTGGCCCATTAGTGGAAAATGCCTCTGGAAATACGTTATGAAAGAACTCCTATCTAAGCTAGATCTCAAATTGAACAACTCCACTTTCAAATCTTTTAACCTACCAAGAAAAATCACCCTCATTAAACTAGATCTCAAATTGAACAACTAAACTTTCAAATCTTTTAACCTACCAAGAAAAATCACCCTCATTAAATCAATGCTTCAATCTATTAAATCCATGCAACGCCCTTCAGAATCACAGGGATATTAGAAACTTGTAACATTCCTTTCTTTGGGAATGATACCAAGTAAGGAAAAAAAATGGATATTGGTTGTTTGAGACTCTGTATGTCTCCTAAACAAGTAAGAGGAATTGGCATCAAAGACGTTACCATGGGAAAGGCACTAACAACAAAAAACTTGGTGGCAATTGCTCAAATGTGAGGAAGATTTGTGGGGTAAATTCTCAAGGAACATGCAAAGATGTTGGAAATATAGAGGAGGAGGGTCTCATTCAGATGGAAGGCTCTTCTCTCGTATGGAACAACGCATGGATTAAGAAATCATTAGTGTAGCAACACTATTTCTCGGAAAACCGAGCCGCTTCTACCCTCTTTTGGGATCACTCTTGGAAATAGGAGAGCAGACTAGGATAATAGGAATCTCTAGAAGGATAAAAGCCATCCTCCAATCATTGGGGTGGAATACTGTCCACCAACACTCAGAGGAGACTCTAGAACCCACTCATACATCTTATTTCATATGCAAATCGAGAGCAAATTGGCATGATGATGGCGTAAGAAGAATCAACTTGACATATCTCAAACATCATTAGAAAGGTGAAACCAAAGAAATGGTAACCTCAGTGTAAAACATGATTATGCGCTAGAATGCAAACACAATTTCCTTAACAAAGAACGGATATGGTAGCAAATATGGAATCCATATTTCTCGAAAAAGAAGTCTCAACCTCTCTCTAGCTCCTAGCAAGGAAAAAATCCCTAACTTCGTACAAACTCATGAGTGGATTTTAGGGATCATCCTTTTTCCATACATGTGCAAAAGAAAGTCTCAACCTCTCTCTAGCTGCTAGCAAGGAAAAAATCCTTAACTTGGTACAAACTCATGAGCGGATTTTAGGGATCATCCTTTTTCCATACATGTGGAAGAATAAAGGGGAATCAATAGAAAAAATATTTAAATCGTACTTAGAATCATAACTTCTTTGGTAAAAAGGTTCCCATCTATTCAACCATTATGAAAAACATAGGAATGTTTCATTATCCAAACAATATAAAAGTGGATACTCTCTCATTTTGAAAATCCAATCCTCAATAAGATTTAGATCCTATTTCCAATAATTTTTTCTATGAAAAACCTAGAAAGAACACAATCAACACATTCTCAAATGTCAAAAATGAAAAATATGGATTAGATGGAAACCCATTCAAGCCAACATTCGAGAATAAATCAATCCTATCCCATGGTTCGAAGAATCCAACCATTCCCATGGAAATGAAAGGATAATCTTCTTAGCATAAGCTCTTTAGCAATGGCTACCATCTACTAATTTGTTGAAGCCTAAATAAAAGGCTTTATCTACAGAAATTGTCCCCCATCCTCCACCTTACTTCATTAAGATCCACAGGGAAATCAAGGGTAGGAGAACTATTCATAAATGCTTTGGGAACCATTCTCCACATCTATGTATGCTTCATTAGTCACTAGCAATTTCCAGTTAATACAACAAACTCATTGTCGAAGGAGAGTCCCAGATTCTAATCCAATCCATGTTCTCACTAAGCTTCTACATGGATCCAAGCTTAACAAAATATTAAAGAACATGCATCACCTGTCAAGGATAAATCAAGTCTCAATGCTATCCAAAACCATATCTTCCACTTCATCATCCCATGTTCGTCGAAATGGAAACTAAATGGAGAACAAGATGGAAAATGAACATGTATAGCGGTCCAAAGATGACATTATGTTGCCCTAGATTAGCATGATCCCCAGAAAATTAAGAGACCAATTCCATCTAATCAATAGTAAGGATATCGATCTCCAATATGGGATGTCATCAGGTATTGATAGGAATAGAATAGCCCCGAGGCGACACATGGATGCATAATAGTGTGGGTTCATGCATGCAAGGAATACGGCTATCGAGGGTGAACAAGATGGGATCTCTCTTTGTAGATCTGATCCATATGCTCTATAGTAGATCTTATAATTCAATGTTCACTTTCACCTACTGTAGAATTATGGTTGGAACAAGGATGCAGGTTCAAATGGGTCACTCAAGAAGAAGAAGATTATGGAAGGATAAATAAATAAGAACTAATGGGATCCATACTTTCTTCACGGTTTCTTGGTTTGGAATTTCCTCCTATCTAGTTCATCCAACCGTCAAGTTGAGATTAACAAAACCCGGTTTCTTGGTTTAGATTGTCCTACTATCTAGTTCATCCAAACAACGACTCGAGATTAACAAAACCCATTTACAACCTGTGAAAGTATGGTTTGATGGTCATAAAGTATTTTTCTTTATATTCTTATCTAGGTGAGTGAATATTAACCTGGATTTGGCTCTTTTCCCCTAATCATTGTCTCCTCTCTACCAATCACTACTTCGAGTGCACAACTCCTTTCAAGCACCCACAACCTAAGTTGTGGAACATTGGGGATGAAATTAGATTTGAATCTATCAAAAGTGGTCTTATGCGACATACCAAATAATTTCTTCAAGAAACCTTACCCCATAAGCTTCCTCGATGCATTACATAGAATGAAACATATTCCATTAAGGTATCCTCTAATTACCATGATCGTTTCTCTACTATTGTTAAAGAACACATTATCTAGATGGATAGCTAAGTAGTCATGGAGAAAACAATGAAGCTCTCCAATAATAGATTTGAGGCATAATTTAGCGAATAGATTCATAACATGGGGTTTTCATGATGAAAGGATACCAAGATATTCAACCTAAAAAAACTTTAGTGGCTAAATAAAGCCTTCATAGACGAGCTAGAGGAGGAAAGGGATAACAACAATAAAATATTATTGAAATTTGGATCTAATTAACAAGAATTTTGAATCAGTCTATAAAGTAGTAGTGGAAATAGTGACAAGAATTTTGAAGCAGTCTATATATAATAGTAATGGAAATAGTGAAGCCTACTAGAGAATATGAAGGTACCCCCTCAAACCCATGCACATTGATGAGGGTCCTAAGGACATTGCTCAACCTACAATGGTGAACAAAAACATAAAAAACAACATGGTGAAAGGTCCTAAGTTCGGACACATCCTCATGGGGTGGCCAAACATGCAATTTTTTAAAGTTGCTTCGAGGAGCACCATGGTCCTCTTAATTATGTCAATAGTCATTGGAAGAGAGGAAACATCCACTTGTTGAGTAATCGTATAGGGTTGACTATTATTAGCAACAAAATATGAAACAAAAGCGTAGGATACAAGGGTAAGGGAAGACGGGGTAGAGGGAAAGGAAAAATGGGCATGGTAGGCATATAAAAGTGCATAGAAGGTAACAACATATAAGGTAAAAAAGACTAGGGAATTTACCTTTTATGTTACTTTCAAGAAATGTATAAGCTATAATATATTTGAGGTCATGAAAGTAAAGAAGTTTGTTTAATTGTCCAATGAGATAAATATTATTTTTTTTAATTAAAGTGGTCCTAGTTTCCAAGTGGTAGGCCACAATCAATCATATCTATACATTATTTTGTATTATATTAAAATAAATACCATTTAGCTTAAAATAAGTGTCACTTAATAATACTATTTAGTAGTTTTATAGTGCATCAAAGTTGATATATGTTTTTTTATTCATTAAAAAGCACAATTAATATGCCTTTATTAGTAAACCGATACAATTCATCAATAGCAATTTTAATCCGAGGAATCGAGGGAATTTGTAACTTCCCCTTTGTTACGACAACAAATGGTGATGTATAACAGGTAATTTTTTATTTATTTTTTATAAGGAAGTTAAATCTTCACAACATAAATTAACAACATCGCAAGTGATACATCATCATAATTATAAGGATACATAAGCAAGACATTAACATAATTAAAAGTGTCACATAGTCAACAAATAAACACCGACTCAACCACGCGTCATCATAATTAATAGATGCGCTTAATCAACAGATCATCATAATAAATAACGACACAATCAAAATATCACGATCGACTGAAGAAAAATACAAATAAATGATCAACCGTCACCGAACATTAGAAGAACTACCCACCCAACCTACCCTACAAAGTTAGGACCTCCAAGACACATAAGGAATGCTCAAGTCGATGATTCATCTGATTGATTTTGACAATTTAAGATCTCAGGACTGGCAACTGTCCTAAAAAACGAGGAGGTGTCTACGCCCCTTAATCCATCACATATCATGAATCCATACTAGTTTATCAATGATACATCATCATTAATTCAATGGCGCAAGAGTAAGCTAGTTACTTAATCAACATATAACATCATTATTTTCATGGTGCAACAAGTTGTTCTATTATACTTATCCTTTTCAATTGACAATGAACTTAAAAACAACTTAATCTCATAGGTTTAAATATACTTTTTGATATCGAGGAATGTATTCTAGAAGTATGTAAGGAAAAGATAAGATTATACATTCATTACAAAAACCCATAAGAAGATCAATCTTCTCAAACAATCAATTAATTTAACACCACTTTTACATTAGGTATCCCCCTTATAAATCATTCAAGGATAATTAATTAAATCCATGATTCATCAATAAACAAGTGCAGTTGAGTAAGAACATAAGACTTTAAGGATTAAAAACAATCTATGCAAGCATAACTAAGAGTCCAATACTAGGTAGAGGTCTATTGCATCGTTCCTTAAAATCATTTCCTAAGTTAAGTTCATTTTTATCAAGCCTCATTTATCAATTGCATCAAGCTACTGTAACAAATACCATCCTTATGTAACACAACTAAATATCACTAAAAATGATTTATCTTAATAAAGAACACAATACGACTTCATTACCAAAATACATACATTCAAGGTGCCATAAGGAGATCAATAAATAATTTTATTAGAAGTCAACCACTATAATATCCATTGAGAGAATCCAGAAAAATCATCCTTACCTAAATATATCAAAAGGTCTCAAGATGGCTTGTAATTTCACATAATAAATTTAAAACACCCTACATTAAAAATAAATAAATCAATCGGCTTACAATTTTATATAAGTAAAAAAGGGAGATCAAACTTATTAATGACATGTGAGGGTTTCAATGCCAAGTACAATATAATTAAGAATAAGGAGAACTAGTCTTGTTGTAGAAACAAAGGGTTCATCTATGAAACTAAAATTTGATTTTTAGAACCCTAGGAAGATCGTTTTCCTTAAGGGAAGCAAAAGGGTCTCAACGCTACCTACATAGTCCTCAAGGGTTATGAGTATAGACCATCCCAAAAGTGTTTAACTAGAAGTGAAGTTTTTGGCGATTTATTTCAGAGTAGGAGGATATTAACCCTTTCCCAAGTGGTCGAACTCGAAGAAAATCCCCTAAGAATAAACCAAACTCCAAGCATATCCGATCGTGATCGAGTGTTGAGTTTGAGCATATGCACTAAGTACGAAGGGTAGCACACATCATGCATCAAGGAAGCACTCACACCAACTCCATGAGAAATCAAGGATGTTCGACATTATTTTCAAACTTCATTCTACTTCATTAGAGAAAGCCAAGCCATGCCTCGAGTTCGATTACTAAGTTCTAAGTCCACGAGCTAAGCACCAAATGCTAACACACCAACCAAGCCAAGCACAAGTCCCAAGGAAGGATCCCATCGGGGGTGTTTCTAACTGCATTACACATCTTCTAAGGTCTGCGAAGGGAGAAGGACATCGAAGCAATGTCTGACATTGCATGGCAGCAAACATGTGAGTAAGAGACCGTATCCCCAAATAGACTCCAGGCGAACTCTTCTTTTCATTCCAGAGACAACACTAATCGATACAATAACAAAACAACTTTTGTTCACTGGGCGCTAAGGGTGTACCCCAACTCGCATGCAAAATTTGGTCTTAAGAAGATGTGCTTTTACAGTTAAGGAAATACTTAAGAAATCAAGGATGTTCGACATTATTTGCAAACTACATTCTACTTCATTAGAGAAATCCAAGCCATGCCTCGAGTTCGATTACTAAGTTCCAAGTACACGAGCTAAGCACCAAAGCCCAACACACCGACCAAGTCAAGCACAAGTCCCAAGCAAGGATCCCACCGGTGGTGTATCTAACTGCATTACGCGTCCGCTAAGGTCTGCGAAGGGAGAAGGACATCGAAGCAATTTTTGCGATTGCATGGTAGCGAACATGTGAGTAAGACACCGTATCCCCAAATAGACTCCAGGCAAACTCTTCTTTTCATTCCACAATCAACACTAATCAATACAATAACCAAACAACTTTTGTTCACTAGGCGCAAAGGGTGTACCCCAACTCGCATGCAAAATCTGGTCAAAATCTGCTCGACTAAAACCACAGAGGAAACAAACAATATAGGAAGAAAATCGCTTAGAGAGACCCAACCCATCGCTAGAAGAAATAAGAAGAAAAACGTAGGTACGAATGGCCACTGGATAGTGATCACATTCAAAATGTTGGGAGGGTCTTAGATGGTAAAATCGCCACAGAAAAATCTCATAAAAAATCTCTCGGATGTCTTTGATGGTAAAAGTTCGCCATCAAAAACTCGCTAAGGGGAAGGTGCACTTAACATACACAGATTATGTCGATACTGAGCGAGCAAATAAAGGAGGCGCATTATCTCTCGAAATTCTATCGAGGAAGGAGAGAAAAGAAGGATGCATAGGCAACCCAAAATTATTTCCAGTAGAGAGCATTGAGGAGGGAGAAAACTCCAAGGAATAATCATTCCAGAGTCAACTATGCAGAAGCGTTCAACATTCCTACAGGAAAAACATTGATACTCGATCCAATTAAAATGCAAAGATCAACTCTTAATTGCGTAGATTAGGCTCACTCAGTCCTATAGAAATCGATTGGATTGGGGAAAGAGAAAATCTTGGCACAACTTTTATATTTATTTAGTTGAGAAGACAAGGGTAGTGTAATATTAAGAATCCCTTCTAGGTTTTATGAACACATCAATATTTGGCCCATTACATCATAAACTTTTCAACAAGTTACGCAATGGAAGGAAAAAATTTGATTTACATCTCTCTTTCATATATGATGAGCTGTGAAGGAGATGGTTTATAAAATCAAGATTCAACACAGTCTATTGCAAATACAACAACTATATTAAACAATAAAAATAAATGCAATTACAAATTCCATAAAATAACATAATCGAGGACGAAGATGGCTTGCTGATGATATTCGACAACTAGTTTTCCTTCCGTCCCTTGCTAATCGTCGAGACTTCACTATTTCTTCCCAACCAACACTAGGGGTACTCTTCATCCCCTTATCCCCCCAAGTCGAAAATGGGCCACATAAGCACAAAACCAGAAATCCTTTATCTCCCATCCTGCCTCGCAAGGTAGATCCAACACTTTCTCTTAATCTCGGTATCTCAACTCTCACAAGTAAAACCAGTGAAATTTCTACATCATAACTTTGTCCATAACAAGTGATCCCCTTAATCAATTTAGTCCATTTTCATTATAGGAGTTTCCTTAATGACACACTCCTACTTGCACATATAATTCCTTTTAATTAAATAAATTAGAATTATTTCCCCCCTTACACTTGTCACCCTCTCCATAAGTTGCACAAGAAAATTCTTCAATTTATTTTAATCAAAGTCAATCTCCCTCACCCTTCCTAAAAGAACTCATTAAATCACTCATAGTTGTCTCTTTATTCCCCTTATTGTCAATTAATGACTAGTGGCTTATTAAATCTGAGTTGAGTTAAAATAAGATTCTCCTTTAGTTAGACTAGTGTTTAACTAGACTCTAGATTCCTTTATATGCTTACACATTATCTTATATTTGTTTCTTTGTTATTTTAAAAACTCCATTTTAATATTTTCTTACACATATGTTCCTTAAATAAAATCTTTGGGATTACTTCATTTTACTTAATTCTTGAATTTATTTACCTCATTTCCCCTTTTGATTTAGTTAATAATTTACTTTTAGTATTCTCACCTAACTTAGACTTAGTGTTAATTTTTTAATAGGCTTAGACTTTCACTTGGGGTTTACAATTAATAGTTTCAATCCTTAATTAATTAATTAAATCCAACAATGCCTAAAGATTATACAAGGTTTTATTATTCGCTCAAGGTTTTCTAGGACACATAGATTCATTGACTCAAGTTTTATTTCTGAGAGACTAAGGGATTCTAAGGAATAAGGACCATGCCTTATTGAACACTCCTTAGAAATATTCATGAGCGACTGTCTCAATCTTCCCTCATGGCATTGTTCACCTCTCGAACTAGGGTAATCATTAACCTACAATTTGAGCAATGACGAGAGTTCTATTAGGTTGTGATAGGGATGATGTCAGACCTCTCCTTCAATATCTGGTCTATGTGCATGGACCCTTTACTCATTATGTGAGTCATATTAGCAATATTTCATCAACCTTCATCCATCAACAAAACAATTATAATGATTCATATACAACATCATAATATAATGGATCATATGTCACATATTCATAAATGAAATACTAAAACCAATGCAATCCACTCCTCGACTCAAACCAGAGTCCAAGAAGGTCCGTTGATTCCATCGACATCCACGATCAGTCAAGTGTCCGGCACACTCAGGAAAACTTGTCAATATCATCTATCAATACATATATATCACGTACATTAAACCACAATCATCAACATCATCATAAAAATCCATAATCACTTCCACGCAAGTGTCCTCAAAGAATAAGTCGATAACATGTGCTTGCAAGAGGGATGTTACATACACCCCCTCTTGTTTTAAAATTTGTCTTGAAGTTTTTACAGTATATATAGAATGCAGTAATAAAACTATCTGACAAGATATATATGTCTAATCTATAAAACAAGTAAGGAAACTACTGGTGCATATCATATGCGTCCTCCCAGGTAGTCGAGTGTGGGCTATAATTGTCCCATTAGACCTTGTCTTGATCGATTGTTCGACGCCATAGATTTTGAATGTGATGGTCGAGAATGTGTATTGTCTCTGCCATGATTGCACCCTTGTACGAAATCTCCAAGGAACTCATGTCAATCACATGTGTGATATCACTAACATAATATTTCAAAAAAGATACATGAAAAACATTGTGCATACACCTCAAAGAATCAAAAAAGGATATTCAATAGGCCATGGGTCATTTCTTTTACACAACTTCTAAAGGTCCCAAGAACCTACGAGAGAGTTTAGCACCCTTTCCAAACTTAATCGAACTCTTGTGCGGTTTTACCTGGAAGAAAACTTGGTCTCTAACTTCATAATTATGGTCAATGCGATGTTAATTAGCACAACTCTTTTGTCAATGTTTCACCTCTTTAATCCTTTGTCTTATCGATTGAATTTGTTATTCCATTCCTTGGATCACTTCTAGTCCGACTTGGACCCTATCCTCAAGTCGATCTCAACTCAATGGTGTCTGACATGGTTGCCCGTAAAGAAACTCAAACAATGCCATATTAATGTTACTTTGATAGTTATTGTTTTATACAAACTCTATCAATGGAATTTTTTTTTCCCAATGCTTTAGTTCATCCATCACATACATACACAACATGTCTTCCAAAATTTTGTTTGTTCTTTCTGTCTTCCCGTTGGTATCGAGGTGATATGTTGTACTAAAGTTCAGTTGTTTCCACAAGGCCTCTTGGAAGTTGGTCCAAAATCGTCATGTATGTAAATTCTAACCTTGTACAATATCTACTGCAAACTAATATTCAAAAAAGAACAGAAAAGATACAATGGAAAAAACAAACATTACACAGATATTTTTCACCTGGAAACCCAAACCGAGAAAACCGACATATATTATATTGATACACATTGTTTTACATTGTTTACAATACAATATACATATAGGAGCCAATGGCATCCATAACCCTAACCCGATGACCTGGATTAGTCCAAAACCCTAATTCCTTAACCAAAACTAGAAAACCATCGGCAAAAAACCATGTGTCGAAAACCACCTAATATCACGTGGTCCCGAAAATATGTCGTCCCGGAAATATGTCGGCCCAAAAAAAAAAAATTGGGGGCATTGCCCCCGAACTCCTGTGCGGGGGGCTCCGTTCCCCTCTAACCCCCCTATAACCCCCCTGCGCGCCCAACGCAGGCGCTCAGACACTACTACTCGTGCAAAGAATATAACACATACCCAACATTCTCCCACTTGTTGTTTTTTTTGCACACAGGGGGTTACAGGGTTACATAGTCAACAATCCAGGGCAACAATGCCCATGGATCCTCTACACCAAGAGAACTTCTGAGTGCTCACAGATTTTGTTAATGAATTTGCAACATTCTTCAAAGTGTCCATCTTCATCAGTGATACTTTCTTTTCTTCAATCATGTCTCTCACAAAGTGATATTGAACATGAATGTGCTTTGTCTTTGAATGATAAGCAGGGTTCTTCGCTAAGAAAATTGCACTCTGACTGTCACACTCTATCCTTACAGCTTCTTGTACAAACCCAATACCTGAACACAATCTTTGTAACCATACCGCTTCCTTACTTGCATGAGTGGCTGCCATGTATTCAGATTCTGTAGTCAAAAGTACCACTACAACCTGTCTTTTGCTCATCCAACTTATTGCTCCTCCAAACAGGTTAAACACATACCCGCTTGTAGATCTCCTACGATCCAAATCTCCAGCCCAGTCTGCATCCACAAAGCCATGTATATCAACCATTCTATCCAATCCTGGTCTTCCTTCGTAGCACAATACATAGCTAGCAGTGCCACACAAATACCTGAAAACTCTTTTTACTATTGTCCAATGCTCCTTCCCTGTTTTTGACATATACCTGCTCAAAACTCCCACTACATGTGCAATGTCCGGTCTAGTACATACCATTGCATACATCAAACTACCAACTGCACTCGCATATGAAGAACGAGACATGTCCTCCTCTTCTTCATGTGTCTTGGGACACTGATCCACAGATAACTTTACACCAACGGGAATAGGAACCTTGACCGGTTTACATTCCTGCATATTAAACCTCTGCAATATTGTCTCAACATATTTTCTCTGATTTAACCAGAGCTTTCTCCTTTTCGATCTCTTTTAATTTCCACGCCCAAGATGAAATTTGAAGCACCAAGATCCTTCATGTTGAATTTAGAGGACAACTGAGTTTTCACATCTTGGATAATCTCCTTGTTGTTTCCTATCAACAACATGTCATCCACATACAAGACCAAATAAATCAAATGATCACCGATTAATTTAAAATACACACAGTGATCCTCTTTTCTTCTTGCGAAGCCAAGTCCCAGCATATAAGTATCAAATTTTTGATACCACATCCTTGGTGATTTTTTTAAACCATACAGGGACTTTTTTAGCTTGCATACCAGCTCCTTCTTTCCTTTCACAGCATAACCTTTTGGTTGCTTCATAAAGATTTCTTCTTACAGATCCCCATGCAGGAATGTTGTCTTCACATCCATCTATTCTATTTCAAAATCAAATGCAGCAGCAACAGATAACAAAAGTCTTATAGAGGTTAACTTGGCAACAGGAGAAAAAATCTCACCAAAATCAATTCCCTCAACCT
>ML780937.1:559547-615868 GCA_009831015.1 Picea engelmannii
CAGTATTGAAGGCGTTCAAATGCTCTGCCACCGAGTCTCCATCTCTCATCCTCAAGTTATACAACTTCTTTCTCAGGAATAGTTTATTTACCAGGGACTTAGATTGATACAACTTCCCCAACTTTTCCCATAAATCTTTGGCTATAGATTCCTCTGACACATTCAGTAATACTGAATCGAAGAGACACAGTCCAATTGTGCTCTTTTCCTTCCGATCCGTCTTTTTCAATTCATCTGCAAAAGTTCCTGTAGGTGCTGTACCTAGATCTACCGCGATCCACTAATCTCTGTCCACCAAAATATCTTCCATATTGAGCTTCCACAGCTCAAATATTTTCCCATTAAACTTCTCGATCTCCATCTTCGAATTGCTTGCCATTTATTTTCACCTGAAAAACAATATCGCAGATCTCCCACTGTAAGAAGGCTTATCACAGTCTCGAGCCAAACCCTTCACGACAAAGGCATCCCACTGAAGCTAATAAATCTCTGATACCAAATGTAAATTCTAACCTTGTACAATATCTACTGCAAACTGATATTCAGAAAAGAACAGAAAAGATACAATGACAAATACAAACATTACACAGATATTTTTCACCTAGAAACCCAAACCGGGAAAACCAACATATATTATATTGATACACATTGTTTTACATTGTTTACAATACAATATACATATAGGAGCCAGCGGCATCCATAACCCTAACCCAATGACCTGGATTAGTCCAAAACCCTAATTCCTTAACCAAAACTAGAAAACCATCGGCAAAAAACCATGTGCCGAAAACCACCTAATATCACGTGGTCCCGGAAATATGTCGGCCCGGAGAAAATATGTCGGCCCAAAAAAAAATTTCGGGGGCACTGCCCTCGAACCCCCACGTGGGGGGCTCCACCCCCCTGCACCCCCCTGTGCACCCGGCACAGGCGCTCATACACTACTACTCATGCAAAGAATATAACACATACCCAACAATGTAAACACCAATCCTCTATCAGATATGATCCTTCTCGACACGCCATGCAATATCACGATCTCGCTGATAAAAACTCTAGTCATGTCTAGCGCCTAATACGTAGTACGTACATGAATAAAATGTGCACTCTTCATCAGAGTGTCAACTACCATGAAAATCAAGTTTTGTTTCCTTGTCGTCAGTGGAAATCCAACTATAAATTCTATTGAAATGACCTCCCATTTCTATTGATGGATAACATGTGGATGTAAGAATCATGTTGTGTTTCTATGCTTATCTTTCACTAGATGACATTCTAGACATCGTGCCATGTAACTAACTTTGTTAGCTTTCATTCCCTTCTAGAAGAATAAAGGATTAAGGTCTTCCCTCATCTTCATGACTCTCGGATGAGCCATGTACACTTCTCTATGAGCCTCGCTTAAGATCAAATTTATAATACGCATGGTATTCGACTCAATGCATCAGCCACTTTGTTTACCGTACCCTCTATGTAATAAATATCAAAGTCGTATTCGCTAAGTAGCTATGACCAACTTATTTGTCATACGTCCAAGTCACTCTATGTAAATATGTGTTACAATTCACAATGATATATCTTTAACTCGAATTTTTAGTCCAATCAGACAATGTCTCCATACTCTCAAGGCATATACAAAGGCTAATAACTCCAAATCATGCGTTGCATAGTTCTCCTCATGATTTCGTAATTTCCTTGAGATGTAAGAGATTAATCAACCGTCTTGTATCAACACTCCACCCAAACCTTCCTTGGATGTGTCAGTGCATACCAAGAATTCCTTGTCCATGTCGAGGAATTTTAGTATCGGCACTATCGTCAAAAATTCCATGAGCCTTTGAAATGCTTCCATGCATTTCTCGGTCCATAACAACTTCTTGTTTTTCTTCTGCAATTTTGTGATCAGATTTGCTATCTTTGAAAAACCTTGGAAGAGCCATCAGTGATATCCATATAAACCCATAAAGTTGCGTACTTCTTGTATGTTTTTCAATGCATGTCATTCCATAATAGATTCTACCTTCATTGTTTCCACAACAATGCCTTCGCCATATATAACATGCGCTAAGTAATGAATCCTTGATTCGTAAAAAGAACATTTTGACATTTTCCAATATAATTTGTTTTCTCGTAAACACTCTAGTACCAAGCATAAATGTTTGTCATGTTCTTTTTTCGTCTGAGAATATATCGGTATGTCATCAATGAATACTTGAAAAAACTTGTCCAAGTATTCAGGGAACACCCCATTCATCAGGGTTCTCTAGACGTATCTCAATACCATGGTGTTTGTTTAGTTGGTGTTTGATGATGCTACGCTCCTGATGTTGTCTGTCTAGTTAGTATTGCAGGAGTCCTTCCTTGGCCCCCATTGTTTAGCTCTTCCTCAGATATGAGGGCCTTCTAGAATTCATTGTGCAACGTATGAGGCATCATAATCCTCACCTTCACACGCATATTGGAGTTAAGGTTGAACACAAACTTTTTGAACTTAAAATTATTTATGTTCATATGTGGGGCATACCTAAGAAGCTCCATCAATTGAACCTCATACTCCAGCACCGTATGACCACCCTGTCAGACGTCGTTAAACTCATTGTGCTAGCGCTCAATGAATTCCTATGAAAAATACCTATCTTGGAGCTCATCCTCAAACAGTTCCCATGAAACGCCTTTTATGACCATGTTTAGTTGAAGTAGGAGCATCTTCCACTAGAGAAGAGCACTTCCCTTCATCTAAAATACCACTATGAAAACCTTCATGTTGGAGGTGTAGTCACAAAGTGAGAAGCACATTGCCATGTTTTCCAACCATCCCTCAACGGTTGAGCCGTCCGTGGCACCCATGAACTCAGGAAACTTAACCTTCTCTACTTCTTTGTAAATTTTACCACTACCAGTTGGAGCGCACTATGGACCCTCATCAGGTACAAGCGACCTAACCTCATTTCTATTTAGTCGGTTAATCAAGGCCTCTTGCATCCTATGAAAGGACCTCATCAACCAAACCACATCTCGCACAACAACATGTTCCTGTTCCATGGCTTGTTTTTCTCCTTGGGGATTAGACCCCTCTAGCGTGGATGCTACAGGAGGCGTCACACCTCTTCCGCTAGAACCACGTCATTTACCTCTACAATGTCCTCTAACCATGATCACCTATATGGACAATTTCAATTTTAATTAGCAATAAGTTACTAATCAAGTGTTTAATATAGTGGAAGGCGTAATGATCCCAGTCGCAAGGTTGAACCTCTATCTGATACCATATGTAACGTTCCCTCCATTATGACAACAAATAACGATGTAAAACATGTAATTTTTTTATCTTTATTTGTTTTTGCATGAGGAAGTTAGATTATCACAATGTAAATTAACAGAAGCACAAGTAATATATAATCACAACTATAACGACACATAAGCATGGAATTAACATAATTAAAAGTGGCACATAATTAACACATAAACAATGACTCAACCACACATCATCATAAGGAATAGTTTCACTGAATCAACACATCATCATAATAAATAATGACACAATCAACACATAATGATCGACTAAAGAAAAGTACAAATAAATGATCAACCATATCACAGAACATTAGAATAACTACCTTCCCAACCTACCCATGAAGGTTAGGACCTTCAAGACACATAAGAAACACTCAATTCCAGGATTCATCCAATTTATTTTGACCATTCAAGGTCTCAGGATTGATGATTTTTTTTAGGAACGAGGAGGTGTCTACATCCCTTAATCCATCACATGTCATAAATCAAAACTAGTTTATAAATCATACATCATCATTAATTTAATGGAGCAAGGGTAAACTAGTTACTTAATCAACATACATCATCATTATTTTCATGTCACAACACGTTATTCTATTATACTTATCATTTTCAAGTGACAATGAGCGTAAAAACAACTCAATCTCATAGGTTTCAATATACTTTTTCATATCTAGCAATGTCTTCTAGTAGTATGTAAGGAAAATCTAAGATGATACATTCATTACAAAAACCCATAAGAATATCAATCTTCTTAAACATTCAATTAATTTAAAACCACCTTTACATCAGGTTACCCCAATATAAATCATTCAAGGACCATTAATTAAATCCATCTTTCATGAATAAACAAGTGCAATTGAGTAAGAACATAATACTGAAGGATTAAAAGTAATCTATCCAAGCATAAGTAAGAGTCTAGTACTAGGTAGAGATCTATTGCGCCCATCCTTAGAATGATTTCCTATGTTAAGTTCATTTCTATCAAGGCTCATTTATCAATTTCATCAAGCGAATGTAACAAGTACCGTCCTTATGAAGAAAAACTAAGTATCACTAAAAATGATTTATCTTAATAAAAAAACATAATAATACTCCATTACCAAAATACATATATTCAAGGTTCCATAAGGAGATCAATAAATAATTTGATTAGAAGTCAACTGCTAGAATATCCATTAAGAGAATCGAGAAAAATCATCCTTACCTAAATATATCAAGGGTCTCAAGATGGCTTGTAATTTCACATAATATATTTAAAACACCCTACATTAAAAATAAAGAAATTAATCATCTTACAATTTCATATAATGGAAAAAGGGAGATCCAACTTATTAACAACATGGCAGGGCTTCAATGCCAACTACAATCTAGTTAAGAATAAGGATAAATATTATTGTTGTAGAAACAAAGGGTTCATGTATGAAACTGAAATTTGATGTTTGGAACCCTAGGAAGATCGAGTTCGTTAAGGGAAACAAAAGGGTCTCAATGCTACCTACACAGTCCTCAAGGGTTATGAGGTTTAGACCATCCCAAAAATGTTTAAATGGAAGTGAATTTTCTGGCGATTTATTTCAGAGTAGGAGGATATTAACCCTCTCCCAAGAGGTCGAAATCCAAGAAAATTCGCTAAGAATAATGGCCTTTTGTTATCCGAGAATAAAATCCAATCATATAAGATCGTGATCGAGTGTTGAGTTTGAGCATATGCACTAGTATTGACTCCAGGGGTTTGGCGTCTACCTAATTCAATAAACAGGAAAGTGACACCCTTGGAGCACATAGTTCATCTTAAAGGTAATGTCACACAATTAAAATAGAATGAAGGAGACTGGCACCCTTGAGCACATATTGTGTCCCGAAGGGCATGTCACAATTTTAACTATGGTAACTTAATAAACCTAGCGCCTAGAAAACTATGCCTCCTTGGGACCTGTTCGGCCTTAAAATGAATCATGCTATGAGTGAAATTTAATAACACATTTTTTCCCTTAATAACTCTTTTTGAGCCTAATGAATTTAAAACTAGGTCTAAGTGGAATATGTGAACCAAAAAAAAACAAAACTAAATGTACATGTAACAAGAAGGGGGTAAAGAAAATTCAAGCATTAATAATTAAAGTAAATTTTTTAATGAAGGTTTAATTCTTAAAGGGTTAAAATGTTTTTTTTGTCTAAACTTGCTAATTCTAAACTTAGTTAAAAAGGGGGGGCAACTTATATAAAAAGGGAACCTTAAAGAAAAATGGAAACTTAAAGAAAAGAGGAAACTTAAAGAAAAACGAGAATGCCTAACTTAGTAGGAAATCTATCCTTTGGAACTTTCTATTTGTGAACTCAACTATACTTTAAGTAAGGCGTAAGTCATTTAAGAAATGTAGGGGAATAAATGGACATCGAGGAGTGTTTTTAGGAACGCTTTCAGGTGGGTGGGAGAAATAGGCTAATTTGTTTAATTTTAAATTGATTTTATGGTGTGACTAAGGTATCAGGTGACATGTGTACGGGGGAGGTTTAGCCTAATTAAATTTAATAAAAATAATCTAATGAGGGTTTGGGAAACTAATTGCTAAGAAAACTCTATAAAAATGATGGCGGAGGAGGAGTATGGATCACGTCTGGTATGCGTAAGGTTACGTTATTGGAATTGTTTTTCTTGACTGAATTTCTCTTGTGGGAGTTGAGATACCCATCTTGGATAACGAGTGGTAGCTCGACCTTGTTGTTGGACACACCGACTACACTGAGAGGGGGGGTGAACAGTGTAGGAATTTTTTTTCAAAACTCCTTAGCTAACAATCACCATTAACTCATTACTCATTTTTGTCATTTATAACTAGTTAAATGTCAACACATATCAATAATATATAATCAACAAGTCATCACCACAAGGAACACAAAGAACATAAGATGTATGTACAATTTTCTTTTTATTACGGACTACAATCCTTGGGGTTTTTCGGCAACAAATGAATAGAGTACAACTCTACAAGAGAACCAACTCTATGATGGAAGACTCAGCTTACACCCTCAACACCAACTCAGATGAGGCAACAAACATCAACAAATATCAATCTGTAACATAAACATGTGCATCAACCATGCACCAATCTGTGCCAAACAACCTATAATCAACCTGTACCATAAACAAGTGCATCCAACCATGTACCAAGTATATAATAATCATGTTTCAACTAATAATCAACAACGACTCATCAATATGTACCAACATCATCAACTATACAACTCATTTATGTGTTAACCCATCAACTACTTGTCTCAACCATGACTAGTTTTGGATTAGTCATCAACCCTAACTTGAAATAATCATAACTTTGTACCTATAATGAATAAAGATATGAAACTGATAGAAAATTTTATTCAGTATGTTTTATGCAATTCTTCCAGGTTTCACTACTTGGAACCTCTCAGAAAAGGAGTTATAGAAAAAATGGCATACCTTGGTGAATTCTAGCTTATTCTAGAGAGAGACATTGTAGAGTGTGCCCCACAAAGAATATTTTTTGAATATTTATGATACTATTATAAAGAATAGTAAATATTATACTCTAACCATCATAATTGGTCTCACTGAATTTGGATCTATTATTAATAATTTATGACATTGTTCCCTAAAACCCCTGTTTTAAACTAATTTCTGGACTAGCCACAAACCCTATTTTCCACAGAGTGTATATCCAAAAATAAAATGACCCACAATATGAATTTTTACCACATATACTTGGATATTTTTCCTAATTGGAATATCAATCTCACAGTTTAAATCATTACAGAAAAAAAATTATTACGAAAATGGTGAGATGACCTGTAAATAACATACCTTAGAAAACATCATGAAACAAACTTATCCTCTCTTGAATTCTGGTCCTCTTTTCTTCACATTCCCTCTGAAATTCAACTTATATATCCTTTGGTTACCTCATTCACCTATATATCTTCAATATTCTCAAGTTTTCCACACAAAAAATTCTCAAGAAGCTCTCACAAGAAGCTCTCCATCAATACTCCAAAAGATATTCTCACAAGAAGCTCTCCATTGCTCCACAAAGAGGATGATCTAAAAGAGACAATTTATATCTTATTTATAGTTTCATCCTCTAGGTCACTTAACCCATGTTTAGTTCACTTACCCCATTTCTAGGTCACTGAACCTATTTTCTTTATTTTAGGGTTAACCATTTTCCATAAATAGAAAGTTCTCCAATGCTTTATCATTTAAATAGTCCTTCTTGATTTTGTCATCTTACTTTATCATTTCTTGATTTTGCCACTTATCTTTATTACTTAAATAATCCACCTTGACTTTTTCACTTTACCTTATCATCTAAATAATATTAACCCATTTCTAGGTCACTTAACCTATTTTCCTTATTTTACAGTTAACCACTTTCCATAAATAGAAAGCTCTCCAATACTTAATCATTTAAATATTCCTTCTTGAGTTTGTCACTTCTCTTTATTATTTAAATAATCCACCTTGACTTTGTCACTTTAATTTATCATTTAAATAATGATTTCTTCTTTTAGGTCACTTTGAATTCCTTGACCTTGGGGGCTTCAAGCCTTCATATGGGGGTCCATCATATTCGTAAGGCCATAACTCTAAAACCATGAGTAGTTATGTGACATTCCACATACCACCAGAAATGAAATGACAATCATTATCCATCTAGGATAGTTTCACCAATAATTTCCTTGATATTCATCTCATTATTCCACATACAAGCATGGGTCCTCCAATCATTTTTCTAGGATAACTCAATCCACAAAGCCTCTTCCCATGATGGATTTCACCATAAGGGGACCACTTTGTAGTTCATCCATTTGAGCACCTTATCAATCATGATAAGACAATAATGACTCATCTATACATTTTTCCAACAATGCATTATATATGAACGAAACCACATTGATCCATCTTGATCATGTATCAATGATAACTCATTGATCCATATTAATTGTATCAATGACAACTCATTGATCCATCTTCATATATGCATTCTCATCAAGGAAAATACATATTACACTACATCAATCATCAATCAATGAATCCTTTGGCATCAATCAATCACTTGACATCAATCAATCAAACCATTGGCA
The DNA here is from genome assembly GCA_009831015.1 of Picea engelmannii. NCBI lineage: Eukaryota > Viridiplantae > Streptophyta > Pinopsida > Pinales > Pinaceae > Picea > Picea engelmannii. The sequence goes on from ML780937.1 coordinate 567,966, forward strand.
TCAATGACAACATGATCCAACAATATCCCTCTCTTGCATTGATGGTAATACCAATATTAATGTCAACACCAATTACCAATTATTAATGTCAACATGTAGATAAGGCATGCTCTACATCAATAGTCAATGTGACTATCTCTCCCAAATGTGACTATCTCTCCCAATCAATAATCATCAATCACATCAATGTGAGTATCTCTCCCCCTTTGACATCAATGGAAAAGGGACATTTTCCTCTTGGGGCTTCTTCCCCTATTTGAAATTTCTTTGGGGTTTCTCCCCCTGTTTGAGCACCTTTGATCTTCCTCTAAATAGTCTCTCCCTTTTTGAATAAGGGATATCACTCTGATGTAGTGCTAAAAATAAATCGACCATACTCCCCCTGTGACCATTGCTCCTCCTGGAATTATGCCTCTATGCTCTTTCTTCAAGTACAGGGCTCTTTTCTAGGTATGTATCTAATAAATATCTCCTCCTAGAATGATGGGAATGAGAATGACTTCCCCTATGAGTATGTCTCCCATATCTTCTCTGCAAGATGAACAATGTGCTACCATATAACGATCCTTGGACCTGTTCATGCATCAAACTCATGTTATACCAAGCATCATGAAGTAAAAGATATGTCAACAATGAAATAAAGAATCGTGATAAAAATATCAACCAAGTACATCCTGTACAAAATGTGTGCTCATCGTGCACAACACCTATGTAAATCAACCATGTACATCAACATCATGCAATGTGCTAAAAGATATCATCCATGGAATGTATCAATCATATGCCTCTATCAACATTCCAACATGTGCATCTACGAATATGCCAACCATGTCCATCCACCAATATGCCAACCATGTCCATCTACCAACATGCCAAACAATGTATCATATCACTCATGATATGTCTCCATCATGAACCAAGTGCCACAATCATGTATCTTAAGCAAATGCCAATTGTTGTGCTAATAAAGTAGTACCAATGGTGTAGTATCATCAAGCATATTCCATATACAAGTGTACCAAAACATGTACACCATCATGCACCAACACCACAAAATGATGAATTCCATATATGTATGCCAAATCGTCCTTAAAAAATGTGTCAATCAACCTGCTAGTAGGTGCCTCCACTAGGTGCCTCCACCAGCGTACTAGAAACGTACCAATCATGTATCAACTATAGGTCATCAATATATATCACATAACCAAGGTGCCATAAATTCACTGTTATAACCAACATTGTTCTTCAACATAAATGCATCAATCCATACTCATGGGTTAGTGCCATGCACCCAAGATTTTATTTTACATCATCACCTTACATAATCCAATATACAATCATGAGAACTGACAACAAACGATGTCAGAACCTGCAAAAAACCATGTTAGACCCTATATCATAGAGTTATACCATCACATCAAACTCCAATACCTATGCATAGCCCTTAGGCTTCACCACATATACATGGCATGTTGCACAGAAAACTCGTGTATGTACGTGACCTATACAAGGTTAGGCTATGTATGTACATGACTGATACCACTATCACCTGTGTATTCCTCAATAGATGACACTTTTGAACTTCCCTTCAGTATTTCATTCTGTTTTGGTTGCTATGTATCCTTAACCCACTTCTGTAGATGTCTTTGTTCATCAGAACTTGAGCTCTTAGAATCCATATTTTCAAAGATCTATCCCTTCCTTACTTCATTCCTTCTTCCATCCATGCTATGTGAAGTCCTCATCGTGGAATTTCCTCTTGTGTTCCAACACTCCTGGGATTTGTGGCCAAATCCACTACAGTTGTAGCATCTCATGGTGTTACAGTGAACACCAATTTTTCCTACTTGATCACATCTCCAACACCTTATGGTGTTATGAAATCTTCCATTATATCTTCTTTCATAAGATCTACATTCAAAAGATTTGTGACCATATTCATTACATGAATAGCAATGCCCAAGAAAAATACTTTCATATATTTTATTTGGTGTCCCAAAAATAGCTTTTCGATGTCTTCCTTGCTTTGTTCTTTTGAAATTTTCCTTTCCTTGTGTAGATGGTTCCTTTGCAACATTGTCTTCCTTCTTTTATGGACTTACCTCATGATTATTTAGGGTGCTTGCTTCAACATGTGTAGCTTCTTCTTTGTATCTAAGTCTTGATTTATCACATGGTGATCTTTGACTTTCCAAGATCTCATCCAAGATTTTTGAGCTATTCAAGTATTTGTTTGACTTTTCTACCTTTTTTCTAAGGTCAACAACTTCAGCTTCTAACTTATGACATGACTCTTAATTTTCATTTATTTGATCCTTCAATAGTTCCTCTACCCTTTTGGCTTCTTCAATTGGGGTCTTGAGATGGACAATAGTTTCAAACCTTTTGTTAATCTCATCATCTACCTTCATATCTTCTTTTTAATTCTTTAGTCTTGTGATCTCTTCTTCCTTTTATTCTAATTGATTCTTACTACTTTTTTCTAGTTATTTAATCATTTCTTTTAAGTTCAAGATGTGCCTTTGACTTTTCTTGAAAAAAAATTTAGTGTTATCCGAAAGATAGCTATATTCTATATAATAGTGGTCATTTCTATATTCATATAGACCTCTTTCAACTTTCTCTTTAATCTCCAATAGTTTTTCCTCCACTTCTTCCATGGGATAACAATCAATTGATTTTATCCAAACTACTTCTAGATTTTCTTCTTCACTTGTAGAGACAAATTCAACATCATCACATTTTGAATTATTGCAAACAATGGTTTGTGTAGATTATCTACCTTCATTTGAAATGTGTTCAATATATTCCCTTTTTTCAACATCATCACTTTTAGAAATAATTCAACCAAGAGATTTTGTAGATTCTTTACCTTCCTGTGTCTTGATGGAGTTGTCTTCAAATTCTTTCTTCTCCTTCTTGCTTTGATATGTCTCCTCTAGCTTTAGCCATAGATCTTAGGCGAAAGTGCATTGTTCCATGATTTCTTTGATAGGGCTTGAGAGTCCACTAATAATGGTCTTGATATCCAATGCATCATTCTTATTTCCTTCCCTTTGAGCTGCAAACTTTGAATTGTTCTTCAAGGGAACCAATCCACCAATGGTTGCCTTCCAAATAACTTCTCCCATTGTCTTCAAATGTAATCTCATCTCTATTCTCCAAGTAGAATAGTTATAATCATCAATAATTGAAACTTAATCATACATTTGTGTGTCTATGGATCTCCTTCAATCTTGTTAATGATTTTAGTGAGGGCCCTCTCAGATACCAATTGTTGGACACACCGACTACAATGAGAGGGGAGGGTGAACAGTGTAGGGCTCTTTTTCTCAAAACTCCTTAGTTAACAATCACCATTAACTCATTGCTCATTGTTTTCATTTGTAACTAGTTAAATGTGAACACATATGAGCAACATATATCAGCAATATATCATCAACAAGTCATCACCACAAGGAACACAAAGAACACAAGATGTATGTACAATTTTCTTTTTATTAGAGACTACAATCTTTGGGGTTTTTTAGCAATAACTGAATAGAGTAAAACTCTATAAGAGCACCAGATCTATGATTCAAGACTCAACTTATACCCTTAGCACCAACTCAGATGAGGCAACAATCCTCAACAGATATCAATCTGTACCATAAACAAGTGCATCAACCATACACCAACCTATGCCAAACTAACTGTAATCAACCTGTACCATAAACAAGCGCATCCAACCATGTACCAAGTATATAGAAATCATGTGTTAGATACTCATCAACAATGACTCATCAATATGTACTAGCACCATCAACTATAAACCTCATCTATGTGCCAACTCATTAACTATTTGTCTCAACCACGACTAGTTTTGGATTAGTCATCAAGCCTAACTTGAAATAATCATAACTTTGTACATGTAATGAATAAATATTTGAAACTAATACATAATGTTCTTCAGTGTGTTTAATGAAATTCCTCCATGTGTCACTACTTGGAACCTCTTAGAAAAGGAGTTATAGAAAAAATGACATACCTTCTTGAATTATGTCTTATTCTAAAGAGAGACCTTGTAGAGCATGCCCCACACGGAATATTTCTTTAATAGATATGGAAATTTTACAAAACATACTAAATACTAAAGTCTAACCAACATAATTGGTCTCACTAAATTTGGTTCTGTTATGAAAAAGTTATGACGTTTGTACCCAAAACACTTGTTTTAAACTAGTTTCTGGACTAGCCAGAAACCCTATTTTACACGGACTATATCTCCAAAAATAAAACGACTCACAAGAGAAATTGTTTACCAAAGAAACATGAATATATTTCTTCAATTTAATATCAATCTCACGGTCTGAATCATTATAGAAAAAAATGTATTGCGAAAATGGTGAAATGATGTGAAAATAACATACATTAGAAAACATCATGACAATAATTTATCCTCCCTTGAATTCCGATCCTATTTTCTTCACCTTCCCTCTGAAATTTGGCTTAGATATTCCTTTGGTTACCTCAGTCACCTATAGATATTTGATATGCTCAAGTTTTCCACACCAAAAATTCTCAAGAAGCTCTCACAAGAAGCTCCCCATCAATACTCCAAAAGATATTCTCACAAGAAACAATCCATTGATCCACAAAGAGGATGATCTACAAGAGACCATTGTTATCTTATTTATACTTTCATACTCTAGGTCACTTAACCCATTTTTAGGTCACTTAACCCAATTCTACGTCACTTAACCTATTTTCCTTATTTTAGGGTTAATCACTTTCCATAAATAGAAAGTTATCCAATACTTTATCATTTAAATATTCCTTCTTGATTTTGTCACCTTACTTTATCATTTATTGATTTTGTCACTTCTTTTTATTATTTAAATAATCCACCTTGACTTTGTCACTTGACTTTATCATTTAAATAATATTAACCTATTTTCCTTATTTTAGGGTTGACTGCTTTCCATAAATAGAAAGTTCTCCAATACTTTATCATTTAAATAGTCCTTGATTTTGTCACTTCTCTTTATTATTTAAATAATCCAACTTGACTTTGTCACTTTAATTTATCATTTAAATAGTGATTTCTTCGTTTAGTTCACTTTGGCTTCTTTGACCTTGGAGGCTTGAAGCCATCATGTGGGGGTCCTTCATCTTCGTACGTCCATAACTCTCAAACCATGAGGAGTTATGTGACATTCCACATATCACCGGAAATAAAATGACAAGAAATATCCATCTAGGATAGTTTCACCAACAATTTCCTTGATATTCATCTCATTATTCTACATATAAGCATGGGTCCTCCAACCATTCTTCTAGGATAACTCAAACCATAAAGCATCTTCCCGTGAGGGATTTCACCATAAGGGGACAACTTTTGAGTTCATCCATTTGTGCACCTTATCAATCATGATAAGACAATAATGAGTCATCTATACATTTTTTGAACAATGCATCATATACGAATGAAACCACATCAATCCATCTTCATCATGTATCAATGATAACTCATTGTTCCATCTTCATCATATCAATGACAACTCATTGATCCATCTTCATCTATGCACTCTCATCAAGAACAATACATATTACATTACATCAATCATCAATCAATCAATCATTTGGCATCAATCAATCACTTGACATCAATCAATCAAACCATTGGCATCAATGACAACATTATCCAACACTTGCAGGGCGAGTTGGGAGATAGCATTCTTTGGTATTGTGTGTGTGGCCCTTCTGCATCTCAGGGGCCTAAGGAGGAAGAATATTACCCCTAGCGTTGGTTGGGAGGTATCGTTGAGGTCTCAGCAGTTGGCAGGTAGTACTTCAATGAAACACAAGATCGGGACAACAATAGTGGTTGACAAGAAGGACTTGGACGAAGCACGAGCATGGGGAAATGACAACAAAACCTTCTCTTAAGGTACACATGTTTAACTTTCGCAAGTGTAAATATTTTAATTTATGTGGTTTTACATTAGCTTGAATGCGATAAAGTTTTTGGGTTCTGTGGTGTAATATTTGGGTCTGTGCTTTGTTATTTGCAGTCTAACTTTCCTAGCTTTGGTGCGAGCACCTTCAAGTATTTCCTAGACCCCATAGATTTTGCCTTGCGCCTTCCTTGTTCCTTCTGACCCATTAAATCTTCCTTTTGTTTATTAAATTTGCTTGCGTCGGTTCTTTTGTCCATAACTAGGCTTGACTCCGTTCATCTCTGGGGGTACCTCAAAAATCATTTATTCCTTCCCTATAAATCTATTGTTAGTGGATGGATAGTTTTGTCCTTATGTGTGCCTCCAAATTTCCAATAAAGCGATAATTCTTGGGCAATTTATCAATAGATATATTTGTCGTGGTTAAGTACATCTCTGTCTTATCTACTCTACTAATTCAGCCCTTGAAATATCACTATAGATGGTTGGATATGAGAAATATTAAACCCTTGCAATTGATTCATATATTGAGATGGTTGGTTCAACCCATTTGATTCATGGGCTGTTGTGGAAATTTATTATCAGTATAGATGGGTACTGAGAATAATTTTAATAGGGATAGTTTAAATGACTGCAATTTCTGCAATCAATTTGACCATCCCTGGGGCATCTCTATTGAAAGGTGCATGTATCGGAAGGCACCTTTGCCCTCGCCATTCCTCCCTACGAATTGTTTTTAAATTTTTATATTCTTCCCTTATAGAAATTTGTTGTAGACGGAGTTACACCTTGTTTCATTATTGATATGGTATGATAATTCTTTAGAGGTATTACTCATTGATTTAGTTCAATGGATTTTCAAGGTTATAAGAAGAAAAGAATTGACTTTCATTATCACTACTTGGTTACCACTCTAAATGGTTCCTCCTTATAGAAAATATTCACCGCCAGACATTTGTATATTCCTCCTTGGGCTCGATGATTTTTCCAGAATGCCAGGTGCACAAACATCTGTTTATTCTTCCTTGACATTAGCAATCCATTCCCTTCATCTTAATCTGGCTCTCCTTAGCGAACTGACAACTGCATTTGTTCTCAGAGCTACTAGCGTGCTCCTCAGCGCCATCCCTCTCTGGTTTGTGAGTGCCTTTATTTCTTAGCGGGTGTATCTAACGTTCCTCCGTGAGAACCAACCTTTTAAACTCTGTGCCTATTAATTTCAGAGCATAAACTAGGTGGACAGTTACTGAAATTTCCCCTTGATTGCGATTTCATTTTTTGGTTTCTCATTTTTTTATTGAATCCACATTCTTGCATGACCCCTTGCCTCCACTTGTAAAAAATTCAATTGTTGCAAGGACTTGAGATGGGTTGGTATATGGATTGTGGATTCAATTTCATCGTGTGTGTAATTTTTTTTATTTATGGAAATTTTATTTTAGAACTTTGGTTAAGTAAGTGTAGGAAGTGCTTTTTTTTTACGTCCCTTGGTTGTTGGCTCCACGAAATGACCACTACCTTCGCTGCATTTTTCCACCTTTAATTCACCTTAGACATTTTTGGGGGTCACCCTCCCTAGCGAATTATGTTTTCCATTATGAACTGAATTAATTACTAACAACTCAATCAACCAATTGATGATAAATTTTGAAGCAAGAAATGCAGAGAGAAAGAAAACAATATATTGGAATGTATGAAGAAGAGAAGTGAATTACAACACAATGGGAGATGGCTGAAATAAATAAGCTCAAGCTAAACAAAAATAGAAAGTACAATTGGACAGGACAGTTGAAAGTGTATTGTCGAACTGTTGAGGTTACATTATATTTAACACTCCCTCTTAAACTCAACAGTTACAAACATCAGCACTAATTATGCCTAGTGTTGTTTTTGAAAATCAAAAACAGATTTTCCTAGTGGCTTTGTAAAGATATTAGCAAGCTGATCTCGAGAACCACAAAATTGTACTGCAATATCCCCATTATTGACTAGCTCGCGTATGAAATGAAAATGAGTGTCAATGTGTTTTCTTTTCTTATGAAAAACATGATTTTTGGATAAAGAAATTGCTAAAGTATTGTCACAAAAAAAAGAGTTGGGTCATTTTCTGTATGTGAAATATCTTTCAATATTCTTCTCAACCACAAAGCTTGACAGGAAGCCGAGGTAGCAACTACATACTCTGCCTTTGTAGAAGATATTGAAACAATTGGTTGCTTCTTTGATGCCCATGAGATTAGGTTCGTGCCCAGTTAAAAAACATGTCCAGATGTGTTTTCCTGTCATCTAGGTTGCCTACAAAATCACTATCTGTGTAACCAGAAAGTTGATTACTATCAGATTTAGTGTACCATAAGTTGAAATTGAGAGTTCCTGCAAAATATCTAAAAATTCGTTTCGCCATTTTCCAATGAGAATCTTTGGGTGATTCCATGAATCTGGAACCAAGGCTGGCTGCATACATAATGTCAGGCCTAGTTGTTGTAATATACAACAAACTGCCTACTAAACTTGTGTACAGGGTAGATTCTACTGTAGGACCTTCATCTTTCTTGCTCAATTTTGTGCCTAGTGGTATGGGGGTTTCTGCTGGATTACATCCTTCCATGTGAAATCTTTTGATGATGTCTGCTGCGTACTTTTGCTAACAGACAAAAATGCCTTTCGCTGATTGATTAACCTCAGTCTCTAAAAAATATTTCATTATGCCAAGATCTGTAATCTCAAACTCAATTGCATGGCATGTTTAAAATCTGTTAACTCAAGATTACCTGTATAGATCATGTCATCAACATATAAACATACAATCAAAATTTTACCGTGTTGATCTATTTTGGTGTAAAGAGTTGGCTCATTTTGACTTCTGTTGAAACCACTTTTGATCAGATAAGTGTCAATTCTACTATACCAAGCTCTTGGAGCTTGCTTTAATCCATACAAGGCTTTCCTCCACCAATATACTTTGGTTGGGTTCTCTTGGACTTCAAATTCAGGTGGCTGATTGACATAAACTTCTTCTTCTAAGAAACCATTTAGGAATGTTGATTTGACATCCATCTGGTATACTTTCCATTTGTGTTGTGCTGCTATGGCCAATAGAGTCCTTACGGTGTCTAATCTTTCTACTGGAGAAAAAGTTTCACCATAATTAGTACCACGTTGTTGTGATAATCCTTTGGCAACAGGTCTTGCCTTGTGTTTTTCGATCTTCCCTTTTTCATTGAGTTTAGTTTTGTAAACCCACTTGACATCAATACTCTTCTTGTGACTTGGCAAATCAACAAGATCCCATGTCTTGTTCTTCTCAATGGAGTCAATTTCTTGGTTCATGGCTTGAACCCAATGTGTCTCCTTAGCTTCTTCCTTAAAGGATGTAGGTTGACATGACATTAAAGAAAAAAGGTTGTATTGTTCAAAGTCATCCAACTGTTGATGGATTTCTCTCAAACTTCAAGTTCTCTGATTGTGTGGTTCAGAGAATGATTCTCTGCTAGAAGTTGAGTTATCCTAAGAATTTTCAGGTTGCCTTTGTACTTGCAATCTTGGAAGAATAGTTTGAGGTACTTGTTGTCCTAAGTTTTCTACATTTTTAGAACTTGGCAGCAATGGATTTTGACTATCCATCTGTTGATTTTCTGAATCATTCCAGAATTGATTTTCCAGAAATCTTACATCTATGTTAAGAATTAGTTTCTTGGTGATTGGATTGTAAAGCCTGTAAGCTTTAGATGTTTCACTATATCCAGTGAAAATACATTTCTCACTTCTATCATCAAGTTTCTTCCTTAATTCAGAAGGTATGTTAGCGTATGCTATGCATCCAAATGTCGTTAGATGCGCTACATTGAGCTTTGTCCCACTCCATTCTTCTTGAGGGACTTTTATCTTTAGACTGGTGGTTGGAGATCTATTCAGGAGATAAACTGAGCATGCTACTGCTTCAGCCCAAAACCTATTTGACAAACTTTTCTCTTTAAGAAGTGTTCTTTCTATATTCATTATTGTCTGATTTTTCCTTTCAGCCACTCCATTCTATTATGGAGTATATATGGTTGTTGTTTGCATGATAATGCCTTGTGATTTGCATAAATTTGCAAATTCTCTGGAGTTGTATTCTCCTCCTCCATCTGACCTGAGTGCTTTGATATATTTGCCACTCTGTTTTTCAGCTTCTGCCTTGAATTCTTTGAATTTTGCAAATGTTTCAGACTTGTGTCTGAGAAAATAGATCCATATTTTTCTACTTAAATCATCGATAAACGTTAGAAAGTAAAAGCTACCACCTATTGACTATGTTTGCATTGGTCCACATAGGTCAGTGTGAACAAGTTCAAGATGTTGTTTGGATTGATTTGATGACAGTGGAAAACTAGTTCTCTTATGTTTTCCAAGTATGCAAGACTCACATGGGGGAATTTTCTCCTTAAAGATAGGAAGTCCTTTGACCATGGAGTTCTTCTGAAGAAGACTGACTCTGAAATGGTATATGCCCAAATCTTGTATGCCAAACCATTGTTTCATTTAGGGTGGATGCACTCTGTGCATATGGTTGACTCAGATTTGCACTTCTGAGGGTAAGGGGAAACATCCTATTTGGGGTCATATGGATTTCAAAAATTAATTTTTTGCTTGGGATTTTGTCATATATCTTACAAGATGTTCCCTCAAAAAGTACCTTATAGCCATGTTCAATGAGCTGTCCTACACTTATCAAATTATTTTTAAGATATGGAACATGATAGACATTGTATATGTTTGTCTTGACATTATGTTTAGTAAGAATAGGAATAGTTCCTTTTCCTTGAACTTTGACTAAGTAATCATTTCCAACTGTAATATCAGATGAGATTGAAGAATCAATGCATGAAAGTAATTCTTTGTTACCTGTCATGTGATTGATGCATCCACTGTCCAGCAACCAAAGATCTTTATGTTGTTGTTCAGTCTTGTGGCACGAGAGAAACATACCTCTTGAGTTTTCTCCCATGTGATTTGACACATGTTCTCTACCTAAGAGCTGATTTGCTTTCTTATTCCTGCATTCAGATTCATAGTGCCCATACTTTTTGTAGTAATAGAATTGCATGCTTGTTTTTTCATTTGATCTTCTACCTCTGCCTCTTTGAGGATGGAAATTTTGATGTTGATTTTGTTGTTGATGTCTTTGACCTTGGAAATTCTGATTCGGATATTGTTGTTTATTGCCTCCACTGGAGTGAGGGTTACTTTGATTACTCCCTCTTCCTTGGTGACCTCTGCTTCTTCCTCTGCCTCCCCCTCTACCGAAGGAGAATTGAGTTTTGAAAGAATTTGAGATTGACTCATCTATGAGATGCAATCTAGTCTCATCTGTCACCAGAGAACCAATTAATTCATCTGTTGAAAAACTTGATAGATCCTTGGATTCAAGGATTGATGTTACAACCATTTCAAATTTCTTTGGTAAACTTATGAGAATTTTCTCAACAATGCGTTGATCAATGATGGTTTCACCAATCAATATGATCTGGTTCACGATGCCCATGACTCTGGTCATGAACTGATCCACATTTTCGGACTCTGTCATCCTTAGAGTCTCGAATTGCATCCACAAGGTCTGCAGTTTAACTATTTTGAACTTGTCATTTCCTTGGTAGGAAGATCTAAGGATGTCCCAGGCCTGTTTTGAGGTACTACCGCCTGTTATTTTTGAAAAAATCGAGTCATCCACAAAATTTTGAATCCAAAACTTAGCTTTATTTTCTCTATTTCTCTGAGTTTCCTGAGCAATTTTCTGTTGATTTGTCATGGCAGCAAGGTCTGTTGGATCTGGTCCCACATATCCATGATCCACTGGATCCCAACACTCTTGTGCTTGCAAGAATGATCTCATCCCAAGAGACCAGAAATCATAGTTCTTTCCAAGAAGAATCAGACCTTGAGTTGGTCGTAAATTGCTAGACGACACCATATTTTAAAAATTTTGCAGAAAAAACAGAGGGAAATTTCGTATTTACCTGTCTCTTTCACTGAAACCAGGTCTGCTGCTTTCTTGCAGTGATTTCGGAACTTTGTCAGATGATACCTTTGAATGCTTGTCTCACCAACCTCCGATTGTCGAAACGTCGATTTTTCGATGGGAGCTTATCGGCCTTGAATTTAGTCTTATTCACCATGCAATGTGACCATGCACCGAAAGATTAAAGCGCTACGGGCTTTTCCGGTTATTTGTTGTTCAATTTGCCGAAATACGAAATTTACCTTTGGACAAATCAACGGTCCATATTTGCTGATGATCTGATGGTCCAGATGTTATGACCAGAACTCATATCAGGATTCGAGGTTTCGAAGGTTGAAATGCATTGGACTTCTTGTCCACGGAATCCCCGATTTCCCGATTCTCGATTTCATGATGGATGACCTTTCCTTTCGGAAAATGTCTGATTTCTTTGATCTTCGAAACGCGTCCTAACAAATGGACGACTCAAGTATGCTTCGGGGGTTTCACTGTGGAGATTCCCGATCCCTCGTTTTGACGAGATGACGTCAGCTGGGCCCCATAACGGAGATTTCCTCCTTTCGAGATTTCAGAATTCGTAATTCAAAAATGCTCGTGCTTCTTGTCCTCAGGATTTGCGAAACACCGAATCCCGATATGTCGATGGCCCTTTTCTTTCAAGACTTTTCCAGAGCCCTTGGATTTACGCCACGCATCCCCTTAAGATGGACGGTACTGATTTAAACTCGAGATATCGCGACTTGTAATGCTTTGTTGACACAATTTCTATGTCAACTTGAAACCCAGTAGACGAAATTTCGACAGTTTCCTCGATGTCCACCACGTGTCCAAACAAATGGACTGTTGTGATCTTATCGCTATTTCGTGAATCACGATTTTGCGACTTTCTCCATGGAGTGTCTTTCGACAAGAAGACCTCCGATATCCTGAAGTCTAAAATGTTGATGGAGTGATGGCCTAGATTTGCTGTTGCTTGTCCTCTGAGATGGACAGCTCACAATCCTCTTGGGATTTCGCGTATCGGAGTTTTGGAGAGCAGTATCCTTAGCTCGTCAAACTCCCGATCCCCAATTTTTTGATGGGAAAAGATCAACGACTCACGATATTTTGCGATCCAACGATCCAGAATGACTCGTGATTTTGCGATTCACGAATTCTTACGGAGGTCTTCTGACCTTTACACCTGCGATTCAGCGAAATTTCAAGATCTCGCCACGTGTTTCTTGATGGACGGTCCAGATAATGTTGGGATTTCGTGACTTAACAGGTCAAAATTTCTTTTGTGTGCTGCAGAGGACTAAACCTCATGCACCTTCTCACTGATCCAACAGTTGTCGGTCCTCTGCGCAAGATCTGACGACTGAAATTATTTTTCCTTTTCCACACTCTCCTTGTCCCTTTTGAACTTGTTCCCGCTCTGGATACGTTCGCAGGATGAATCTTACGGCCTCAATGGTTGTTCTTTGCACATGAGATGCGTTCTTTGCTCCTTAGACGCGATCTTTGTTGCATGTTGCAAGGATTTTCTTCTGCGGAAGAAAAAATTGTGAATCTTTCAAAGATTTGAAATAATATCACAAGATCTTTGTTCTCTACTGCAATATTTGACAGATTAGAGGGAATTCCCGTAAATCTTTAAATGATTTTGCCTTCTGCAGGAATCTTTAATGAATTTGAGTGAATTCTTTGAATTCTTCAAGAGTTCCCACCTCTTACAGCTCTTCTTCGTAAATCTTTGATGATTATTGAAAATTGTTCAAGAATCTTTAAAGTTTCTTCGTTTTCACTCTCTTTTGCCACAATCTTTCAAGCGTTGTACGCTCTGCTTTGACGCATGAGATTCTTACGTTGATCTTCCTCGTGGAAGTTTCCTGCGAGGGTCTTTTGAGAGTATAGCAGACAACTCTCCAATATTTGTGAAAAAGTCTGTGTCGCGTGCTCTTAAGATCCATGAAGCTCTGCACTATGAGAATCGTGTTGCTCTCCATCCTGTGTGAAGAGGCTTACTGTTGTATCTATGATACCATGATAAATTATGAAGCAAGAAATGCAGAGAGAAAGAAAATAGTATATTGGAATGTATGAAGAAGAGAAGTGAATTACAATGCAATGGGAGATGGCTGAGCTAAATAGGCTCAAGCTAAACAAGAATAGAAAGTACAGCTGGCCAAGACAGCTGGTAGTGTATTGTCAGACTGTTGAGGTTACATTATATTTAACAATTGATCCATTTTCTATAATCACTGTTGAAATTTCTCTTCCCACGATAGTGGAATATATCACTGGCAAAAATTCATTGCTTTTAATAAATTTATAATTGTTGGAACATGAATTAATTAGGAATCGGTGGCATGGTAGCATGATTAAGTTGCTTTTAAGAGTTTATAATTTTTTTAGAACAGTGAATTAATTCAGAACAGGTGGAATGGTCGCATGATATAATATCCCTTTAGTAGTTTTAATTGTTCTAGATCAATGAATTAATTTAAGAACTAGAGGAAAGGTAGTGTGTTATAATTCACTTTTAATTGTTGTTAATTGATAGAACAATGCACTCATTTAAGAACATGTGAATGGCAGTAGGAATATGCTTTCCTACATTGATTTTTATAATTGGTTATAAGGTCACTAAGCTGGAAAACATAGGGATGGAAGTAGATATTATAATGGCTTTTACATTAATTTTATAATTTTGGGAGGGGGGCATAATTAGAGAAATTATAATATAATTGTTTTTTTTTAATAGGGCACTAAACTATTGAAATCGAATAGAATGGATTGGAAATATAGTTGATTTTCCTCGCCTAAACTGTTGTATACTATCATGATGTTAGTCTAATTTCATTATGTTTATTTTTAATGATAATTTACTATTAAAAGTTGTCCTTGTTCTTATTCATAAATGTTAGAAGCGGTTGTAATTAAGATAGAAGGGAGAGAAGAATTTTTCCTTGAGGAAGGAACTAAGGTATTTACATTCAATTTGTCTAGTCTTAAAATTTTGAAGAGTTATAATTTAGACAGAAATTGCATTCTAAGGTTATGGTACTTTTTAATATTGAATATTAAGATGGAGAAGTGGTGGAAGGCGTATTTTCTTTTTTATTCTGAAACTACCTTTTATTGGAAGGGTATAAATGTCACTTGAAAATTGTTATATGTTTTAAAATTAGGTTGTGGTTGGTTACAATGTGCTATGACATGGTCCTTATGTTGGTAAAGTTTATTGAGATACTTCTAGGCCGGTGCGCAATTAAAAAGGGAACCACTTAAGAATGTCGAAAACAAGAAAATTGTTTAAATGTTGCGCAATTTAAAAACGTATTGAATGTAGTTACCATGGGCTTTTCCTGGCATGATTGATATGAGGGATTTCGTTTATAGATTTAATTTAAAGTTTGACAGTTTAAGCTCGAACCTTAGGCGCTCTAGTTTGTGTCATGTTTGAAGGGTTAGAAGTTGTTGATGTAGCGCCTTAGTTACAAACGCGCTTGTTGCATTGTGGCGTCATGATTCTTTATGATTGCATCATTGCGCACATCGATAGATAAGTGCATAGGTTAACCTAGCATTGAGTCGTGTGCTTCCCGATGTGGGTGTGGTTTTTCATTATAATTACTGTTTGTACTTGGTGTTGTAACATTTTAATGTGATTGGTTTCTTGCTCACCGTAAATATTCTAGTTACTTGTTTCATTGATGTTGGTTGTGATGGGACCTTAAATTGTCAAAATTGATGGGAAGTTGGGCTTGAGCATTTCTTATGTGTCCTCGAGCTCCTAACCTTGTAGGGTAGGATGGGTGGGTAGTCCTTTTAATTCCTCATCTGATTGAATGTTGTATGTTGCTTCCCACTGCATGATGTGCTACTATGCTAGGTCGTTATGTTTATTGTTGTGTTTTGCATGTGTTGTGTTCATCATCGTGTTGCGATGTTTGAATGTATTGTCGTTATCACTTTCCTACACAAAAAAAAAAAATGTACTTATTATGAGAGGCTTGTTGTCATAACAACGGGTTTCATCACATATGGTATCAGAGCTGCTTCGACCCATGACTTGGGATCACTATGACTTCCATTGATTAGAAACTTGATTATAAAATGTCGCTAATTAAATTGATTTGTATTCATGCAGGTAATCATTGTTAGAGGACACCGCGGAGACAGACGACCTGGTACTAGAGGAGGAGGCATGATGACCCCAGTGGAATCCATGCCCGAGGGGTCTAACCCCCAGGGAGACAAACAAGTTGTCGAGCAGGAACAAATAACTTTGGGTGATGTGATTGGACTGATGATATCCTTTGAGAGGATGTCTGGGGCATTGATCATTTGTTTGGATAGAGATGAGGTTAGCGTGTAGACAACTCCTGAGGGTCCACCATGTGCCTCGATTGGTACTGGTAGCATTCATGGTGAACTCGAGAAGGTCAAGTTTGTCAAGTTCCTTGGCGCCCCGAACAACACAGCTGTCGAGGCATTGTTTGAGAATATGGCGATGTGATTTGCACTTCGCAACTATACCTCCAACTATTAGGTATGAGTTATATTCTTTGCACGATTAGTAGTGTCTGTTTTGGGCATGGGGGTTTGTGGGAAATGCCCCCAAAATCTTTTTTTCACACTCGGACCGCATTTTCGGGACTGCATTATATATAGGTGGTTTTTCGGTGGATGGTTTTCTATTTCCAGTTAAGGAATTAGGGTTTTTTTTACTAATATAGGTCATTGGGTTAGGGTTTTTGATGTCACTGGATCTTATATGTATTTTTTATTGTAAACATTGTAACATAATGAATGAATACATAATATGCTGGTTTTCTCGATTTGGGTTTCCAGGGGAAAAATCTCTGTGTGATGTTTGTATTTGCCATTGTATATTTTCTGTTCTTTTCTAAATATATGTTTGCAGTAGATATTGTACAAGGTTAGAATTTACACCAACATGGAAGTCTACATGGTGCTCTTTCAAATGAAGGGGAACTCTCTTCTCTAGTGGAATATGCTTCTATCACAATTGAACATGGTCGTCAAAGACGTGTCATGGGAATTATTCGAGGAACGGTTCTGGGAGAGGTATCTGTTAGAGGAATTCATTGAGATTTAACTCAACAAATTCAATTCTTTGCAATAGGGCAGTCATACAGTTCCCAAGTACGAGGCCCATTTTATGGAGCTACTTCGGTATTCTCCACACCTGAATACATAGAAACTTAAGGTCAACAAGTTCGTTCTCATCCTTAATGTCAACATTTGTGAAAAGTTGAGAATTTTGATGCCTCAAACCTTGCATGATGTTGTCCAGAAGTCCCTCATAGCAGAGGAGGATCTTATCAGCGGGGGTCAGAGAAAGACTCCAATGAGACCAGCGGGACAAGCATAATCTGGTGCTCAACAACATCATACACCAGCTAGACATTCACTAGGATATCATGGCACCCAGAGAGGATTCACTTTAACTACACATCGATGACCAACTCCTCAAAAGGGGACTCTTTATAGAGGACCACAACACCAATAGCAACATTGACGACATCAACAATAGTTTAGGCCTGTTCAATAGAACAGACCTGGGTTCCAAGCCAGTTGGTCATCAACTTCTACTTCAGGTACTAGGAGTACTAGACCAAGAAAGGTTTTTGGACATGTGGAGAGTGACATTACCAGTGTAACTACCCAGTTGAGAGGACTAGAGCATCTGGATCAGTCAGACCCACTACTATGGGAGATTTGGGCAAGTCCCATTAGATTCATGCAGTCATGAATAAGCGGCAGGCAGAGAACCAGTTGACTGTACTTGAGATGTCACATACCGTTGCTGACCATACCCTTAGTATTTCGATATATCCAGGTGCTACAGAGAGTTTTATTTCTGGGGCAGTGCTAAAAATAATTAAGGTAAAGGAATTTGAACAGGATGAGTTTAACTTTGTAGAAATGGCTTCGGGAGCCAAACATAAGGTTGGAGGGAAGGTTATGGGTTGTAGCTTTAACCTGGGAGAGTTTTTCATAAGGGCCAACTTGTACATCACAATATTAGGGTCTTATGATGTCATGATCGATATGGACTAGTTAGAATCATATGAGGTATTACTCAACTGTAAGACAAAATGGTTGATATTGGTCAATGATGAGGGTCAGGGACGTGTTATTATAGCTAGGAACTAGGGAGTTTCCCTAAGGTTAATCTCTTACCTAAAAATACGAAAGAGCATGCGCAAGAGATGCTGTTTATATGTTATCCTTGTGTTAAATGAAAAAGGCATGGAAGAAAGATTGGAAAATCTTTCGGTAGTATGAGATTTTGTCAATGTCTTCCCAGAGGAGTTATCAAGGTTTCCACCCGAGAGGGAGTTGGAATTTACCATCGACCTAAAACTAGGAATTGAACCGATAGCAAGAAATCCTTATCCGATGTTGACCCCCGAGTTAGAAGAGTTGAAAATTCAAATAAAGGAGTTCTTAGATCTAGGAATTATACGTCCAAGTGTGTCACTGTGGGGTACACCTATGATTTTCATATGGAAGAAGGATGGGTCATGGAGTGTTGCATTTACTACCATTAATTGAAGAAGGAAATGATCAAGAATCAATATATGTTGCCAAGGATTGATGATCTGTTTGATCATATGAAAGGCATGATGGTGTTTTCAAAGATTGACTTGAGATCAGAGTATCACCTGTTACATATCAAGGAGGACGAAATATGTAAGACTGCATTTAAGACAAGATTTGGAAATTGTGAGTTTACTATTTTACCGTTTGGACTCACGAACGCCCTAGGGGTATTTATGAGCTTGATGAAAAGTGTGTTCCGCGAATGATTGGAAAAGTTCATCCAAGTATTCACTGACGATATTTTGATTTACTCTCAGACAATGGAGGAGCATGAAGGGCACTTGAGCATGGTACTACATTGTCTACGAGAGAACAAATTGGTTGGGATGCTGTCGAAATACTCATTTTATGAATCGAAGATTCACTACTTAGGGAATCTCATCTCTGACGAAGGTATTAATGTGGATCCAATAAAGTTCGAGCCTATTATGGCATGTATATGCCGACGAATGTCTCAGAAGTGCATAGATTCATGGGTTTAGCAAGATACTATCAACGGCTCGTCGAGTGTTTTTAGAAGATAGCAAATCCGATTACAAAATTGCAGAAGAAGAACAATAAGTATGTTTGGACCGAGAAATGTGTGGACGCATTTCGTAGGATCAAGGAGTTGTTGATGAAAACACCGATACTAAAGGTCGCTAACATGGACAATGATTTCTTGGTATGCACAGATGCATCGAAGGAATGATTAGGCAGAGTCTTGATGCAAGACGATTGAGTGATCGCTTACATATCGAGAAGGTTGAGAAGGAATGAGGAGAACTATGTAATGCATGATTTGTATTTGTTAGCCATTGTGTATGCCTTGAGAGTATGGAGATACTACCTTATTGAACAAAAATTAGAACTAAAAATGGACCACTGTGGTTTACACCACATATTTGCGCAAAGAGACTTGAATGCACGATAAGAACGTCGGTAGGAATTTCTAAGTGAGTACGATTTTGAGATTAATTGCATAAAAGGAACAATGAACAGAGTGGTTGATGCATTCATTCGCAGACCACGCATATTTTTCGTGATGCCTATTCTTAAGAATCTACATGAAAGTATTATAACTTTACAATGCGAAGATCATTGGTACAAGGAAGTCAAGGATTTTATTGAACAAAAAAATATGATGGTACCAAAAATTGAGGGATTTACTATGGAAAATGATGGATTATTGAGATTTAAAAATCAAATTTACGTGTCTCCCAATGACGATTTGAGGATTTTGATCCTAGATGAGGCTCATAGAGTAGTGTACATGGATCATCCTAGAGTCACGAAAATGAGGGAAGACCTTAAACACTTATTCTTCCGGAAAGTAATGAAAGCAGACATAGTCAACTATGTGGAAATATGTCTAGAATGTTAGCAAGTGAAGGCTAAACATAGACATCCGGCAGGACTACTACAACCACATGCTATTCCAAAATCGAAATGGGAGGTCATTTTAATGGATTTCATTGTTGGATTTCCACTGACAACGAGGAGACACGACTTGATTTTTGTAGTAGTCAACACTCTAACGAAGAGTGCACATTTTATTCCAGTGCATACGACGTATCAGGCTTTAGACATAGCTATAGTTCTCATCAACAATATTGTGAGGCTGCATGGCATGCCTAAGAGGATTATATCTGATCGAGGATTGGTGTTTACAATACGATTTTGGACGAGTTTCCAAGAGGCCTTGGAAACCCAACTTAACTTTAGTACCGCATATCAAATGGAGACAGATGGGCATACCAAACTAACAAACAAATCTTGGAGGATATGTTTTGTATGTACATGATGGACCAACATAAAAATTTAGAGGAATTATTGGCACTAGTAAAATTTGCATATAACAATAGTTATCAAAAAACCATTAAGATGGCGCTATTTGAGTTTCTTTATGGGAGACCATGTTAGATTCCTTTGAGTTGGGATCGGATTGAGGATAGGTTCATGGTGGGACAGGAAGCGATCCAAGAGATGGAAGAGAAAATTCAAACAATAAGACAAAGTATCGAGTAAGTGCAGGACCGACAGAAGATTTATGTCGATGCGCATTGTGTCGACAATAGTTATGAAGTTGGCAATTGATTCTTCTTGCGTGTGAAACCACATAAGAGTTCGATCAAGTTTGGAAAGAGTGCTAAACTGTCTCCTAGGTTCATGGGACCCTTAGAAATTGTGGACAAGAAGGGGCCCATGGTGTATCAACTAGCCTTGCCTGATTCTTTGAGGCGTATGCACGATGTTTTTCATGTATCTATTTTGAGACATTATGTTAGTGATCCTACACATGTGATTGACATGAATTCCTTGCAGGTATCGACTGAGGGTTCTCTCATAGAGGATCCAATCCACACTCTGAACCATTGCATTCGATAGCTACAACGTCGAAAAATATATCCGTTCAAGGTCTAGTGGGACAAATATAGTCTACACTTGACGACCTGGGAGGACGCATACGATATGTGTCAACATTTTCAATTTTTGTTTGATATCTAGACTTATACACATTATGATATATTTATTTTGGCACTTTTATACTGTGAAACTTTGGGGCAAAGTTTAAAATAAGAGGGGGTGTATGTAACATCCCACTCTTGCATGCACTGACCAGAATTATTCTTTGAGAACACTTGCGTGCAAGTGATCTGGTTCATTATACGATTGGCTATTTTGATTATGATTATGACATGTTGTGGATGTGATGATATGCTATTTTTCTATATTTACATTGATGGGTGTTATTGAATGGGTTTCCCTGAGTGTGTAGGTCTCAATGTTAGAGGATGACGATGGCATCGATGGATATCCTTCGACTCTGGATCGATTCAGGGAGTGGACATGTTACGGGTTGAATGTTTTTGATATTACATATGTGACATAAGACTATATATTATGATGTTAATTGGTATCACTGACACATTTCATTGGTGGATGCAGGATGATGGTAGCTTGCTAACCAAACTCACATTTGGATTAAAGGGGTCATGCACGACAACCAGATACATTGAGGGAGAGGTGTGGAACTAGCCCTGCCAAAGCCTACTAGCACTCCCATTGTGGCTAGAACTATATGTTAACGATAACCTATTTTTAGAGATCCATGATTCCATGAGGGTAGACTCTGATAGTCTCTCATGATGTTTCTAACGGGTGCACAAATGGGTAGGATCCTTATTCCTTAGAGTCCCTTTGTATCCCACAATATCACCTGATGAGGTATTGACTCCAGGGGTTTGATGTCTACCAAATTCAGTCAAGAGGCGAGTGGCACCATTGGAGAACGTAGTGCATCTTGAGGGGCATGTCATGCAATTAAAACCAGAATGTAGGTGACTGAAACCCTTGGAGCATGTTGTGCATCCTGAAGGGAACATCACGATTTTAAATATGGTAAGTTAATAAACCTAGTGCCTAGAAAACTATGCCTCCTTAGGACCCGGTTATCCTTAAAATGAATGATGGTATGAGTGAACTTTAATAAAAAAAAAAATTCCCTTAAGAACTTTCGTGAAGCCCAGTGAATTTAAAACCTAGGTCTACCTAGAATATTTGAACAAAAAAAAAAAGAAGATAAATGGACGTGTAACAAGAAGGGAGTAAAGAAAATTCAAGCATTAATAATTAAAGTAAAAATTGCTAATTCTGAACTTAGTTAAAAAAAGGGGGGAAACTTAAAGAAAAAGGGGAATGTCTAACTTAGTAGGGAATCTAGCCTTTGAACTTTCTATTTGTGAACTCAACTAGGCTTTAAGTAAGGCATAAGTCATTTAAGAAATGTAAGGGAATAAAGGGACATTGAGGAGTGTTTTTAGGAATTCTTTTAGGTGGGTTAGAGAAATAGGCTAATTTAATTAATTTTAAATTTATTTTTTGGTGCGACTAAGGGATCGTGTGAATTGTGTAGCGCAGAGGTTTATCCTAATTATATTTAATAGAAATAATCTAATGAGTGCTTGGGAAACTAATTGCTAAGAAAAATATATAAAAATGATGGCAGAGAAGGAGTATGGACACGGCTGGTATGCGTAAGGTTACGCTGTCCTTTTTTTTTTTTTGACCAAATTTATCTTGTGGGAGTTGGGATACCTAACTCGGATAACGAGTGGTAGCTTGAACTTGAGAGGTGAGTTGGGAGCTATCATTCTCTCGTATTTTTTGTGTGGCTCCTTTGTGGATCGAGGGGATAATGGGGAAGAAGAGTACCCCTAGCGTTGGTTGGGAGGTACCAGTGAGGTCTCAACAATTGGTAAGTAGGACTTGGATGGAGTGCGAGCGCGGGACAATAACAGCGGTTGGAAAGTAGGACTTGGATAGAGCGTGAGTGCGAAACAACAATATTGAAACCTTCGCCTTCACTTAAGGTACACATGTTTAACTTTCACAAGTGTAAATATTTTAATTTATGTGGTTTTACATTAGCTGGAATGCGGTAAAGTTTTTGGGTTTTGTGGTGTAATATTTGGGTTTGCGCTTCGTTATTTGTGGTCTAACTTGCCCAGTTTTGGTGCGAGCACCTTCGAGTACTTCTTAAGACCCCATATATTTTACCTTGTGCCTTACTTGTTCCTTATGCCCCATTAACTCTTCCTTTTGCTTATTATCATTGCTTGGGTTCGTTCTTTTTCCATAACCAGTATTGACTACCCACTTCTCTTGGGGGTACCTCAGAAATCATTTATTCCTTCCTTGCAAATATATTGTTAGTGAATGGATAGTTTTTTTCTTATAAGTGCCTCCAAATTTCTGATAAAGCGGCCATTTTTCGGTGATTTATCAGTACATATAGGTGTCGTGGTTAAGTACATCTCTGACTTTGCTACTCTGTTAATTCAGTCCTTCCAATATATTAACTATTATAGATGGTTGGATCGTTATATATTGGTGGGTGCCTCAGAAGCTATGAGAAATATTAAACAATTGAAATTGATTCATATATTGAGACGGTTGGTTCAACCCATCTCATGAATGGGTCGTTCTATCAATTTATTATTAGTATATATGGGTATTGTAGGGCTAGTTTAAATGAATGCAATTTTTGAAATCAATTTGACCATTCTTGGGGCATCATTATTGAAAGGTGCACATATGGGAAGGCACCTTGGCCCCATCCATTCCTTCTTGTGAATTGTTTTTAAATTTTTATATTTCTCCCTTATAGAAATTTGTTGTAGACGGATTTACACCTGGTTTCATTATTGATATGGTGCGATAACTCTTTAGAGTTATTACTCGATGATTTAGTTCAATGGATTTTCAAGGTTATAAGAATAAAATAATCGGTGTCCATTATCGCTACTTGGTTACCACTCTAAATGGTTCCTCCTTATAGAAAATCTTCATCGCCAGACATATGTCTATTCATCCTTGGGATGGACAATTTTTCGAGAATGTCAGGCATGCATACATCTATTTAATACACATGTGTGCAAGAAAATACCAAATTGGAATTTAAAGTAAGAAAGGAATAAATAAGAGAGAATATGTATATGCATAGAATGGTATCTAAAGTCTAACTACCACTAGTTTAACTAGAAGAAAACTCTTATTTTAACTCAACTTAGATTTATTAAGGAGCTTGTCATTAATTGGGAATATGGGGAATAAAGAGACAACTAGGAGTGATTTAAGGAGCACATTTGGGAAATGTTAGGGAAAATGACTATTAATTTAAAAAAATATGTAAGTACTTGTGGAACTTGGGGATAGAGTGACAATTGTAAGGGGGAATAAGAGTATCCCTAGTGTTGGTTGGGAGGTACCAGTGAAGTCTCTATAGTTATCAAGAGGGAGGTCAAAAGGAATTCTAGTTGTTGAAGAACATCTCCAAGTCCAACCTCATCGGTGACAGTATTCTCATTTGCAATTGAATTGTAATAAGATTGGATTATATATATAGTTTTTTTGCGTAATTGCAATTAAAATAACCCTGATATCGAATTTCTCCAGTTATTAAGAAATTTACAATGTGAAATGGAAATATTCTAGTATTACTACCTTTCATTTTTATTTATCTAAATATATGGGAGTTATATTTGTTGTATTCTTGTAATCCCTTGGATTCCATTATTTAATTTGTTGCTAAATATAATGTAACCAGATCGCATTTTCTTTCTACCATCATTTAGAACTGCGCTTAGCATGCTTACCTACATGAACGAAAAATTTAACATCTATAACGAATGGGAGCCCTTCGAAAAGAATTCATTGTATACATAGCTGATCATTGGGATTGATTTTTTGGTAGGTATGATAGTTTCAATTAATGGGCTTCTGTGTTAAAGGGGGACATTATTTCTTGTGTTAGTCCCTTACATATGATTTTGAAATGTTGATAACTTAGAAAGAATTTTGATTAAGAAACTAGTATCACTAACCCTTGATTTTTGAACTTGTTATCTTTTTAAAATTTAAACGAGATTTCATTTTCATCTTCCCTTTGTACAATGAGTGTTGGGGAGAGGGGTTTTCTTGGTATATAAATATCTTAATTGTTGGGAGAAATCACCTGCACAATCAAATAGGTAAGTTGGGCTTCTATAGAACCCAACCTTGTGACCACCATAAGTGTTTTTCCCGCATGTGGCCATTTAGAAGCGCTGAAAAATTGGTAAAGCGATCCACGACTACATAGTAGAAATGGATTCAATCAATGTAATGCATTGAGGGGAGTTTGTTGTAGCAATGTGTTTCTAGTGTGGGAAAATAGATGATGCCCAACACATATGGATTAATTACTTTACAAAAGTGTTATCGTATGGAACACAATGATATCTAGGTATGTAAAAACCGGGTATGCTAATGAAGCAATAAAACTCTTTTTTCCAATCGTACAGGACAATGTCTAACCTAATTTTGTAACCATTATGAGTGTTATCCCAACAAATGATTTCTTAGTATTTCTACAAGAGGGTAAGGAAATCCATGGAGACATTTTTAGAAATGGTTTTGAATGCCACGTTGATGCGAGAAATGTGTTCCTAGACATGTATTCTAAGTGTGGATCTGTAGATATGGCCTGCCATGTGTTTGAGAAAATATTTCTCTAAGAAATGAGATCTCATGGACCTCAATTATTTCAGGGTATGGAGTGAATGTATATGGAGAGGATGCTCTCGCACATTCTAGAAAATGAAAATGATATGTTTGATGCTCAAACACATTACCCTTGATGTTGTCCTATCTACACGCAACCATGAAGGTTGGGGTTTTCCAAGGGAATAAATAATTTAGTGCATGAGTGGATACTATCGGATTAAACCAAGACTGGAAGACTACGTCTGTGTGGTTGTGTTAAATATATTGTAAAATCAATAGTCTGACTGTACACTGCCAGCTGTCCTGGCCAACTATACTTTCTATTCTTGTTTAGCTTGAGTCTATTTAGCTCAACCATCTTGCATTGTACTTATCTTCTCTTCTTCATACATTCCAATATACTTTTCTATTCTTTTCTCTTTTCATTTCTCTTTGCTTCACAATTTATGAGGTTGATCATCTTGGTCACGCTGGGCTCTTTGATGAGGAAGAAAGATTTATCAAAGAAATGCCAGCAGTACCCAATGCCTATGTATGGGGTATCTTGTTGGTTGTATGCATAACTCATGGAAATATAAATCTAGGACAATATGTCGGAGAACAATTTCGTGAATTGGATTTTGTCATTGAAGGAAATTTTATGTTTTTGTCAAGTATCTATGTTTTTGCTGGAAAGTGGGACCGTGTAGCAAAGGTGAGAGAAATCCCGAAAGCTAGAGGATTAAACCAAAGGATAGGATGTAGTTGGATTCGAGTCAAGACTAAGGTTAAACGATTTTGTAGGAGACAAGTCACACTCGCATTCAGAGGATATATGAAATGATAGGAGAGCATGGCTAATTAGTTTGAGGAATTGGGGTATTTCCCTGATACAATAGTTGTTTTCCATGATGTGGATGAGGAAGAGAAGGAAAACATCCTTAATGAACATAGTGAGAAGATGGAAATTTCCCTTGGTGTTATAAAGGCATTCCCAGGGATACCTATCTGCATCATCAAGCACCTTTGTATGAGCAAGGAGTGTCACAGTTCCACAAATTACATTTCTAGGATAGTTTTTGTTGGATAATATCGGTAAATGTGGACATAAATTAATCTCCCTAGATCCACTTAGATCAAGAACAAAACAAGATAGGGCATGTCACTTTTGCTAAGCTCTAATCATTGAATCTATTATCAAAGAAATGATGTGTTCCATACCTTTGAGTATCTCTTCCTTATGTCTTTTTTGTCCCTACTTCGCTCTAGTGATCCTATGTTATTGAACCTGCAATTAAACACAAACCAACCAAAGTGAAAGAAATAATAGTATATTCAATGAAGACTTATACATGTGATCAAGGAATCATGTAATAAAATAAGAATTATTTTATGGGAAAGAAACATGCCACTGTATTATATTAAGAAAAAGTAGAAGATACAACCAAATAGCCTTGGTGTCGCTAAGTTTTTTTTTGATAGCGTTTTCTCTTGGCACACACACTTGGTCCAAGTTTGCATGAAGATGATCCACAATAACTTGATAAGATGAGATGAAGCCTTCAAGAATCTAATGTAGAGTACCTCACACAATTCACAACCTATTCAACCTTAATGATTCCTTACTTACTCTTGCTTAATAATTTTTCCTACTTAATGCTTAACCTTTTCCATGAGAAATCCATCATTATATAGGATAAATAGAGATGGTTAAACAGATCAAGATGATCTCACCAAATCAGAGAGGCGGGTAGGATCTCATGTAACGACCCTAAATTGATAAATTGATAAATATTATTAAGTAAGATTTAATTGAGGGATAATTGCAGTTAACAAACTAATAAATTAACTGTTGATCACATTTAATGACCTGTGAAATAAAATTAAAAGATCAATGAAAAATGGTATAAAAATGGTGGTGTATGCAGAGAGGGATAGCCAGGGATCCCGAGAAGATAAAACATTAACTCATGACGAAGGACGGGGGATGGAGGGTGGTTGAAGGAGTAACTGCGTGAGTTGGTAGGGAGGAATAAGGGATGGGAAGAGGGGGATGTGCACACCATTCGACGGGGATGGATGTTACGGACTGTGTGGCCGGAGAACCATTGTCTTTTGTTGTGAGCAACGATTTTTTGTGCACTGTGGTATTGGCTGTGAGCTTGTGATATTTTGTGGACTGTTGGCTTGCTGTGAGCAAGGAATAGAGTGTTCTAGACTGTGACTTTTGATTAGGGGAGGCACTGAGTTGCTGGAGGTTTTGGGCACGGAGGGCTAGGATATTCGTAGATATCTTGGAGCTAGGTAGTTTTCCTAGTTGGCAGGGAGGACAGTAGTTTTAGGCAGTTATTTTCCTGTTTGTGGCAGGGTTCATTTGTGTAGAAGGGAGCAAAAAGGCAGCAGCAAAGCAAAGAGGCAACCTAAATTAGCATCAGATCCAGGTACTTGTTAAGTTATGTATTTATTTATTTCTGTCATGATTTCACTATTTATTGAGAATTCTAAGTTGCTAAAGTTGTTGTCCTAAAAATCAATATTATGCTAGGAAGTTGTTCTTTCAGTTTACCTAATAAAATGTTTATGAAACTTAATGATGTTTAGAATTATATGGGAATTACATATGGTATTAGAGCGTCTAAGTTTGAAATCTAGGCCTAAGGGCCAAAACCCGTAGTGTTAACTCTAGCCATGCTTAACCTGTAAGAGATACATGTTCAGTTTGATTAAATGGGACTGATACATGATACAGTGTAGTATCCAAGATGTTAAGCACGAAAAAGAGAAGTCATAGCTTAATTTTTCCTTGAGCAATGTTGTTAATGAAGTTTCGGGTAGAATAAACACCTGAAACCGATGAAAATGTCGTGGGAAGCTTTTGTCGAAGGCTTGAAACTGGTAAGATCCAATAACTACATAAATTATACTAAATAAAATGCAAAAGACATTGCGAGACCTTGAAAAGGCCTACTTTACCTCGAACTTACCTAAATGAGGAACTGCCGATGCGCAGGCTGAAAAAGGAAATTTAGCAGACTTATATTACACAGGAACAGTAAAACTAGTTGCCTGTATTAGCCTCGATGATTGTAATAATGTAAAAATTTCAAGAACCATAGACCCATATAAAATTTCAATCGTGCCAAAGAGAGAAATTTTTACATTACGTAATGTTTCATGTAAAGTAATCATTATCTCAAAGAAGAGTTGCCTATTACACGGGAGGACGGATCTGCGTCGTCAAATCTCGGATGAAATCCCGTTAGCTGTTAGATCTAGATAAGTTGCGTGGGGTTTAAGCCCTAGCGTGCATAGGAGGAGTCATCGGGGATTTGTTAAGTCTGAGAATCAAGGCCTTGTGGTTCTCGAAATCCTGAGAACGGATCCTAGCCATTGATCTTGGCAGGACATGTGTCAACGTTCTGGGGAGGCATCGGGATTTTACCATCAGAGATTTTAGAAGTGTAGAACCGTTGCCTAAGGAAATCGCGATTCATGATTTTCTGATAGGATCGGAGCCATCCAAACAGTGTGATGTGCATCAGAAGATCCCAAAGAGTCGTGAATCGGGGTTTCCGGAGATGTGAGACTTGTGCAGGTTGAAATCACGATACGCGATTTCCCGATCGGATTTGGACCGTCCATCGGCGAGGACGCGTGGCATGAGATCCTAGCGAGTCGGGGCATCGAAGTTTTCGAAGGTAAAGAAATTGTGGAACAGGAAATCGCGATCCGCGATTTATCGACGAGATCTGAGTTGTCCGTTCACATGGGACAGGTGTCAGGGATCCGACGAAAGTTGCAGATCGGGAAAATCAGATTCCCTGAGGAAAAGGAATTCAGGACATCGTAAGTCCCGAAACCCTGAGAGTCAATCAGGACCGTCCACCTGCATGGACAGGTGGCAACCATCAAGAAACCATCGGTATTTGTCCCCATCGGAAAATCAGGAATCCTGGGGACATGATGTTTAGGCACTTTGAATTCACGATCTACGAAACCCTGATGAGTGGGGGCCACCTGTCATCACAGCAGAAAAGGAGGACAAAGGCCTAGTGGAGGCCATCTGTCAGCCAACCAGAGTTCGGGATGTCAGGGTTTTCGAGGACATGGAATGCTCGCAATAGGAAATCGTGATCCGGGATTTCCCGACATGATAAACACCGTCCATCAGCGAGGACACGTGGCGAGAGATCCCAGAAATTCAGAGTTCGACGTATCGGAGTTTCGAGAGTCGTGAAACTCTTACACAATGGAATCGCAATTTGTGATTTCCTGATACAATCAGAGCCGTCCATCTGTGGGACAGGTGGAAACCATCAAGAACCCATCGGGAAATCAGGAATTGACATATCAGAGATTTCGTGGACATGAAACCTTTGCATTTCGAAACCGTGAAGTTTGAAACCCCGAAATAAAGAGGGGTGATCAAGACCATCCATCAACGATGATGCGTGGTGAGAGATCCCGGATAGTTCGGAGTTCGGGATATCGGGAGTTCTAGAGTAGTGAAACACTCACGCAATGAAATCGCGATTTGCGATTTCCCGACACCATCATAACCGTTGATCCAAGGGATGCGTGTTCAAGGATCTGAAGGAGTCAGGATTTCGACATTTCAGGTTTCTCGCAGATGAAGGAATCACGACCAGAGAAGTCGCGAAATCCCGAAACGCGATGGGTCCCACAACCGTAGTGTTTAAGTGAGGACAGGTGTTGGAAGGTCCAACCATGCCGGGAGTTAACGATAGGTGGCATCGAAGATCGGGGGATTGGTAATCCTAAGGACGTGCGCTCATTGACATCGTAAATGATGAAACCCTGAATCTCGATAGGGTGATACAAGGCCACGGTCACGGAGGCAGGTCATATGGACCAAGCGCATAGCGAAGGGACTAACGAAGAAAAGAACCCATCGGGAAAGTTAAGCACAAAATTCCGATAGGAAAATAAGTGGCCACGGTCTTGTGAACACGGTCATATAGACCAAGGTATAGTCAGTAAGGGGCTAACTCTTAGAAACTGAGCCCATCGTGAGTCGAGAATTGGAGAGGTAAGGGGATCGTGACAGCGAAAAGTCTGAAACCCTGAACTCTGATACAGAGTCGGGGATAAGCCACGATAGGTGCAGAGACCGTGACGAGGGAAGATAAGGCCTATGGATTGGGGCAGTCGACAGTGAATTCCGGAGGAAAATCCAAAGAGACGCTTAGGCTCAGTCGATGAAATTGAACGATCATGTATACCTATAAAACTATATATATTTACACGTATAACTACATGCATATGCACAGACGAACAAATTTGTAAGATAAACGAAATAAATTAAAGGCAAAATACCAAATCTGTACAGAGCTGGAATTACAAGAAAATATTTTGTTCAAAAGAAGATTACCATTCCTTACCATAGCGTAAGGATGGTTGGTGCAATTTCTTAATTCGAATAACCCCACATTCTTGATGAAGGTACTGAAACTGTGCACAACTAGCAGACTGAATCGTACCTCTTACCATAGTTGAGGGTGAGCTCCGCAATGTGTACAGACAGGGGGTTGAATCCCAATATTTTAGAGAGACTGGACTCCAAGTCCTGGATCTTATCAATGGCCACCTCAATATACTTTGTTTCTACAAAACAAATTGGAGCATATACAACATTAATCAGCGCTAGTGAAGTGCTCAGAGCAACGGTGAGGATGTGCGCCATGGCAACGTAGATTCAGGAAACCTCTGAGCAGAACAGAGGCAAGTCTATGGTGGACAATAATGGATGTGTGGAAAATCCAAATGGATGAGAATGTGAGATAGAGGAAGGACGCGTAGAGAGTCGAAAGGATGACAGGTGGAGAATGATAAGGTTAGATACGAGGGAGCTTGAGGAACCCAGACGAGCACGTGGAACCCATGCGTGCCCAAATTCTGTGTGCACGATTAAACAAATTTTTATAAATTATTAAGAATAATATAAAATAAATTAAATTAATTAGTATAAATAAAATATATATAGACAAGAATGAGTTAGTATAAATTAAAATAAAGTTAATTTGAATTAAATTAATGTAAATAATAATTTTAATTTAATTATTTTATTGAGTGTAGGGTTAGTCTACCTTAAAGTTCGATGTTAACCAAGCTTAGATACTTAATCCTAACCCAAACCGAGCCAATTACCCTGATGGAGTAATGTTTGTTTACAGACAAGTAAAGAAAACGTACACCTAACCCTGTTTCTAAGTTTAAGTATCACCCATTTGAAATGTCCTTGAACTCACCCGGATAAATTTGGGATGATCTAGGTTAAGTCATACAGGATGGCCAGGACTCGAAGGGGTCGAGGAAAGGGAGCATCATCACGAGCACCGCCGACGCCACCCACACCATCAACACCACCGACACCACCAGCACCACCACCACCATCGCCCGAACTAGCCCTCATACTGCGCTCGTTGGAGGCCATTAATGAGACTTTAAAGGGGTGCCAACCAGTAGGGGCTGAAGTGGAACCCCCACCATCTGGACTGGGCAATCCAGAAGCATCAAGGAACTCAAGGGGAGAATTTCCACCTGAAGACATCACGCGAGAATTGCAGAAGATCAAACTTCCGGAGTTTGCCAGAGGTCGCGCCAGTGAACGCACAGAAGCATGGTTGGAAGGCATGACAAGGTGTTTTGCCTTAAGGGACTATGCATCCAACTGGAAGGCAAAGATCGCAATTTCCGAGTTAAGAGATAGTGCCTTAAACTGGTGGGGCAACTTGGAAAGATAACTACACCTTAACCCAGACACAATATCTTGGGAACTTTTTGAGGAGAGGTTCCAAAGGAAGTATCTGCCAACATACTACAAGGAACAACAAATAAGGGCATTTCATGCCTTAGTACAAGGAAACAAGACTGTGGAAGAATACGAGATCAGGTTTATGGAACTGGTCAAGTATGTTTCGTATATGGACAATGACCAGCGATAGGCAGAGCACTTTGTTTATGGATTGAACCCGAAGATAAGAGCTATGGTGCGGATGTGGAAACCATCTTCAGTAGCAGAGGCGATAGAAAGTGCGCGTGATGAGAAAGAACACATGAACTTAACAGGAGGTACGAGATCGACATTTCCACATCACCCAGGATTCGTAGGAAAGACCCCGAGGACATTTCCTAGGGGAGGGGGCTCAAGGCCACCGCCTTATGGTAACAAGTTCGTGCCAAGGATAGTAGCTGCAGGGATTTCAATGGCAACTAGCGCAACATCTCGTTCATTGCCAACGGTACAGACAGGTCCGCGACCATCTCTAGGAACAACTAGTAGGGGTAGGGGTTCCAGAGGAAGGAACTCGTTTAGGAATCAGTCACACAATAGTGCACCGGTTCAATCTCGTATTTCCTGTTGGAGATGCGAAGGACCCCATTATGAGAGAGACTGTCCAGAGTTAGAATCAGAGTTTTTACATAGAGATGGAAAGATACCAATGGGGAGGTCAAATAGTAACCATCAGATTTACACGGCGGTTAATAACCGTCAAGCCAAACATCAATCCACCGTGGTGGAGTCGTCAGGTATGCTAAATCATGTTAATGTTAAGATTTTGTTTGATTCTGGTGCGACAGATAGTTTCATTTCACCATCTGCATTAGAAAAGAGTGGGCTGGCAGCCTACGAGCAGGATGACTTTAAACAAGTCAATATGGCTTCGGGGGAAAAACAAGCTGTAGGACCTAGTGTCGATAATTGTATAGTATACCTAGGAGTGTGCACTACCAGGTTGAAGGTATAAGTCACTTCTCTGGGGGTGTATGACCTAATCATTGGAATGGATTGGTTAGCAGATCATCGAGCTTTGGTAGATTGTTTCGCAAAAAGGGTGCTTTGTATTGATGATGAAGGAAGACCAATAGAGATACAAGGTGTGTAGAGAAAAGTGTCCTTACGCTTCATATCAACTATGAAGGTCAAGCAGTGCTTGAGGCAAGGGTGTCGATTGTATGTAGTGGAAGCAGTGGGGGAAAGGAAGGGACCCTCATTAGATCAGTATCTGGTATTATCAGAATTTCCAGATGTTTTTCCAGACGAGTTACCAGGGTTACCTCCTGAAAGGGAGCTTGATTTTACTATTGAACTAAAACCCGGTGCATAACCAATATCCAAGACTCAGTATCAAATGACAGCGCTAGAGCTTTTTGAATTGCAAATGCAATTGAAGGAGCTACTAGACTTAGGACTAGTAAGGCCCAGTGTCTCACCTTGGGGCACACCGGTAATTTTTGTAAAGAAGAAGGATGGATCCTTACGACTGTGTATAGACTACAGGGACTTGAACCGTGCTACAGTGAAAAATAGGTACCCAATGCCGCGAATAGATGACCTCTTCAATCAGATGAAAGGAGCAACGGTATTCTCAAAGATCGATTTGTGATCTGGGTATCATCGGTTAAGGATTAAGGAAATTCATATCCCAAAAACTGCCTTTCGAACTCGATTTGGACATTACGAGTTTGTTGTGGTACCTTTCGGATTGACTAATGCGCCAGCAGTGTTCATGAGCCTCATGAACGGCGTATTCCGGAAGTATTTAGATCGATTTGTACAAGTCTTTCTAGATGACATTCTCATCTATTCCAGGAATGAAAGAGAACACGAGGAACACTTGCGAATAGTGTTGTCTTGCCTTAGGGAAAACAAATTGTATGGGAAGTTGTCGAAGTGTTCCTTCTTCCAGAAAGAGATCCACTATTTGGGTCATATCATTTTAGTCGAAGGAATCTCGGTGGACCCAGAGAAGGTTTGAAGCTTCATGGGGCTAGCAGGTTATTACCGGAGATTTGTGGAAGAATTCTCAAAAATAGCGAAACCCATCACCACCTTGCAACGCAAAGGGGTCAGGTATGAATGAACAAAAGAATGTGATAGCGCATTCATAGAGCTTAAGAGGTCTCTAACTACTGCACCAATTCTACGAGTGCGAGATATGGAAAAGGACTTCATGGTATGCACGGATGCCTCGAAACAAGGATTGGGGGCCATGCTAATGAAGGATGGAGGAGTGATAGCCTATGCGTCAAGAAAGTTGAAGAAGCACGAAGAGTTGTAAGCGACTCATGACTTAGAGTTGGCAACAGTAATGCTAGCTCTGAAACTTTGGAGGCACTATCTTGTGGGGCGAAATTATGAACTCAAAACGGACCATCAAAGCTTAAAACACCTCTTCACTCAAAGAGATCTGAATGCCAGGCAAAGGAAATGGAGTGAGTTTATGAGTGAGTATGATTTTGGTATTTCATATATAAAGGGAAAGGAAAATGTGGTCGCAGATGCCTTGAGTAGGAGACCACGTATCTTCTCTTTGGTAACCTTAAAGGTTAGTCTAAGGGAACAGGTGTTGGCACAACTACTAGGAGACAGCTGGTATTTAAGGGTTACTTCCAACCTCAAGAATGGGAGACAGTTAGATCCAAAGTATGAAGGATATAATCTAGAAATAGATGGATTGTTAAGATATCAAGGAAGGATGTATATCCCGGAGCATGGGGATATTAGAAGCATCATACTGAAGGAAGCCCATCGATCACTTTATTGTGTGCATCCGGGCGTGAAGAAGATGTACGCAGAGATGAAGAAACTCTTCTTTTGTGTAGGCATGAAGCACGATGTAGTCCATTTCATCGCCAGATGCCTAGAGTGTCAACAAGTGAAGGCCGACCACCATCACCCGACAGGACTCCTACAACCACATGATGTTCCTATGTCCAAATGGGAAGTCATCTCTATGGATTTTGTTGTAGGGTTACCACTCACATCGCATAGACACAATGCCATTCTTGTAATAGTGGATAAGTTAACCAAGAGTGCTCATTTCATTCTGGTTAGAGACACTTACGATGTCACTGATGTGGCACGAGTGTTCATAAGCGAGGTTATCCGTTTGCACGGGATACCTAAAAATATCATTTCAGATAGGGACTCAAGATTCACATCTAGGTTTTGGACAAGTTTACAGTCAGCATTGGGGACTCATTTGAACTTAAGCACAGCTTATCATCCTGAAACATATGGGCAAACTGAGAGAGTAAATCAAGTTATGGAAGACATGCTTAGGATGTATGTGATGGATAATCAAACCTAGTGGGAGAAGTACCTACCCTTGGTAGAGTTTTCCTACAATAACAGTTATCATAGTTCCATCGGAATGCCACCATACGAAGCTTTATATGGAAGGCCATGTAGAACACCATTGAGTTGGGATAGACTAAAAGACCGAGTAACAGTTGGACCAGAATTGATTTAGGAAATGGAGGAACAAGTGATTCAGATCAGGCAGAGACTAAAGGAAGCACAGGATAGACAGAAAAGTTATGTTGATGCACACAGGACCGACCGAAATTATGCACTGGGGGACGAAGTTTTCATTCGTATTAGACCTAATAAGAGTACCATACGGTTCGGAAAGGGGACAAGGTTGTCACCTTGGTTTGTAGGGCCATTTAGGGTCCAAGAGAAAATTGGACCCATTGCCTATCGTCTCGTACTGCCACCCCACTTGCATAAAAATCATAATGTATTTCATGTATCTGTTTTACGTCATTATGTTGTTGATGAATCACATAAACTAAATTTGAAATAATTGCAGGTATCGGACGTGGGAACCCTCACAGTCGAACCGTTACGCATATTGGGCCGTAGAGTCCGACAGCTCAGAAACCGTTTGGTAGACCAAGTTAAGGTCCAGTGGGACAAGTATAGTCTATGATCTGCTACTTGGGAGGATGCTGAGACACTACGGCGAGACTATCCATCACTATTTTGACCACTTCGAGAACATGTTTCTCGAAGGAGGGGTGTAGGTAACACCACCTTTTGACTTAGATGGTCAGGATTACTTGAGGCCTATACACTTTATTTCCTAGTCATAGTGAAACTATTAAGTGATATACTTAAACTTAAACTTATGAACAATAATGAACGTTTAAGTGTTGTTGATGATGATGCATGTAATGCGATCTATTTTCTGAATGAAAATTTTATGAATGTTTAAATGCTATTGATGATGATGTATATGATGAGACATATTGTGAGAAAGATAAATTGTTGAATGTTTAAATACCATTAGAATGATGTTGGATATGATGAAATCTATTTGGTAAATGAAAATCTTGTGAATGTGTAAAGAGTATGAATTATGGGATATTGTGAAATCTAATTCAAATTGGAAAACTTTGATGTTAATGTATTGGTACGGGGATACCAATTGAAATGATGAAAGTATGCAATTATATCATGATAATGCATAGAAAAATATGAGTTTGTGTTGCAGACTAATATGCAGGTTATGGGCTATGAAATAGCCAAGTGATAATGATGATGAAAGTGGATATCAGGACTACTAATTAGAAAACATTATGGTATGAATAATGTGTGTGAAATTATATTGATTTGGATGCATTACTGTGATATGTGGACTAGTGCATGATTATGCTATGATTTTTGTACTAACACTGCCCAAAACCAAATAAACGATGACAAAACCTCCAACAACACAATGCCCCTATGTGTTTCATTATAGGGTGTTGACCCTATTTTTTTTAGGAGGGGTGGAGGCTTTTCCCACCGTGTATCCTCCATTATAGGGTGTTGACCCTGGTACTATTAGGAGGGGTGGAGGCTTTTCCCACCGTGTATCCTCCAAAACCTGAAGTCTTGGGAGAACGATGCTGGTTCGCGCTCCCCAAGATGTGTGATGAGGACTGTCAGTTGCCTGCGAGGGAAGCTTGGTCGAGATAGTGACACTTCCACTTACAGGTTCTATTTGGAGTTAGGCCAATATAGTTGGCGCTCCAAGATAGTCTAGCAGAGGATGGATAGGAATGGAGTTGGAAGTAGGTTAGGGAGGAAGGATGAGTAGAATAGTTGAGACTATATGGGGATCTGTCTTGTGGTGGGATTTGATGAAGAAAAATGTGTATATATGAATATTCATTAACTAAACTACAGTTGTGTAAAACAAAATTGTTAAACCGGATAATTGTGATTAAATAAATTTTTAAACAATTGATTAATTGTTGTCTTTTATAAAAGACTAGACTTGCTGACTGAATTGGCTGCATGCATAAATTACTAAAGGATGACAGTTTGATTATTAGCATATGCCAGAGACTTGCATGTACTAGATACACATGCATTTCTTGTACATATACACTAGTATGTATGAGCTTTCTTGACTTATTTACTGATTATGCAGTTACTTGTTGTGAATGTATGAACCATGCTCTTTTCCTTTATACCATCAGATACCTTAAACTTCGGGACGAAGTTTCTTGAAGGGTGGGAGTATGTAACGACCGTAAATTGATAAATGGATAAAGATTATTAAGTAAGATTTAATTGAGGGATAATTGCAGTTAACAAACTAATAAATTAATTGTTGATCATATTTAATGACCTGTGAAATAAAATTAAAAGATCAATGAAAAATGATATAAAAATGGTGGCATATGCAGAGAGGGATATCTAGGGATCTCGAGAAGATAAAACATTAACTCATGATGAAGGACGGGGGATGGAGGGTGGTTGAAGGAGTAACTGCGTGAGTCGGCAGGGAGGAATAAGGGACGGGAAGAGGGAGATGTGCGCACCATTCGATGGGGATGGATGCTGCAGACTGTGTGGCCTGAGAACCATTGTCTTTTGTTGTGAGCAGCAATTTTCTGTGCACTGTGGTATTGGCTGTGAGCCTGTGATATTTTGTGGACTGTTGGCTTGTTGTGAGCAAGGAACAAAGTGTTATGGACTGTGACTTTTGATCAGGGGAGGCACTGAGTTGCTGGAGGTTTTGGGCATGGAGGGCCAGGATATCCGTAGATATCCTGGAGCTAGGTAGTTTTCCTGTTTGGCAGGGAGGACAGTAGTTTTGGGCAGTTATTTTCCTGTTTGTGGCAGGGTTGATTTGTGTAGCAGGGAGCAGAAAGGCAGCAACAAAGCAAAGAGGCAACATAAATTAGCATCAGATCCAGGTACTTGTTAAGTTATGTATTTATTTCTTTCTGTCATGATTTCAGTATTTATTGAGAATTCTAAGTTGCTGAAGTTGTTGAAGTTGTTGTCCTAAAAATCAATAGTATGCTAGGAAGTTGTTCTTTCAGTTTACTTAATAAAATGTTTATGAAACTTAATGATGTTTAGAATTATATGGGCATTACATCTCAACAACACGGATGCCACCTCATATTCTATAAGATTTCTTCAAAAAAATTCGTGAACTTCTTCCTTTTTCTGAGTTTTAGAACGTCGTCGCACCTTGTCTATATAACAGCTTGCGAAAACCCTGTAGGATAGGTTTAGAGTAGCCTACGGAAATCAAGCATTTTCGCACTATATAATAATACTATCCTACGACGTCCTTCTAAAAACAAGCCTTGTAGAGAAGTAAACAAATTACTTTTCTCATGGGAAATATCCTTTTGAGAGGCTGAATACATACTTGTAGACACATCACCAAGGTGACCAAAATAATGTGTAACAAAATGCCCCCCAAAGTATGAGGTTTGAATTTGTGACAACCAAAATAATTTGTAGAACGTGTGTGTGTCAGAAACAATGAGCACACCAATTGGGAATCCACAAACAATCAAGCATCTACGCAATATTATACCATTTGTGAGGTAGGCATTCCCATGCTTAGACTACAAATGATTTGAACCCTAAATTTCAGTCATGGCCACCAATCATACACTGTGGATCCATGTCATCGAGATTCTACATAGCCACCAGGAATACAGTGTGGGTCTATGCTGTAGAAAACTCAAATTCAGATGTAGCCACGAGACATACAAAGTTGATCTATGTGTCAATACAAATCATAAATATTCCATCGCAACCTGGATCAAAATGATGAGATCTAGGGTCTTCAATTCCTTTTTCCATAAGTATGAATCTAGCCATGCGATTACATGTGTTGAAGTTGATCAACATGGTAGAAACCACTTGATTACTGGTCATTGATGAAAGTCATTAAAACGTGTGAGGGAAATCACCATTGATGTCAATGACTACCAAGGTACCTCGGTACAATCCATCGAATGCAAATAAATGGCTTGAATTTGAACACTCGTTAGAATCTCTCGATCAGGGACTAATGATGTGAATCCACTATCGAAAGTGAAGAAACTTTCCATTGAGACATGCAATCTCTAAGGTACTAAATAATTTATAAGGATTATTCCAGGATGATGAGTTGAAGTCGACAGGAAAAGACTCGTCACAGGAGGGCCTTGATGTATCCCCCATAAGTGATGCAAAATAAGTAACATATTTAGGGTAGATCAAAGTACGAAAATGATTTGAAGCTGACATAGGGAAGGCCAACATGGTAAGAATTGATAACTGCAGATGGTCGAATCGATAGAAGTATTGTGAAAGTTTGGACTTCTCTTGAAAATATGAACGACACGACAATGGTCTTGGCAGCATTGACTCAAAGACGACCCAAGATATGAACTTGCAGAAGGTCAGATGAAAGAAAAATGAATTTCCCAAACAAGATTCAATGACGAAGGGGGTGTCATGTTCAAGAGAGACTATTACTTGCAGTAACACAAATATTGAGACACATTTCTTTCCCAAAATTTCCCCCACCATTTCTGGCGAGTAACTCTTTATTTTTACGCAAGATTGAGGAGGATAAAATATGTTTGTTGATGTAATCTCATTCTTCGGATGATTCCCTCAGAGTATGTTTAATGAACCCTAAGAAGGATTGGTTCGGTCCCATATGGGTCTTTCGATGTTTGTTTAACGAGTCCAAATATAGAAAACTCAGGGTTTTTCATGTTTAGAGAGTCTGAAAAACACTTAAAGAGAACTGTCTCAATTCCTTTTCCATAAAGTAGTTCGATGAGACCGAAAAAAGTGATATACTATCACCCATCAAACGTTTTCTTCAAGTACTTTTATGAGCATGAAAACAACAAGGTAGCGTGACAATCTTTTCGTTTTTATGGAGCATGAAAAGATCTTAAAGGATACTCCATTAACTTCACTTTTTTCGTGTTACCATGACGAGTACGAAAAGACGATAAGGGATTGTTTCCCTTCTCCTCCTCCTTTGGAAAATGGAAGGAAGGTCAACCAAATTACCTTAAGAGGGCTTGAGATGCAGGAGAATGCAAGTCTTCTTTAATGTTTTTTCCAATGATTTATAGGAAATAGAGTCCGTTGTGGGTTCGTGTTATTTGATCTACCATTTCTTAATACTAATATTATTCGAATAACACAATGGCAGATTGAGTAATAATGGAAATATTAGTATTACGAAAACTAGTACTAATACTAAATAAAGTATTGATACGAAATGCCTAATATTCCCTCAAATATTACATTAAAAATCAATACA
This sequence comes from Picea engelmannii, assembly GCA_009831015.1. NCBI lineage: Eukaryota > Viridiplantae > Streptophyta > Pinopsida > Pinales > Pinaceae > Picea > Picea engelmannii. The sequence continues at coordinate 608,903 of ML780937.1, forward strand.
TTAATATTTTAATTCATAAATCACATTACTATTTTTGTTATTTAATATATTTAATACTTTATTAAATTAATTTAATATTTTTTTACAAATCAATTTATATATTATTCATGTATTATTTAAATTATACATTAATGCATTTAATACAATAACTTATATATAATGAATATATTATTTAAATTATACATTTAATTCGTTTTAGATTTTATTCTAGTATTTTATTTGTCATTAATTCATTTATATTTTATAATTAATTATTAAATAATATTTAATTTATAATTATAAAATAATTATCAACTAACATATTAATATTTTATAAGTTATTTCATATATTTATTATTTTAACACATTAATGGAATAATAATTTTATACATTAATGCATTTTAATACATTTAATATTATTTCAAACATTTCAAACTTTAACACATTAATGAATTTATTATTGTAGACATTAATTTATATATTATTAATGTATTATTTAAATTAAGTACATTAATAATCATGAATATAATAATACATTAATATTTTAGTTCATGAGTGTGTACATAGCATATAATATAGAAGGAATGTGTGTCATTCCTTTAATATTCTTCAAATGTTATATATGTCATTTCATTCAACTTAGTGGCTTTATTACTTTTAAATTGTCACAATATTATCAAAATGCAATTTTTTAAATTCCTTTATACATGTAAACTATAGTTTATTTGTTTTTCCTCCTATGTTTGTACTTTCCTAATGTTGTTATGTCTCATATTATTTATAAATTTTTTATATGATAAACAAAACTTCATCACAAAATCGAGTATTAAAGTTATTTCTCTTTTTATATTTATATGATATAATATTAAAGTTAACCTTTTAATTTATGAAAGTTAAACATAATCTTTTAGATTTTTATTAATTTATTTAATGTCAACCTCAAATGTGAAATCTCTCAAATAATATTAAGTTACCAAAAATAAGTTACGATTAAGTTTCTTATGTAATTGACAAAATAACGTTAAATTTGCTCGTAACATATCACAATGTTTTATAACATTTATCTTTCCCATAGGTTAAACTTCTTCATGATGCAACTTAACCCTCACTAAAAAAACTGAAATGTTGTGGGTTCGTGTTATTTGATTTGCCATTGCTTAATACTAATATTATTCGAATAACATAATGGCAAATTGAGTAATAATGGAAATATTAATATTACGAAAATGAGTACTAATACTAAATAAAGTATTGATACTAAATGCCTAATATTCCCTCAAATAGTACATTAAAATCAATACTTTAATATTTTAATTCAGAAATCACATTACTATTTTTATTATTTAATACTTTATTACATTAATTTAATTATTTTTTACACATCAACTTATATATCATTCAATGTATTATTTAAATTATACATTTAATACAATAACTTATATATAACTAATATATTATTTAAATAATACATTTATTATATCATTCATGTATTATTTAAATTATACATTTAATTCATTTGAGATTTTTATATATTTACTTATATTAATGTATTTTTATTAATTTAATGCATCTAATACAAAAACTTATGCGATGAATCCAAAAGAATTTTCAGTTGCAAAAATCTTAGAATAGAAAAACTTATATATAATTAATATATTATTTAAATTATACATTTAATTTATTTCAGATTTTCATATATTTACTTTATTATTTTGTTAAAATAAATAAGAGATTCTCATGTATTAAATTTATTATTTTGTTATATATTATAGTATTTTATTTCTCACTAATTCATTTATATTTTATAATTAATTATTAAATAATATTCAATTTATAATTAATAAATAATTTATTATTATAAAATAATTATCAAGTAATATATTAATATTTTATAAGTTATTTCATATATTTATTACTTTAACACATTAATGTAATAATTATTTTATACATTAATGCATTTTTATACATTTAATATTATTTCAAACTAAGTACATTAATAATCATCCATATAATAATACATTAATATTTTAGTTCATCAATGTTTACATAGCATAGAATATAGAAGGAATGTTTGCCATTCCTTTAATACTCTTCAAATGTTATATATTTCATTTGATTCAACTTAGTAGCTTTATTACTTTTAAATTGTCACAATATTATCGAAATGTAATTTTTTTAATTCCTTTATACATGTAAACTATAGTTTATTTCTCTTTCCTCTTAAGTTTGTACTTTCTTTATGTTGTTATGTCTCATATTATTTATAAATTTTTTATATAATAAACAAAACTTCATCACAAGATTGAATATTAAAGTTATTTGTCTTTTTATATTTAAATTGTCACAATATGATATAATATTAAAGTTGACCTTTTAATTTATGAAAGTTAAACATAATATTTTAGATTTTTATCAATTTATTTAATGTCAACGTCAAATGTCAAATCTCTCATATAATATTAAGATACCCAAAATCAATTATTTACTTTTAAATTTTGAGTGTATCACATTGTTTTATAGTAAATTTCTTCAAGTTTTATTATTGAACTCTTTCTTTATGCAATAACATTTTCATTCAATTAGACGATAAAGTTTCTTATGTAATTGACAAAATAACATAAATTTCCGTTTAATTCATCCTCCTTTTTTTTTGCTAGTAACATATAACAATGTTTTATAACATTTATCTTTCCTATAGGTTAAACTTCTTCATGATGCAACTTAGCCCTCACTAAAAAACTTAAATGTTGTGGGTTCGTGTTATTTGATCTACCATTGCTTCATACTAATATTAAGAGAATAACACAAATGAGAATATTAGTATTAAGAAAACTAGTACTAATACTAACTAAAATATTCATACTAAATGCCTAATATTCCCTCAAATATTACATTAAAAATCAATACTTTAATATTTTAATTCATAAATCACATTACTATTTTTATTATTTAATACTTTATTACTTTAATTTAATTATTTTTTACACATAAACTTATATCATTCATGTATTATTTAAATTATAAATTAATGCATTTAATACAATAACTTAGGTATAATTAATATATTATTTAAATAATACATTTAATTATATTATTCATGTATTATTTAAATTATATATTAATACATTTAATACAATAATTTATATATAATTAATATATTATTTAAACTATACATTTAATTCATTTCATTTGAGATTTTCTTATATTTACTTTATTATTTTGTTAAAGTAAATACGAGATTCTCATGTATTTAATTTATTATTTTGTTATCTATTTTATAGTATTTTATTTTTCAGTAATTCATTTATATTTTATAATTAATTATTAAATGATATTGAATTTATAATTAATAAATAATTTATTATTATAAAATAATAATCAACTAATATATTAATATTTTATAAGTTATTTCATATATTTATTACTTTAACAAATTAATGTAATAATTATTTTATACATTAATGCATTTTAATACATTTATTATTATTTCAAACATTTCAAACTTTAACACATTAATCTATTTATTATTTTAGACATTAATTTATATATTATTAATGTAATATTTAAACTAAATACATTAATAATCATCAATATAATAATACATTAATATTTTAGTTCATCAATGTGTACATAGCATAGAATATAGAAGCAACGTTTGTTATTCCTTTAATACTTTTCAAATGTTATATATGTCATTTCATTTAATTTAGTGGCTTTATTACTTTTAAATTGTCACAATATTATGGAAATGCAATTTTTTAAATTCCTTTATACATGTAAACTATAGTTTATTTCTCTTTCCTCCTATGTTTATACTTTCCTTATGTTGTTATGTCTCATATTATTTATAAATTTTTTATATGATAAACAAAACTTCATCACAAAAATGAATATTAAAGTTATTTTTCTTTTTATATTTAAATTGTCACAATATGATATAATATTAAAGTTGATCTTTTAATTTATGAAAGTTAGACATAATCTTTTAGATTTTTATTAATTTATTTAATGTCAACCTCTAATGTCAAATCTCTCAAATAATATTAAGTTACTAAAAATCAATTATTTACTTTTAAATTTCGAGTGTATCACATTGTTTTAGAGTAAATTTCTTCAAGTTTAACATATGACAATGTTTTATAACATTTATCTTTCCTATAGGTTAAACTTCTTCATGATGCAACTTAAACCTCACTAAAAAACTTAAGTGTTGTGGGTTCGTGTTATTTGATCTGCCATTGTTTAATACTAATATTATTCGAATAACACAATGGTAGATTGAGTAATAATGGGAATATTAGTATTACGGAAACAAGTACTAATACTAAATAAAGTATTGATGCTAAATGCCTAATATTCCCTCAAATATTACATTAAAAATCAATACTTTAATATTTTAACTCATAAATAACATTACTATTTGTAGTATTTAATACATTTAATACTTTATTACATTAATTTAATTATTTTTTACACATCAACTTATATATCATTCATGTATTATTTAAATTATATATTAATGCATTTAATACAATAACTTATATTAATACATTTGTATTAATTTAATGCATTTAATACAAAAAATTATGCGATGAATCTCAAAGAACTTTCTGATCAAAATAATGGTCGTAAAAGTCTTAGAACATAAAAACTTATATATAATTAATATATTATTTAAATTATACATTTAATTCATTTGAGAATTTCATATAATTACATTATTATTTTGTTAAAGTAAATATGAGATTCTCATGTATTTAATTTATTATTTTGTTATGTATTATTGTATTTTATTTATGAGTGATTCATTTATATTTATATTTGATAATTAATTATTAAATAATATTAAATTTATAATTAATAAATAATTTATTATTATAAACTAATTATCAAATAATATATTAATATTTTATAAGTTATTTCATATATTTATTACTTTAACACATTAATGTAATAATTATTTTATATATTAATACATTTTAATACATTTAATATTATTTCAAACATTTTAAAGTTTAAGAACTTAATGTATTTATTATTTTAGACATTAATTTATATATCATTAATATATTATTTAAACTAAGTACATTAATAATCATCAATATAATAATACATTAATATTTTAGTTCATCAATGTGTACATAGCATAGAATATAGAAGGAATGTGTCTCATTCCTTTAATAATCTTCAAATGATATATATGTCATTTAATTTAACTTAGTGGCTTTATTATTTTTAAATTGTCACAATATTATCGAAATGCAATTTTTTAAATTCCTTTATACATGTAAACTATAGTGTATTTATCTTTCCTTCTAAGTTTGTACTCTTCTTACGTTGTTATGTCTCATATTATTTATAAAAATTTTATATGATAAACAAAACTTCATCACAAAATTGAATATTAAAGTTATTTCTCTTTTTATATTTAAATTGTCACAATATGATATAATATTAAAGTGACTTTTTAATTTATGAAAGTTAAGCATAATCTTTTAGATTTTTATTAATTTATTTAATGTCAACCTCAAATTTCAAATCTCTCAAATAATATTAAGTTACTAAAAATCAATTATTTACTTTTAAATTTCTAGTGTATCACATTGTCTTATAGTAAATTTCTTCAAATTGTATTATTGAACTTTATCTTTATGGAGTAACATTTTCATTTAATTCTAAGATAAAGTTTCTTATGTAATTGACAAAATAAAGTTAAATTTTTGTTTAATTCATCCTCCTTTTTTTTTTTTCTAGTAACATATGACAATGTTTTATAACATTTATGTTTCCCATAGGTTAAAATTCATCATGATGCAACTTAACCCTCACTAAAAAAACATAATTGTTGTCGGTTTGTGTTATTTGATTTGCCATTGCTTAATACTAATATTATTAGAATAACACAATGAGAGATTGAGTAATAATGGGAATATTAGTATTCCCTCAAATATTAGATTAAAAATCAATACTTTAATATTTTAATTCATAAATCACATTACTATTTTTATTATTTAATACATTTATACTTTATTACATTAATTTAATTAATTTTTACACATCAACTTATATATTATTCATGTATTATTTAAATTATACATTTAATACAATAACTTATATATAATCAATATATTATTTAAATAATACATTTAATTATATTATTCATGGATTATTTAAATTATACATTATTGGATTTAATACAATAACTTAGATATTATTAATATATTATTTAAATAGTACATTTAATTATATCATTCATTTAATTATATCATTCATGTATTATTTAAATTATAATTTAATGCATTTAATACAATAACTTATATATAATTAATATATTATTTAAATTATACATTTAATTGATTTGAGATTTTTATATATTTTTTTAATTTTTTTTTTAAGTAAATACGAGATTCTCATATATTTAATTTATTATTTTGTTATGTATTATATTATTTTATTTCTCAATAATTCATTTATATTTTATAATTAATTATTAAATAATATTGAATTTATAATTAATAAATAATTTATTATTATAAAATAATTATCAACTAATATATTAATATTTTATAAGTTATTTCATATGTTTATTACTTTAACACATTAATGTAATAATTATTTTATACATTAATGCATTTTAATATATTTAATATTATTTCAAACATTTTAAACTTTAACACATTAATGTATTTATTATTTTAGACATTAATTTATATATCATTAATGTATTATTTAAACTAAATACATTAATAATCATTAATATAATAATACATTAATATTTTAGTTCATCAATGTGTACATAGCATAGAATATAGAAGGAATGTGTAACGACCCTAATTAAACAAATACTTAAAAACTATAAAGCAAAATTAATTAAAGAATATAAGAGTGATTAATTAAGTGATAATCAAACTGCATAATTCATTTAATGAATTATGACGAAATTTAAGAGATAAAATATAACAAAAAGAGATAACAGGGATTGCGTAT